>JAAALK010000287.1:43411831-43928874 GCA_019279435.1 Zizania palustris
CAACTCTGCCAAGTCAGTGCAGGCTCCGCACACGGGGTGCTTCGAGCAGGCTTCGCACTTCACCCTTCGCAAGAGTGGACAGCCCTCTGAGGACTTCGACCAAGTACTTGGCGGCAACAACTGGTGCTGGGCTTCGTACACGAAGGTCTACACGCACACAAACAGACTACGCTAAGGGCTTCGACACAAGAAGCAAAACGGGCCTCGGTCAGGGCTACGCTAGTAAGCAGCGAGGTCTCGCCTCCTGTTACACAGAGCGAACGCACACTGACAAAACACACTTCGCACGAAAAGCACCCTTCGCCTCAACAGGCTTCGGCGCACTACAACAGGCGAGGTATGTAACACGAGCTCAAGCAAAAAGCACAGAATGCAGGGCTTCGCCGCTTGAACAAGGAACACAAAATAAATTGAACTCAGGATGAATACAACGAGGTATGTGGCTACAGGAGCTCAACAGTAAATGCTCAAAGTGTTCAATGTTACCTACCGAGCCCCCATATTTATAGCCCACAGTTCACCCAAAGGAAATGACTACACTACCCCTAGGGTTTACATTGATTTTGACTCTACAGAACTAAGGGGTACAAAAGGTAGTCCACCTTTATTCTGGAGACTTCTCTGTCAGCTTTGCAGAGGGGACAGTGTCAGCCTTTTTCAGAACAGACAGTGTCAGCCTTTGCAGTCTTTGACCTTCTGGAATCCTCCCTTCGCACGCGAGGGTGCGGTAGCTTCGGTGAGAAGCCTGAAGCCAGATGGCCTTCGCTCCACCGAAGTCAGTCTCCGATACACTGACGGTTTTGAGCCGAAGCCGTCAAAGCCCTTGGGCCTTCGCACCAACACCTCCGGAGTGGACCACCACGGCTTCGCAGCTACTCCCAGCTCGAACTCCATCAGTCCGTGTACCGAAGCCATGCAGGCCGAAGCACCTCAAGTCAACCTTGCTCCGGAGCTAGCCTTGCTCCGAAGCCTTCCACCCTCCGAAGCCCCACCTTCGGAGTACCACCCTTCGAAGTCCCTCCTTCGTCCAAGGCCTCCGCATGAAGCATTCCATGAGCCCTTCGTCGCAGTGCCTCTCCCCGAGCACACTCCTCGACGAGCCTCACCCGGACCATGCCTTCGATGCACCTCAACTTCTGAGACCTTCGTCGGGTACCTTCGAATGTCTCCCTCCGGAGCACACTTCGAACTCCTTGCCTCCGCAGAGGACTTGTTCCACCAACTCCGAAGTCACTCCATTCGGAGTACCTTCGAAGTGCCTCCCTTCCGAGGACTTTGTCTCGGAGTACCTTCAGCCGGAGCCACGCTCCGCACTCTCTGCCTTCACCTGGCACGTCTCGACCCGAGGACCGACCCAGACCACCTTCGCAGCCACCGTGACGGAGCTCCCCGCTCCCCTGGCATCAAGCCTCCCGCTTGACCCAGGTTCACCTGCTATGTTCGTCCGTCGCCTCCGAAGTCCCTGCGCACCACCGACAAACAGACAAGTGTATCCAGTACTTCGGAGACCTCTCCAGGTTAGCAACCTCAGGCACACACTCCGGTGTACCGCCCAAAGTACCGAAGCCTTCGGTACGAACCCAGTCATCGTGTACTGTCGGACCCCTCCGACGAGCACACTCCGCTGCAACAGCTGCAGCAAGCAAACACCAAACACCCTTCGGTGAAACCACCTCCGAACATCCTTCGGAGGTCCAACCTCCGAAACCCTTCCGGAGGTACCCTCCTCCGAACACCCTTCGGAGGTACAACCTCCGAACCCCCTTCGGAGGTACCCTTCGAACAGAGGGTAAAAAGCCTGTCAATCACTCATCACAAAACACCGAAACCAACCCTTGGTTTCTCACTCTACGTCAGCCGTTGGTCACCGTCGCCTACGGTCCGATACCAACAAGAATCATTTTGAATTGGTCTCGGCTTTATCTTCGACTACTGTACAATACATGTTGCTTCTCTGTACGATTCTTAATTATGTTTTGTAAGATCATGATTGTTATGTTCTTTTTCATTAGTCTTGTTTTTGTTTACTACTAGTACGTTATATCGGTTCGTGTTAGTTTTTTCATTTGTCATGATTTATTTAATTTAAAATATAATCCTAATTATCTATCGTATATTTCCTCGTGGATCCATCAACCTCGGTGAAAATTGTCACCGTAGCGGAGATACGTACGTACAGTTGCATTAGCGATTTGGCGTCATCGCGACACGCAATGGCAGATCTTTCTATGCTCATAAGGGTCGCGTCATCAAGACACGCGTCAGTTGGGGCTTCTTCTTAGGCTTACCTTTCTGCGAAGCTTCCACTGTTTCTTACACGGGAAAAATTAACTTCACTTTGATATTATTATATAGGAAACAATTCCTTTCGGGCTCTAATATTTTTCTACATTCTCACTGAATTATTGAGAGCCACAACAAAACTTGGTAATAAACCGCTCTAAGGGTTTGTTTGGGAAGCCCAAAACCCCACGGATTTCTGCCTAATCCATGGGGATATTTTAGCCTGGGGCTTTGATTCCCTGTTGGACCACGGTGGTCATTTGGATGTTGGATGGGCCAAAATTTTCACGGGTCTCTTGTGCCTTATCTCGATCAATCCACAGGTTTAGAAAAAAACTTCTATCAGAGCGTGGATTCTATTCGCTGCTTGCGCCGCGTGTTAGCTTCCTCTTCCACTACCAGAAGCTATTGCTTGCCGCTATGCCCATCGCTAGCTAGATCCACCCACCGTTGGCCATATCCGGTGGTGCTGCCATGGGAGCCTCTGGTTGTTGGGCCACAAGGTTTCACCATCCCTAGTCGAAGGGAGGAGGAAGGGAGACAATGGGGGCAATGGATTAGAGAAGATGGTCGGTCGAGTCGTATTGGCGGTCATGGATGGTGGACGACGTCATAGCAGACGACGACAAGGTGGTCGGCCCCCATCTACAAGCTTGACTTGAGGAGATCTACGAGTTGTTGCCCGCCTCCGTCGTTAGCATCGTCATGGAGGTGGCTCAGTGGCTGATTTTGTCCTCAACCGTCTCGACAACAAGAGTCCCGTTGCAAGCAGAAGGTGCACTCCCGCTGCGCTGTGTCGTCCTTCCTCCCCCACTTCTATGATCTGGTGTATGGTTGACCTAACGGAACAAGGTTATTAGGTGAGCTATGATGAGGTGGATCGATCATTCATGTATCAATTGCTAGAAGCAGTAATATTAGCCCCCATGGAAGTTGGCGTTTTATTGTTCTCACTCGATTAGGTCTATGGCCATGGTTGTGATAGCCGGACCGTTTAATCTGAATGCTATTTTCATAGCAATCCGGCTCACGTATCTGTTTTTAGGATTGTTTTGAGTTCATGCTTGTACATGCTGGATTTCCTATGATTTGGGAAAGGCCAAGCAATCCCAGCATATTGGACTATTGAATAAGATATTGCAATTGTTCAGTGAAGTTTATTGGTTCTGTTCCCCAGCTTGTAGGCATGAAACAACACTGTCTTCGCTTCTATGTGCCAGCAATTTCTCTTATAGGCACATTTCTTGGTTTTGTTATACTAGTTACAAATTTATTGTGGTTTTGTTTGCTTTCAATCTAAACATCATATCTTCACTGTAATTAGATGTGTTCCTTTTGGAACTCTTTATCATAACAGTGTTGTGATTAAGCTAGGAGAGAGTCAAACCATCATGTTAGCATTATGATCCAAATAGTTGACAACATATGTCAGACTTCACATAAAAATTTGTTTTTTAATCCTGTCATCTTCCTTTTCTTGTTGTAAAAAATATAGATCCGATACTTTTTGAGTTGGCAAAGGGTTGCTGACAATGTCTCATTATTACTAAGACATGCAAACATTTATTTATTCTATATTTTTGAAGGTTTTTTGAATGGTCGGGATTTATATCCCTATATCTTCCAAATAGTGACCGGAATTTATAACCCGGTTAATAGGGGGTGTCATATGCACATAAAAAATCCCTATCGGGATTATTAACCCCATGGTTATTCTTCCCTATCTACCAAACAAGCCCTAAGATTAGAATATTATATAGCAAAAATATATTCTACTTAATTATATAATTAACTTAAATATATGTTATTTTTAATGTACTTAGATATATATCAAATATTAATAATGTTGGGGGAAATAATCCTTGTTATACTTAAAACTAGTAAATAGCTGATTAAGAAACATTAATTTTTGAAGCCCTTTTTGGTGCTCTAGGCTTCGACTAGAAGATAGCTTCAAAGGCCCTTCGAGCTAGAAGACTTCCGAATCAAGCTCAGACATACCGCAACAAAGACTCCAAAACAACTTCAAATAAAAGACTGAATACCGGAGGCTCCAATCCCCTCCGACAAGACATGTACTTTACGGTGTTCACACGACACTTTACTGTGTTACCCCTATGTAATTTCCAGCATGCACTGTTATAGTAGGTTATAAGTAGATGGCAACTTAGTAACTTACTGTAAATACTGAGCCTATAAATACCCTCCCTTTAGACATAGACAAGAAGACCAAGCCCGACAAAGGGATCGAGCCTAACCAGAGCAAATGAAAATACTTCGGTGGTACATAGCACCCCGAAGATCTAATACATAGTAGTCGATGGCTTAGCAAGATTAAGCCTTAGATAATCTTTGGTTATGCATAACTCTCTGAAGGTCTCTAGCGGAGACTTCAGTTGTATATAGCTATCTAAAGGTCGCAGATAGACTTTGGCAGAGTAATGCCCTTTGAAGAACCTCTTCGAAGGTCAAATTCTAGTTATCCATAATATATACAACTCACTGGATGCAAGGTTATTATACGATATTCAGATGCATGAACCAGTATAAATCCACTTCGTAATCAGTAGCCCTTTAAGGCTAAACAAATATGCTTAGCACAAATGCAATTACGCAAACAGTTGGCACCGTCCGTGGGGAGCCTAGTACTAAATTAGCCTCTCTACCACAACCTACACAATCCATTTCAAAGTATACCTCTGAGGCAAGATGTGAGGTTCTCCGCAGACTCCGTAGGTCTCTCTTCGGCTAGGGGCTTTTGAAACACTTCGAAGGCTTTGTAATCTTCTCTTCGGCCTCAGGCGCTTCAGGGGCTCCGAGGCAAACTGCAGTTCTCTCTTTGGCCCAAAGTATCTGGACTTTTAGGGTCTCCGAAGGTATGCATATGCTTTTCTGCCACCCGATCTCGAAGGTGGGTTCGACACGAGATAAATAAAGTCAACACATATATGAGTGTGATCCACTTTTATATGTGCTAACTTTGGGTTCTATCAAAAGGCCCTAAAAATTTTGTGAGATCCGCTCCACCCTTATCGTTGCATAGCGCGTCGGGACCCGTAATGATAAAAACAAAGGGCTTCAAGCATGCAACTCAAAGTTCAAAAAAAGAGTAGAAGGTGACCCAAAATCTAGTGCGACCCTCTCCACCCTTATCATTGCACAACGCCTCCATGCCCGTGGTAGTAAAAATTAGACCCTTGAGCTACAGCTCGAAGTGTCCAAAAGAGTCAAAGGTGACCAAACAAAAAACCGAAGTCTTGCTTCGTCTTATATGAAAAAAAACCAAAGCCTCTCTTCGTCTTATACAAAAAACCAAAGCATCGCTTCGTCTTATACAAAAAACTGAAGCCTCACTTCGTCTTATATAAAAAAACTGAAGCCTCGCTTTGTATTATACAAAAAACCGAAGCCTCGCCTCATCTTATACAAAAATTGAAGCCTCGCTTCATCTTATACAAAAAATCGAAGCCTCAATTTGTCCTATAAAAAATTCCCGAAGACTTGCTTTACATCAATTATAATTCCGAAGCCCCACTTTGAAAGCTAGATTTTGCCTGCTACAAAATCAAAACCGGATTTTGCCTGCTATAAAATCGAAGCCTGATTACAACACTTCGAGTAAAAAGTTTGAAGCCTTGCTTCACCTCGAGTATATTCTGAAGCCCTGCTTCATCCCGAGTATATTCTGAAGCCCTGCTTCATCCCGAGTAAATTCCGAAGCCTGCTTCATCAAATATAAATTGATAAGTCTCGCTTCGTCAAGCTAGATTTTGCCCGCTACAAAATCAAAGCCTAATTTTGCATGGTACAAAATCAAAGACAAATTTTCCCTGCTACAAAATCGAAGCCTGATCGCTTCACTTCTTAAATATCGAAGCCTTGCTTCGCTCATCAAATTCAAATATCGAAGTCTTGCTTCGCTCATCAATCGTAATTCTGAAGCCCTGCTTCAAAAACTAGATTTTGACTACTATAAAATTGAAATCGTATTTTGCATGCTACAAAATCGAAGCTTGGTTTTATCAGCTACAAAATCAAAGCATGATTTTTCCTGCTATAAAACTGAATCATCGCTTCACTTTTTAAAAATCAAAACCTGGTTTTATCCACTACAAAATCAAAGCCTGATTTTGCCTGCTATAAAACCGAAGTATTGCTTCACCCCATTAAAATATCAAAGCACCGCTTCAACCCCTGTGAAATGTTCGAAGCCTTGCTTCATCTCATGCAAAATATCATACAGAAGTCTTGCTTCATCTATTGTATTTAAATATCGAAACCTTGCTTCAAAAAATCAACATACTCCTCACGAAGCCTTGCTTCAAAACATCAATGTACTTTGCATTTCCTAAAACAACATGCACATAAGAAAAATGCTTGCACCACGTGTGCAGTTGCACACCCACCACAAGCAAGGGGCTACGGGTATAAGTGCATGTGTGCTCAGAATATGCTTCGATAAAACAAGAATCGCTAAAAGCACTAAGTACAGGTCTAAAAAATCGCATTTATTCAAAAAATGCAAAAAAAAAATCAAGAGCTCACAACAGATTTGGCTCGAAACCTTCACTTGCGTTTTAAGCAACGTATGTTCAAAGCATTACTTTGAAAAATCAAAGTTGTCATACATGACCTCCCGAAGATACTTCGTTCAAAAAGTCTAGGGAGTCCTCTGCTCTGGAGCATAAGAGCTTCGTCCATTATAACATCGAAGCGAGTTAAAACCAATAAGCGACAAAGAAACACAATCAAAAGAAAACCTAAAGCATTGTTTCCTAGAACCCGGTTTCACGATTTAACAAAAATATTGATTTACACGCTTCGATTGTCGATGCGTGTGAAGTGCTACTTCAAAAACAATTCCAATTGTAACACAAACTAAAGAAGTGACCCTGTTATAAACCTGTCGCCCTTCGGGATTCCGGAGCTTCTTTTATGGCCTGTTTGGGAACCCCAAATCTCGGCCCATTCCCTGTGGATGGGCCGGGATTTTAAACTAAAATCCCGGCCCATCCACAGGGAATGGGCTGGGATTTGAAATTCCCAAACAAGCCCTTAAGGCTACAATTTTCCCTATCTAAAAAACTTGGGGCGCGGTGCGAACTCCTTCGCCATGATAATTGATGTACCCTTCATTTATTTTGCAAGTCTAACGATGCATAAAGTGTATACAGATAAAAGTCGAGGCTTCAAAGCTAACTCAAATCCAAGCTTCAGATCAAGCTCTTAGGTTCAGAGTACAATTGAACTTAGAGCTCATCTCACCCCTACATCTGAAGGGCCATATGTGAGGGGCTATTGTTGAGGGGGAATAATTCCCATTATACTTAAAGCTAGCTAAGATCTGATCAAGAAACATTGATCTTCGAAGCCCCCTTCGGTGCTTTGGGCTTCGGCTAGAAGATAGCTTCAAAGGCCCTTCGAGCTAGAAGACTTCTGAATCAAGCTCAGTCATACCACAACAAAGACTCTAAAACCACTTCAAAGAAAAAGACTAAATATCGGGGGCTCCAATCCCCTATGACAAGACATGTGCTCTACGGTGTTCACACGACACTTCCTACATGCACCGTTATAGTCGGTTGTAAGTAGAGGACAGCTTGGTAACTTTCTGTTAATACTGAGTCTATAAATACCCTCCCTTTAGACATAGACAAGAAGGCAAAGCCTGACCAGGGGACCGAACCCGACTAGGGCGAAGGAAAAGACTTCGGTGGTACATACCACCCTGAAGATCTAAGATATAGTAGTCGATGGCTTAGCAAGACCAAGTCTTAGATAAGCTTCGGTTATGCATAACCCTCCAAAGGTCTCTAATGGAGACTTCGACTGTATATAGCTCTCCGAAAGTCTCAGATAGACTTCGGCAGAGTAATACCCTTCGAAGAACCTCTTTGAAAGTCAAATCCTAGTTATCCACAATATATACAACTCACTAGATGTAAGGTTATTATCCGATATTCGGAGACCTAAACTAGTATAAATTTACTTTGCAATCAATAACTCTTTGAGGCTAAACAAACCTGCTTGTCACAAACACAATTGCACCAACAAATACTAAAATAGTAAAGGGTGTACTCAAACAATAAATTGGCTCATATTTTATTTAAAAGCGTATTATTATTTTTTAAATGAAAATTTTAGATTATATTTTCAGACTATCGAAGCGACATATAGATTCATTAATAAAATTATCAATAAAAAGCAATCAATATGGTAGATCTAACTAGACAAAAACTAAACTAAATAATTAATACTAGCTAGAATTTGTGGTCATGTGCAGAGGGCCTCCGCCCTGCTAATCTACGGACAAAAATGCAACTATGCAAGGGATTGAGTGCACATGTGGACCACCGACCAAAGACAAAAAAAAAACAACTAGAAGTGACATTTTCAAGTGAGATCTACGTGTTTGGACAATTTCACCATTGTGGAAAGGGCGGTGGGCAACTTCAGCTGGTTTTGTGGTCCATTAATTCCACCATTTCCACCTAACACGCAACACGTCCCATGAGGGAATGCCTGATCTGTATATGTAGGTTGACTTGGGCACTAGGCTACAAACCACAAGTTTTTAGTCAATAGTGTGGCACTCCAACCTCAAAACCGGATATGGTAAAACCACTGCATCCACGTCGAGCTGAGGCTATTAGTCGACGTCGTGAGATAAATAAAGGCGGATAAATTAGCTTGGTGTCCAAAGTCTCGCGTCACGATCTACTGTTGTGTATCCTAAGTCCATAATTGAAACTCTTGTCTGTGACAATCACAAGTATGTCAAACAGTCGATTGCCTCAAAGTAGTACTGTATTTGCAATGATCAGCTAGAAGAAAGAGATACAGCTCGACCGACTTGTTTGGGAGCGGGTCTCCTCTACTTTCATATAGCTAAAGTGGGATCTAGTTCTGGCTAACTCGCCTGGCAATACGGACAGAACGAACGGATACTTAATAGCTTCACATAAATTTCACAGGAAACAATTTTGGTAGGCAAGAATTTGACACAAAATTCACACGAAACAATTATCTTTGTTGTAAAACGTGACTTGAGATCCATGCGATATTTCAAACGTCCAAACGCCCATAATTTCGCAATTCCCTGCACGAAAAAAAAGGTAGCCGTACAGAGACGAATAGGTCGGCTAGATATTCTTAACCTGCAGCCCTTGCCAATCAAGATTAAAGACTGGTAAATGGTAATCATGTCAGCTTAAGACTCGTCAGCACCCACACTCCCTGAGTCGCTGCCTGCTCTGCCCTGGGAACCGGTGAAACTCCAAGCCGTGAACTGCCCGGCCAGCGAGACGACGCCCTAGCCGGCTAGATCGGCCAAATTTTGCTCGCTCGATCTAGCCTCTAGGTTAAAGGTTCGCCATGAGTCCATGGGCTCTCTCATGACTGCACAGCTCCACTACTCCCCTGCAGACAGGGGTCGTGCATCCCATGTGCCTGAAACAACAGCGCCGTGGCGCGCATGCGAAGCAACATTCTAGTCCGAGCTCTCACGCGACTGACAAGGAGCGCAGCACCTACCGCAGAAAGCGAGCTAGCGCGCGTAGTAGCAGCAGTCTAGCAGAGTAGCGGTAGCCCACTACTGGTCTGTGGTCGGTCAGGGCGCGATGATAGCAAGCCGGAGGACGGACGGAGCAGAAAGCCGTCCAGCCTAGGCGCAGCGAGCTAGGTCGCCACTTTTCGCCGAGGAGACGGCAGCTTCATTAAATACGTAAAGATGCATGGTTATATGCTCGATCTCGTCTCTCATCAATCGATCGATCGATCTGTCACGGCACATAGTGGGTGTCAGTGCCTGCCTGCCTGTCCGCGACTCTGCTCCCCCTCCTTCCCGAAATTTACGTGTGCCGTGTGCGCGCCATCTGACCTGCACCATTATCTGCGCTGCCGGCATGCCGGCAAAATGTTGCACACACCGCCTTGCGCCTACTGCTGCTACCTCTTCCGGTCCATGGTTTAGTGTCACTAGTGGCCACTGGCCAGTACGTAGATACCAGCAAGGCCTCACGCCTTGCGGAGTGCGGCAGCAGGAGGTGCGCAGCGCAGCCTCGGTAGAGCCGTGCATGCGCGTACGTATCGCTGTGCTTGCCAACCGAGCGAGCAGCCGAGAGCAGCTCGTCGGAATTCGTAAATCAGGTGGTCGGTTGAGATGTGCGTTGAGTAACAGACATGTTAGGGAGTAGAGCTGGGACATGGGCCGGGCCGGGCCGGCCCGGTCCGGGTCCTTGGGTCAGGACCTGAAATGGGCCGGGCCTTTTCGGCCCGAAAAAATTAAGGGCCGTGCCGGGCTGGCCCGAACCTGTGTTTGCCAAGCCCAGGCACGGCCCAAAGTCCGACGGGCCTGGATGGGCCGGGCCGGCCCAAAAACGGCCCTAACTTTGTAACATTGTTAGATGGTCTCTTACCAGGGTTATGAAAATATTTATTTAATTTATCTTTGAATAATGAAAATTCTAGTTCACATAAAATAATAGAACAACCCAAAAAATAGGGAAAAATGAATTTTATTAATAATTTACACATGATACTAGTTCATTAATACTACTTTCTTTGCTCTTGAGCATATATATTTACATTTTGATTTGTCATATATATGAATGACTCAAATTTTGATTTGTCTTACACATGATATAGAGCAAGGTATATTCAAATAGTAATTTGCAGACTTTTTTAATTTTTAATAACATGTCTCCTCCTTGTACATATGAATTATTTACCCATGGGCTTTTTTTGGGCCGGGCCGGCCCAGGCACGGCCCACTTTAAGGGCCGTACCCGGGCCGCCCACCGGGCCTAACCTCTAGGCCCAAGTCCGGCCCTTGTACGGGCCGTACCGGGCCGTGCTTTGCATGGGCCGGGCCTACGTGCTTTGAGCCGGCCCATGCAAAGCACGGCCCAAGTCCCAGCTCTATTAGGGAGTTCTTAAGCAATCCCAACCCTCCAATTAAGATAATTTCTTATATATTTAATAGGCTACTACATAAGAAAAAAGATAATGTGACAAGCAATTTAATGAAGAGAGATAATAAAAGATGAAGGGAGTGTTTGGTTCCCCTAATCTAAAATTTAGTCTCATCATATCGAATGTTTATATACTATTTTAGAGTATTAAATGTAGACTATTTACAAAACCCATTCATAAAACGGTGGATTATTCGCGAAACGAATCTAACGAGCCTAATTACGCCATGATTTGGCAATGTGATGCTACAATAAACATTTGATAATCATGGATTAATTAGGCTTAAAATTTTGTCTCGTGAATAATCCTCCAATTATTTTTATAATCAGTTCAAGTTTAATCCTTCAAATTGATGTCTAAACATCCGATTTGATACAGACTAAACTTTAGTCCAAGTAACCAAACACCACCGAAGACATCATGTCTAAACTAAGACACCATATTTCACACCATCCAAGATAAAAGTGGAAAAAGATTGGTTGAAAGATGGAGAGGGATATATAAAAAATTTACTACATGACAACATAGGAAATCATCTAAGAAACTAAAGGTTGAGAATATAATTTTTAGAGATTATGTCTTCATGGCAATATAAGATATTATGACTACCCTGCGACATAGTACTACTGGGACGACTTGTCACTTGTGTAACCTCGAGACTTGAGTTTCTTATGTCCATTATCATTTCAGATTAGATTTAGCATATAATATTTTAAAATAACAAATAGTATAGTTTCCAACAAAAACCTTTCTACTTAAAAATAATAAAAAACTATAAGATCAAAACACACTAACCACATTAATCAGAGGGTGAATGGTTGTAATACTCCAAATTCGATAACTAATGCAAAATTCTAAAATTAATAGAAACTAGTCTGAAAATAAACAAACGTAAAACTTACGTGACTTTATATCCATAACTCGGATTGGTCGGAAATTTCAACAAAAGAAACTAGATTTCAATACAAATCATTCACGACTGGAATCACTGAAATATGAGTTCCCAATCTAATGTTATGACCCTCAAAATTTACTTCAACATAAAATAGGACTATTCTAATCTAAAAACTAAAACCTTGATTAGTCCTAAAATACGAGGAATTAATCTGTTGAAAATAACAGCACTATTAGGTTTAACTTATTTCACAAATAAATCATGACGTGAAACAGATGAATACACATAACCAGGGTAGACCAGTACACTATACACATGAACAAGAATAATGTACCGAACATGGTGAAACTAATGGTGGTGCATATGTGTATCAGGTGGTGCATGTGTGTATCAGGTTGGTGCATGTGTATATCAGGTGGTGCATGTGTGTATCAGGTTGGTGCATGTGTGTATCAGGTGGTGCATGTGTGTATCAGAAACGTACCGGGTGTTCACAGTTGGAGCAGTCACAGATCGAACT
This sequence comes from Zizania palustris, assembly GCA_019279435.1. Classification (NCBI taxonomy): domain Eukaryota; kingdom Viridiplantae; phylum Streptophyta; class Magnoliopsida; order Poales; family Poaceae; genus Zizania; species Zizania palustris. The sequence goes on from JAAALK010000287.1 coordinate 43,424,503, forward strand.
GGTACCACAATGACGACGCGCGGTACCGGACGACGGGTAGCAGTCGAGTGAAGAGGAAGACGAGCCGTGGTGGACGAACACGAGCAGTTGCGCGGAGCGCTTCCCAAAAACCTTATTCGCCTTCTCCCGGTGCAAGATCTTGAAGGCGACAGATTCTGGAGACCTGCTCTTCCACTCAACGGTGCACACCGATGAGAGGAACGGAGTAGACTACGAATGGCAGCACAAAACAGAGGAGATCGGTGAGACTCTTCAGCTCTCTCTTCAGCGCAGAACCGTCGCTCAGTGTTTGGTGGAGGAGAAATAGACGCGTGATCATGGTGTCTCTTCATTCTCCAGTAACTGTCCGAAGGTGAATCGGAACCGTTCCAACTTCCACCCGCAGCAAAACGGAGCCACGTCTGCGCAAGCAATCGGAGCCGATTTCGGCGGACCATTCACGCGCATGTCGTGCGCCCGCGCCCCCCAGCCCTGGCCCGTGCCCGTGCCCGGCGAGGCGAGCGAGCGCGCGCGTGTGTTTCTCTAGTCTCCTCCCACCCATATATGTCTAGTTGCAAGGAGAGCACCATCTGTTATAAGTTGGTCTTCCTCTCCTAAAACTAGCAAGGTGGACTAAAGGTTCACATGCTCCCTCTACATGGTGGGCCTTTGAGATTTTTCCAGGAATTATTCTTCAAATAAATTTGGGCCAAGCCCATTTATTCAACATAATCTACTAAAATTTCCATTTCTCTTTCTTAATGTCCTAGAAATGTTTTGGATGAATAAATTTAAACTGAATCGCAAGTAAACGTGAAAACACATATTAAACCAAAATGATACAAACCAATTAATATTAAGAAGAAAGCACATAGATGAATCTTTATTACATAAGAGTATTGATAAGGTGCAATCAAATCATCCCTCACCAAAACCACGTTTAAAACCCTAGATGAACGAGCAAAAGACTAATTTATATTTTTCCTCTATTAATCAATCGCTTAATTTTGCTCTTGCCTCTAGTCTATTTATATAGACCTCATATGAGCCATCGCTACTACCGCGAGACATGAAAAATAACAACTCCTAAAGTCCTAATTCACATAGAAATCCTTATCTCTTAATTAATCTCAAATACTATTTTCTTCCGAATTTTTATCGTTTTCATATCGGTACGCTTCATACATACATCATCTTCACGTACAACACTCTCTAGCCTGAGCATCCCATATAAATTCCTTAATCATTTTGAACGTTAGCTCCTCGTCGAGCCTACTTCCGATCTTGTCATCAACCACTACCGAAAAACACTTATTTGCCGAGTGTGACATATATTGCCGAGTGCATTTCATTGGGCACTCGGCAAAATATGTGACACTCGGCGAACAATGTTATTTGTCGAGTGCCACGCCGTAGGCACTTGGCAAACAACCTGAAAAATTCCCCGCCTATTTTTTGCTGACGCCGTTATGATGGTAGGGGTGAAATTTTGGGTTTGCCGAGTACCACTAACGGACACTCGGCAAACCCTAGCCTTTGCCGAGTGCCACCCAGAAAAACATTCGGCAAAGTATATAATCCCATTATTTTATGTGAAAACACATTTTGAGTACATATCATATTTTAAAAATATTTTGAACCTGAATTTTTTTTGCAGTCATAATTCAACATCTGTTAATCCATGAAAAATTTTCATACTTTTATGAGTGTGTTTGATATTTTTAATAAATTAATCGTATTTCTAGGATTTACTTCCAAGTGGGTCAAATTTGAAATGCATGTACATGAAATAATGACTCAAAAATTATGGAAAAATCATATTTGTGTTCATGATTACATTTGTAATCTTTTACAACTAAATATAACTAAATATTTAAAATCTAATTTACGACACTCGACCGGCAATATGCAGGTTAATGGTTTTTTAATTATAGAAAATGTAATTGATGCCTAAAAAATATGACACTTGACATGGTGTCATTATATCATACATATATACATATATAATATGGTAAAAAATTCATAATGTTTCGACAAAGTTTTCAAGTATGACCTTTAGAAATTGGACAATCTTCGAGAAGGTTTAGGAGTTTAGGGATGAAATGAGTTAGGTTTAGAAGCAAATTGATATTTAAATATTTGTTTGAAATTAAAACTTTTTGTACTACTAAAACTCAATTTATCTTATACCATGTCAAAAATTGGCCTTTTTAGAGTTAGTTTGCTATTTTTGGTTAATAAAAGTTTTTTATAGAATTTTAAGTAAAAAGATCCCAAATTTAAACTACAAGTGACTTATATTTGTTTATTTGAACTTAGAAATTTTCTAGGATGAAATATTAGTGTATATTATATAATGCCAAATTATGGGATTTTTAAAGTTTTTATTCTATTTTATTTTTTTAAAAAAATAGTTTAAAAAATCTTTGCCGAGTGCAAATAGAAATGACACTCAGCAAAGACCAAAAAAATCACTTTTGCCGAGTGCCATATCTAAATGCACTCGGCAAAGTATATAATCCCATTATTCCATGTGAAAACATATTTTGAGTCCATATCACATTTTAAAAATGTTTTGAACCTGAATTTTTTTACAGTCATAATTCAACATCTGTTAATCCATGGAAAATTTTCATACTTTTATGAGTGTGTTTGATATTTTTAATAAATTAATCGTATTTCTAGGATTTACTTTGAAGTGGTCAAATTTCAACTACATGTACATGAAATAATGACTCAAAAATTGTAGAAAAATCATATTTATGTTCATGATTCCATTTGTATTGTTTTACAACTAAATATTTGCAAATATTTAAAATCTAGGGAAAATTACTCGCATGCCATTATAATTTTTAGAAATTGCCTATATGCCACTGTCAGTGACTGTGGCGGCCCCCATCTGTCAGTGACACACCAATGGCATATTGGCAAACCGTAAAAATTGTAATGGCACAGAAAAAATTAACCCTAAAATCTAATTTACGACGCTCGGGCGGCAACATGGAGCTTAATGGTTTTTTAATTCTAGAAAATTAAATTGATGGCTAAAAAATATGATACTTGACATGGTGTCATTATATCATACATATATACTGTAATAAAAATTTCATAATGTTTCGACAAAGTTTTCATGTACGACGTTTGGAAACTGGAGAATCCCCGAGAAGGTAAATGTGTTTAGGGATGGAATGAGCTAGGTTTAGAAGCAAATCGATATTCAAATCTTTGTTTGAACTTAAAACTTTTTGTACTAATAAAACCCAATGTATCTTATACCATTTCCAAATTTGGGATTTTTTAGTACTAGCTTGCTATTTTTAGTTAATTGAACTTCTTTATAGAATTTAATTAAAAGATCTCAAATTTGAACTACAAGTGCATTAAATTTGTTTATTTGAACTAAGAAAATTTCTAGGAGTAAAAATAATTGTATATTATATAATATCAAATTATGGTATTTTTTACTGTCTTTTTTCTATTTTATTTTTTAAAAAAAATAAAAAAATCTTTGCCGAGTGCAATTATCCCTCGCACTCGGCAAAGAAAGTTTTTTAAAAAATAATATTCACCGAGTGCCTCACTAATGGCACTCGGCAAAGTGTTTTTTTTTTAAAAAAAATAGCGTATTGCTGAGTGCCTCCCAATTTGGCACTCGACAAACCATGGCTACCGGCTAAAAAAAGGCCCCGCAGATCTGGGTGCACTTATTGCGCCCAGATCTGCCCCCCGCTCCCCCGTCGCCTTCTCCCCCGCCGCTGGCTCCCACGCACCCGTGCTCCCCTACCGCCGGCCGCCCCCCTACGCCCCCGCCACCGGCCGCCCTCTGCGCCCCCGTCGCCGCCCTCCCCCGCGCCCCGCCGCCGGCCGTCCCCCCTCAGCCCCCATCGTTGGCCTTCCCCGCACCCCGTCGCCGGGCCGCCGGCGCCCCACCGGCCTGCGCCACCGCCGCCGGCCGCCTCTTGTGCTCCCGCCCCCAGCGCCTCCTCCTCCGCCCCCGGTGCCCCTGGCCCCTCCTCCTCCGGCCGCCGTCTCCTCCGCCCCCTCCGCCCCCGACCCCTAGCTCCTCCAGTATTTTTGACATGTATAATTTAGGTTTTTAAATTTTTGTTTGAAATTTGTTTAAATTTTGTGGTGATGCTATATACATTTGTTGAAATTTCATATATATATGTGTGTGTGTATATATACATGGACTTCAAAATTTAGATAAATATATTTAATCAAATGTTAGTTTATTCATTTGTTGAAATTTCATATATATATATGTGTGTGTGTGTCTGTGTATATATATACATGTTAGTTTATACATTTGTTGAAATTAATGACATATTTAATGTAATGTTTAATCACATATGTAATCACATGTTTAATTATTAAGAATATCATGTGAAATGCCATGTTAATACCATGTTGTTCTAATATACATGTTTTAGAAATTTTAATATAATCGTTGTAATACTTTTTATGTTTTAATGATTATGTTGATTAATATCTTGTGTATGTGGATGCTGGCCATCGTGACGTGATATATATGTGTGTATGTGGATGTCGGCCATCGCGTCGTGATATGTGTATGTGGGTGACGGCCATCGTGTCGTCCTATTTTAATTTTTCTTGTAATTGTCGCGTAACCTAGGCGTCTCCTGTTCGGAAGAGTTACGGTTTGGAATATGCTTGTCTTTGCATATTTGTGGCCGTAACTGTTTCGAATTGTCCACATTTGGAGAACCGGAGGATGCGTAAATTGAGCTCGTTTTCATGCCCCGTTCCGATTCGACTCATGGTTTCGGCAGTACCTCCCCGTTGTTCTCTGAACGCACATCCTCTTGGCATGTTGCCCAGACGTGCGTTTGGAGAGCAGCGGGGAGGTGCTGCAAAAATTTTGGGTTGGATCGGAACGGAGCGTGAAAATGAGCTCAATCTATGCATTCTCTGGTGGGATTAGGACCTATCTTACCTATCTAACCCCTAAACATGGGTGTTGTTTCCTAGTTTAGTACAAGATGGATCATCGTGAGTGGATGTACACGGGTCGCCCTAGTCAGGCCGAGGTGACCATGGATTGGATCAAGAACACTGAAGTATTCTTAGAGACGACGTTTGGTAGACGGAATGTACGTGACAAGATCTGGTGTCCATGTAGTCGGTGCGAGAATAAGACAAACAAAGGATGCCATGGGTAAACACCTATGCAAATATGGGTTTATGCCAAATTATACCCGTTGGACGTATCATGGTGAGTCCCAACGTCCTAGAGAAGAGGTGTTGCGACATCGCATGGACGATGATGAGGGAGGGTTGGATTTATGCTAGATGACTTTGAAGATGCGCATTTTGACGAAGCATGTGAAGAGGAAGTGCGGGAGCCAACGGCAAAAGCGTTTTATGACATGTTGTCTGCGTAAAAGCAACCTCTTCACGGTCACACTAAGGTTTCTCAACTGGATGCCATCGCACGGCTAATGGCCATCAAGTTACAGTTTAGCTTGAGTCGAGAATGCTTCGATGTTATGCTGACGGTTGTTGGTAGCCTTCTTCCAGAAGGTCACAATCTTCCGAAGAGCATGTACGAGTCTAAGAAAGTCCTCCGTGCACTTAAGATGCCTTATGAGCAAATACATGCTTGTCCCAATGGATGCATTTTATTCAGGAAACAATACGCAGACGCAACCTGCTACGTGAAATGCAAATCCTCTAGGTATCTTGAGGTAGACTCCGATGATGGTGCGAAGAAACAACTCTCAATTCTCGTGAAGATCCTTCGGTACCTTCCCTTTGTACCGAGGATCCAACGGTTGTACATGACCGAGGAATCTGCTAAATAGATGACATGGCATAAAAATGGGATTCGTTACAACCCAGACAAGCTAGGTCATCCATCAGATGGAGAAGCGTGGAAAAAATTTGATCAGCTCCATCCCGAGAAAGCTTTAGAGCCACGTAATGTACGAATTGCTATAGCAACAGATGGGTTCAATCCATATGGTATGACGGCTGCCGCATACAGTTGTTGGCCAATGTTTGTTATTCCCCTCAACCTTCCTCCCGGCGTCATCTTTCAACGACAGAATATTTTCTTGTCCTTGATAATTCCAGGGCCTGAATACCTGGGGAAAAATATGAGTGTGTATATGGAGCCTTTGATGGATGATTTGGTCCATGCATGAGAAGACGGTGTGTTGACATATGACCGATCTACAAAGACAAACTTCAGAATGCATGTCTGGTATATGTACTCTCTACATGACCTACCAGCATATTCGATATTTTGCGGCTGGTGCGTGCATGGGAAGTTCGCATGCCCGATTTGTCGGTCGACTCTGAAGTTCATTTGGCTGGCTAAGGGTGGAAAATATTCCTCGTTTGACAAGCACCGACAATTCCTTCCTCGAAACCATCCATTCAGGAAGGATAAGAAGAATTTTACAAAAGATGTGTCTGTTAAAGGCTCAGCACCAATTAAAATGATTGGAGCCGATGTTCGTGCTCAATTAGAGTCTTTGCAAATTAATACACAAGGAGCTGGTTTTATCGGATATGGTGAGCATCATGCATGGACTCACAAGCCATTTTATGGAATCTTACTTATTTCGATGATCTTCTCCTTCCGCACAACATTGATGTGATGCACACTGAGAAAAATGTTGTCGAGGCCATTTTCGGCAAAATCATGGATATTCTGGAGAAGACGAAAAACAACGTCAAGGCCCGAATGGATCAAGCAGCTATATGCAACAGACCTAAGCTCGACATGATACCTCCTAGAAGCGGGAAATCCTGGACGAAGCCAAAGTCTGATTTTGTTCTAACAAGGGAACAAAGGAGGGAAGTACTTGAGTGGTTTCAAACATTGATGTTTCCTGATGGCTATGCAGCTAATATGAAGAGGGGAGTTAATCTAGCTACTCTGCGAATAAACGGACTCAAAAGTCATGACTATCATATATGGATTGAGCGGCTGCTCCCGGTCATGATTCGTGGCTATGTCCCCGAGGATGTCTGGTGAGTTCTAGCTGAATTGAGCAATTTTTTTCGGCAACTTTGTGCTAAACAGTTGTCTCACATCGTGGTAGCAGACATGGAAACACTAGCACCCGTGTTATTATGCAAGCTAGAAAAGATCTTTCCGCCTAGTTTTTTCAATCCGATGCAACATATGATCTTGCACCTTCCGTATGAGGCCCGGATGGGAGGTCCGGTCCAGAGCCGTTGGTGCTATTCAATTGAGAGATTCCAAAAGATTCTTCGAAATAAATGTAAGAACAAATGCAAAATTGAAGCATCCATAGCTGAGGCATATGTTTTGGAGGAGGTGTCAAACTTCACAACTAGATATTATGCGGACAATCTTCCTAGCGTGCATAATCCACCTTCCCGTTACAATCTTCTAGAAGAAGAATCAAATCTCAGCATCTTCAGGGGCCAACTAGGAAGTGCAAGTGGTGCTGCTAACAAGACCTTGTAGCATGAAGAGTGGCGTTTGATTATGTTGTATGTCCTGACAAACCTTTTTGAAGTGGAACCGTACATTGAGGAATTTCATCGACGATTTTGGTGTGGTTCGAGGGAGGCTAACATTGAGGAATGCACTGCCCTTCTTAAGTATGGTGTGGGAAATGGCAATCCCGATTTCATTTCTTGGTTCAAAACTAAAATATTTCTCAAATTAACTTTTAGTTAGTTCTACCTTTCAATTATATCTTATATGCGACTAATATACATGTTCATCGTGTTTAAACCTATAGGGAAGAACCGACACAACAATGAGTTCCGAGTTGAAGCAAGTTGCGAATGGTTGTGCCTACAAGGTCAAGATATTCAAAGCTTACGATGTAAACGGTTATCGTTTCCACACAACAAGCCATGAACAGAGCCGACCTAACCGAAGAACCACAAATTCCAGAGTTTTTACTCCGGGCACAGATGGGGTTGACTACTATGGACGACTCAAAGAAATATACGAATTGAGTTTCGATGGGAGCAAACCTCTTAATCTCGTTATATTTAAATGCCACTGGTTCAATCCCAAAGTAGTGAGACAGACTCCCGAACTTGGCTTAATAGAAATTCGTCAAGATACCACCTTGCCGAGTGAAGATGTTTATATCATGGCTCAACAGGCAACACAAGTTTACTATCTCTCTTACCTGTGCAAAACTGTCGCACGTCTTAAAGGTTGGGATGTTGTGTATAAGGTGTCGCCTCACGGTAAACTGCCTGTTCCCAACAACGAAGACTATAACATAGACCCGAACACATACGATGGAGAGTTCTTTCAAGAAGATGGGCTACCAGGCATGTTTGTTATTGACTTGACGGAGACGATGGAAGTAGATAATGAAAGTGGTGCCGATGCCGACAAAGGAGACGAGATTCATAATGGAAGAGACTTAGAACTGCTAGAAAGATTGCACTCAAGCAATCAAAGTGATGACAACATTCCACCTCCTGAACAGCTGGACGATTATATCATATCACGTGATAGTTATGACGATACATATGATCCAGCAAATCCGGACGGTGATGACTATTTCTAGCAGATGTATGAGAATTATGTTTAATTATTGAATAAATGTGTTTATACCACATTTCACGGTTTATCTAAAGTGATTTACACTTTTTCGTAGCAGGTGATTGAAATATGGTGGGGGGTTTAAAGAAATTAATAAGTGCAGTAGTAGGAAAAGGCGGTAAATCCACTCGCTATCAAGATGAGGTCGGGTCCTCGTCTAGACCTCGAGGTAGGAGAACGAAGAAGTCAGCAGTGAGAGGAAAGGCACCCGTGCCCTCGAGTGAAACTACCAGCCAGATACCGGCATCCCGTCGCGACGTTGATTATGTGCCGGATGAGGAGGAGGAGGAGCAGGCTAGGGTGGTGGAGGAGGAGGAGGTGGGGCAGAGGGTGGGGAGGAGGTGGGGGTAGAGGGTGGGGAGGAGGTTGGGGCAGAGGGAGAGGAGCAGGCTACAGAAGCGGTTGCAGTGTGGTTGCGTGGTCCTTCGTCACTCCTGAGGCGACAAGTGGCAGTAGCTGATCGTGCGCTCATTCGACCTGATGGAAATAGGTAAGTTGCTATAGAAAGTCTATAATGTATTCCTTTCGTTAGTTTAATTTTAAATATATGCTAATACTTTTTAATGATATCGGGTAGGAACTGGATTATGGTTGAACGAGCAGGTCGTGAGTGCTCACGCCACGTAAACGGCATCCTCGAGCTTCTTATCAAGGAAAAGTTCCCCGGTTTGGTATCTTTTGATGGGATGATGGAGCCGGCGTACTCATGGAGGCACTATGAAAGTGCGCCGGACGCCCCTGACCGAGAAGGGAGACAATTTTCCCACCTAGCCGATCGAGTCAGGGTTGAGCTCTGGGTATGTTTATTTTCTTAATATATGTGTCAATACTATTGATATGTGAATTACATAACATTCTATTTACATCTATATGCAGGATTTTTATAGATGTGATGAGGGGTATGCGGATCAGGCTACCGTTGTTATTAATAGAGCCGCAAAGAAGATTGTCACCGACATGCATTATGAGGCGCGCATTCAAGCTGTTATTGACTTCTATGCTCAGCACCGCCGAGAGAGGAAGAATAAAAAGGATGTCCGGACCACCTTTCTGACATGAGAGGAATACATGATGGTAAGTGTATTCTCGTGTATCTTCTAATACTTAATATTATGTCATTAACAACTTCACTTGCATCAAATAGGTCCCTCCACAGTGGTCTGCCGCTCATCTTGAGTGTTGGGGCCAAATTGTTTATAGGTGGTGTTCTGCCGAGTGGCAGAGCAGTCACGATGCATGTCGCCAGAGACGCCTACTCATGTTAGCCTCTGCATCTCATGTTTTACCTTGCTTGTTTACTGGACAATGTGGTGATGCTTTTGTTTGCCAAAACAAAAAACTGCGTGCTAATGACTTTCTTTAGATATCATCTGTTGCACTGATCATGCCATGTGTCTTAGACAGTATCTCTTTTGCTATACTTGTTAGATACTGTAATTGCAGTCAATCATATTTGAGAAGCATGCTTTCTACACTCCTTCTGCACTCCAGTTGAAATCACTGCATATTTTGAGGGGGAGTTGCATTTCGGGGGGAGTCTGTGTCTCTTTTTAGTGCTTGATGAGTTCACTTGTCAACAAGGGGGAGAAAATTTGGGATCAGAGTTTCAGGGGGAGTTTTTACTCTGTTGATATCCTTGTTGTTCTGAAATCGCACTCATTTTGAGCTTTTACGTTTTGGTTAACCATAATGACCGCTTCTTGCTTTTATTCGGCTTTTGGTGGCTTCTTGCTTTTATTCGGCTTTTGGTCATTAAGGTTAAACCTTTTACCTCATTTTTCTTCTTCTTTGCTTTTCTTGTACTTTGTTTTCGTGTTTCCACATTTGTTCGTAGGTGCTGAAGAGCTGAAGAAGAGGAGTGTTGACAATGCACTCATCAAGGGGGAGATTGAGGAGCCATGCTGAATAGCGTGGGCCTCATGGCTCTAGAAGTGATGAGTCATTGTCAACGATAGTCAAAGAGGACTGAAGAAGAGATGAGATCTGCTGTTTCATGGGCCGCGTGTGACTCAGGTACACGGGCAGCGAGCGACTGTCGGGCAGAGGAGGCTGCAAAGTCGGGCTGGCCCAATCCGGGTACATGGGCCAGAAGCAGTAGAAGACCCACTGGGCTGTTGACCAGGACTGACTCAGGTACACGGGCGGTGAGCGATTGTCGGGCTGAGAGAGATGCGGAGTCGGGCCGGCCCAATCCGGGTACCTAGTGCAAAGCCGGTGGAGGCTTTGTCAGTTTCGGCGCAAAACTGACAACCGTTGATTCTGTATCCGACTGTCCAGAAGAGAAGCCGTAGTCGCTACGAAAACTTAGCTTCCGGATAAGTCATCTGTAACTCTAGGCCCACAGTCAGTCAGTCGTGTCTGTAAAAATTCCTAAGGGCAGCAGAGTCTTTTCCTTTATTTTTGAGTCTGTAAAAACCCTAAGGGGCTGGTAGAATATTCCTAGTGTTGGGCTGCCTATAAATAGGACCCCAATCCCTAGGGTTTGGACTACCCTTTTGGCTGAAATCAAATCCACTCTATTGGGTCACTTTTTGTCTCTTGCCTTGCCTCTCTCTTCTCTTGTTCCCTGCTTGCGCCGCCAGGAAGTTTTGCTCCTGTGTTTAATGCCTTGCTTTTAATGTTGTAGTAAATGCCCCATTTCCTTGTGTGCAGTATCTGCAAAGTTTTTAATGGCTACATTTCATTAGCATAGCAAGTTTTCCCGTGATTTTTGAGGCTTTGGAGACTTCGGCTAGGTGTGTTCTTCATTCTAGTAGTACTAGTTCTTGCTGTTGCAAGTAGTACTACTTCCCTGCAGCTACAGTGTTCTGTGCAGCTTTTCACCTTCTACTACACAGCTTTCTGATCGAAGCTGACAGGGTCTATTACCTTTTCTGGCTGTGTTTCTGGCGAAGTCTTTCTCTGTTCGAAGCCCCTCAGCTTCGTGAGGCAGGCTTCGATCTAACACCTTCAAAGGCTTCGTTCGATCTTCGATTTTTGGTCTGTGTTCTGGGTTGCTAAGCTTCGAAGCATTTTCTGAACGTCAGCATCGCATACTTCGAACGATAGTGCGAAGGGGCTTCGGCTCTATCTGTTCGAAGTCCATACTTCGACAAGTTTCGAAGTTGGGTTCGAAGCTTGTAGCTCCGCTAGGCCTCGCACTGACTTCTGTGTGGCGTGTAACCCTTCGCCTCTCTTTTCGGAGCTTGCTCTTTTCGAAGGTAGAGCATTGTCTTCGGACTTGGTTTTCTGTCGTGTGGCAGGCTTCGCTTCTCTGTTCGAAGGTTGTTCATCTGTTTGTTGTGTTCGAAGTTCTGTGTTTGAAGGTTTGACTTCGAAGCTGTTGGTTCGAAGCTGTGTTCGAAGCTTTGTCTTCGAAGTACACACTTCGAAGCAGGCTCCGACATTTGTCATACTTCGCTTCGAAGCATACTTCGCTTCTTGCCACTTCGAACTAGACTAGAACCAAACACCTTCGGCATCTTCAACCTGCTTCGCAACTGACCTCCGAAGCAGGCTCCGTCACCAACCTCCGAAGCAGACCTCGACGTGCGAAGGGGGCTTCGCCCAGTTCCGAACAGGAGACAAATTTGGACAGTAACTTCTCTTTTCATCTTACACATTCTTAGATCATTTCATTGAGAAGTTTAGGCCTGTTACTCCTTGTTCATCTGCCTAGTTGCACTACTTTAGTTTTACACTGTTTATCATCAGTTGCTTCTAGGTTAGAAACCTTTAGACTTAGGCCTTCTGTTTATTTTCTGCTGCGTAGTCTTTTGAGGAGTGTTGGGTATTGGGAACAGGCCATTGATTCGAAAGAATTTTTAAGGCGCCCATTCACCCCCCCTCTGGTCGCTACTTTCGGTCCTACAAGTGGTATCAGAGCGAGGTTAGGGTTTTTCCATACCTTAACCGATTCTAAACCCCAGTAGTGACCATGACGTCTCCTGGCAAGGTCCCGTCCTTGGAAGCCTATGGCTATAATTATTGGAAGACTTGCATGCGAGCCTATCTCATGAGCCAGGGTTCGGACATATGGGACATTTGCGTTCACACCACGTTTGTCATTTTGCCAGTTACTGAGCAAGGTACTGCTGGTATCATTGCTCAGCATCTGAGCAACAGTAAGGCTGTGAACATTCTGTTTTCTGGCTTAGGTCCCACTGAGTTTGAGCGTGTGAGTCATCTCTCCACTGCGAGAGAGATCTGGGCTACCCTCAAGGCACACCATGAGGGAACAGCACAGGTCAAGGCTCGGCTCTATCAGACCTACCAGCGTGAATATGACAATTTCACACAGAAGCCGGGTGAATCTGTTGAGGCTTTGTTTGGTCGCTTTCAGTCGATCATTAACAAGCTTCGGGACAACAAGGCTGAGGGTGCTCAGTTAGTCTCAGATCACGAGCAAGCGCTCAAGGTTCTCCATACCTTGGATCCAAAGATCTGGGAGATCAAGGTATCCTCTATCGTTGAGAGCACTTCTTACGATACCTTGACCATTTCTGAGTTGTTTAGCAAGCTGAAGGCCACTGAGGTAGATATCCAGTTGAGATCAAATCTCACTGGCTCTGGATCAAAATCCCTGGCCCTTGCTACACCTTCTGTTGATCCCTCTGCTGTGAGCTGTGCTGGGTTCTCTTTGATGTCTATCACTGAGGACCAGCTTGAGTCTTTAGGAGATGATGATTTGTGTCTGTTTAACAACCATGTGCGTCGTGTCTATGACAAGAGAATGTTCAAAAGACACGGCACAAAATCTGGATGCTTTGAATGTGGTGATCCAGGACACTTCATCGCCGACTGCCCCAAGCGCAATGGATACAAGAAGGGCACCGGTGGCAGCTTCCATGACTCAGGCAAGCACGAGAGCCCATCCTTCAACAAGGGCAAGCCGAAGACCCGTTTCTTCAAGAAGGCCCTGAAGGACTACCGGCGAGAGAACAAGAAGCGCGACAAGGCCTTCTTCGCCGAGATGGAGAAGAGCTACTCCAAGCAGTCCACGTATTCTTCCTCTTCATCGAGCTCAAGCGATGAGGAGATCGCCATCAGGAAGGGGAAGGACAAGGACGATCCGGCGGGCCTCTGCTTCATGGCTTTCGGGGACAAGCCGAAGAGCCACTCACACCAGCGCCGAAGATCCCGCAAGAGCTTCTGTTCAATGGCTCTTGGGGATAGGGAAGAAAAGAGCTCCTCCGACGACTCCGACGACGACGAAAACAAGGTATCATCCTACGAGCGCGAAATAGTTGATTTACTTGAAAGCAATCGTCAGGAGTTGAAGTATCGGGAAAAACTGGTTAGGGGGGCTAAGAAGAGGATAGATGAGTTAGAAAGTGAGCTTGCCGTGGCCAACGGCAGAATTGAGAGTCTATCTTCTTCTCCTTGCTTGGGTAATAGCAGTGAGTGCCCGAAGTGTGAGGTGCTTCTGTGTGACCTGTCGACTCTGAAGTCTAGGTACACAGAAAGGGTTGATGAGAGGGACGCTTTGGCCACTGAGCTTGAAAGCGCTCAGCTGGAGCTGAAAGATGCTCAAGCCACTGTCGTCGCACCCTGTGTTGATTGCCCATCTCATCTAGCTGCCTTAGCTGAGCTGAAATCCAAGGGTAATGAACATTTGGGTGACTTGGAGAGGTTGAGAGCTGAGCTTGCCCAGACTAGGCTAGAGCTTGAGACACTGTCAGTTCCACCCACTGTTTGTGAGAACTGCCTGTCTCTTAGAATGGAATTAATTAAGCTGAAAGCCGAGAAGTCTATCCAAGTAGAGAGTGAGTGTGAGACCTGCTTGTCTCAGGTGGAGGTTCTAGCTTCTTTGAGAGAGGAGCTAGCATATTCTCAAAATGAGAACTTTTACCTTCGTTCTATCCTGAGTTGGATCAGTGCAAGAGAGCCACAGCTTGGCATGATGATCCAGCAGTTCAAGAGGCAGGATGGGTTTGGGGTAGGTTACACCTACACCAAGGCTGACTTCGAGAGTGCTATTAGCCGAGCAGTGGAGTGGAGTAAAATGACTCCTGAGCAGAGATATCCCAAGACTCACTCCACTGAGTCTTCCCAGGCTTGTCAGCCCAAGGATGGAGTGATCCATGAACCACCTAAAGCTCCACCCAAGAAACCTATCTGGGTTCCAAAGCCCAAAAATCTCCACACTTCTCTTGACTCTCTTCCTGGACCCTCACGGCCCAAGAAGACCACACCAAACACTACCAAGCCCAAGAATCCTAAACCTCAACCACTTCCCAAGAAGCCCACCTATCATTGTGAGTACTGTCAGAGAGAAGGGCATCTTGCGGAGTTCTGCTTCAGGAGGAAGCGGGTTGAGAGAGCAGAGAGGGCTCGTAGTGATCAGGAGCAGTTCTACCAGCAGGGAGGTAGACTGCGTGTTCCTCGACGCGGGGAGAGGCAGGAGGCCAGGCCGCGTCGTGTAGGTGGTGGTAGAGGAGACGACTTTCTTGCCCGTGCTCCAGTTGGTGGTGTTCGTTCCGGCAGAATTCCAGACCTTGTTGGCTACGGTTCTGGACCTCGTGGCCGCAGGGTTAGGAAGAACCAAGGACCGCGCTTTGAGCCGCGTTTTGGTCCGAACTCTTTTGATGGTTTTCGCTTTCCATCTTTTGAGCAGATGGCTCGACACTGGTTTAGCTCTTTTGCTAAACCTGGTGCCGGACCATTTGCTCCCACTTACAAACACTGATTGTGCAGGACCGGGGACTGGAGGATGTTTGGATCATGGACTCAGGATGCTCTCGCCACATGACGGGACATCGCAGATGGTTCTCCAGTCTCACTCCCCCGAGCTCCAAAGAGTACATCACATTCGGGAACAGCGGTCAAGGGAAAGTAAGTGGCATAGGCTCAATTAGCATTTCAGATCATTTCTCTTTTAAGAATGTTGCTTTGGTTAAAAATTTGAAGTTTAATTTGATTTCTGTTTCGCAACTTCTTGAGGATGGTTTGGAAGAGCGGTTTAAGAAGGGCAATTCTTTTGTGGTTGATTCTAGAGGGTCTTTGGTTTGTCAGGTTTTACCCTTCGGTAAAGTTTTTCGAATTGACTTCTCTAGTTCTTTTGGCCCTTCTCGCTGTTTGATTGCTGGATCTTCTTCTGAGCTCTGGAAGTGGCATAGGAGGTTAGGTCACTTGAGTTTTGATCTGCTAGTCAAGTTAAGCTCTATGGACCTCATCCGAGGATTGCCCAAGCTTAAGATGGAGAAGGATCTAGTTTGTCATCCCTGTCGTCATGGGAAAATGGTTGCCGCTTCTCACTCACCTGTGACTCAGGTGATGACTTCGTATCCAGGCGAGCTTTTACATTTGGACACTGTTGGTCCAGCTCGGGTACGTTCAGTTGGTGGGAAGTGGTATGCACTTGTGATTGTTGACGATTTTTCTCGTTTCTCGTGGGTTTTCTTTTTGGAGTCTAAGGATGAAACTTTTCAATTTGTCCATGACCTGATTTTGAAGCTGAAGAATGAGAACAATGGTCGGATGCGAGCAATTCGCTCCGACAATGGCTCTGAGTTCAAGAACTCTCAGTTTGTCAGCTTCTGTAGTGATTAGGGTCTGGACCATCAATTTTCTTCTCCTTACACTCCCCCACAGAACGGTGTTGTGGAACGAAAGAACCGCACGCTAGTTGAGATGGCCAGGATGATGCTCGATGAGCACAGGACTCCTAGGCGTTTTTGGGCTGAAGCCATGAACACGGCTTGCTATCTGGCCAAACGCATTTTTCTTAGAGCTTACCTTGGTAAGACATCATATGAGTTGCGGTTTGGCAGACAGCCCAAGGTGAGCCACTTGCGAGCATTTGGCTGCAAGTGCTTTGTGCTCAAGAAGGGAGGGCATTTGGACAAGTTTGAGTCTCCTTGCTGGGATGGTGTTTTTCTTGGTTATGCATTGCATTCTCGAGGCTTCCGTGTTTGGAATCTCGAATCCCAGTTGCTTGTCGAGACTTGTGAGGTTTCATTTGATGAGTCCTTGCCTTCTTTGACTCCTTCTTTTGAGCTTTCTGGTGATGATGAGCTCGGAGAGTCCATCTTCGAGGAAGATGAGGATACTCCAGCTGCTGATGAGGGTGGGCCTTCTGCATCCCCCGCAGAGTCCACACCTTCTGAGACTTCGACTGATGATGAGGGCGGACCTCTGATCACTTCTTCCACTTCGTTCGAGCCCCCTCAGTCGAGTCCAGAGGTGCCAGCTGCTGACTCCGGTGAGGTGACTTTAGATCACCAGGGAACCCGAGCAGTTCAGCGTGACCATCCCTTAGAGCTCATCATAGGTGATTTGACTGAGAGGACTTTGCGTTCTTCTGCCTCTCTCGCTGTGTTTGCTGAATCTGCGTTTGTTGCATCTTTTGAGCCCAGAGATGTTTCTCATGCTCTTTCTGATTCTAATTGGATTAATGCTATGCAAGAAGAGCTTGAGAATTTTGTTCGCAATCGGGTTTGGACACTAGTTGAGCCGCCACCAGGATGCAACCCCATAGGCACCAAGTGGGTATTCAAGAACAAACAAGGTGAAGATGGGGTTGTGGTGCGCAACAAGGCTCGACTAGTTGCCCAGGGTTATTGCCAGAAAGAAGGAATTGACTTTGAAGAAACCTTCGCTCCTGTTGCCCGTCCTGAGTCCATTCGTATTCTTCTAGCTTTTGCCATTTCGAAGGGCTTTAACCTTTTCAAATGGATGTTAAGAGTGCTTTTCTGAACGGGTACATAGAAGAGGAGGTTTATGTTAGGCAACCCCCCGGTTTTGAGAACCCTAAGTTTCCTCGACATGTTTTTAAATTGCACAAAGCTTTATACGGGTTGAAGCAAGCCCCCAGGGCTTGGTATGACCGGTTGAAGCAATTTTTGTTGGGGAAGGGCTTTGTGATGGGTTCTGTGGACAAAACTCTTTTCCTGCTCAGAGATGCTTCAGATTTCTTAGTCGCTCAGATTTATGTGGACAATATTATCTTTGGCGGTACTACTGATTCTCTTGTGTCCATGTTTTCTGAGCAGATGCACAGTGAGTTTGAGATGAGCCTCATGGGTGAGCTCAAGTACTTCTTAGGGCTCCAGATCAAGCAGACCAACGACGGCACCTTCATCCACCAAGGTAAGTACACTCGTGATATGTTAAAGAAATTTGACTTTGGTGGTGAATTGAAGCCGCAGATGACCCCGATGGGAACTTCTGGGGGTCTTGACAAGGATGAGAGCGGTGTCAAGGTCAATGAAAGGGAATTTCGAGGGATGATCGGTTCGCTGTTGTACTTAACGGCAACAAGACCGGACATACAGTTCGCCGTGGGACTTTGCGCGCATTTTCAGTCTTCACCACGCGCGTCTCACCGGCAGGCTGTCAAGCGCATTTTCAGGTATCTCACTTATGCGCCCGATCTCGGTCTTTACTATTCAGCATCATCATCTCTTGATTTATCTGGCTTTTCGGATGCCGACTTTGGTGGGTGCCGGTTGGATCGCAAGTCGACTTCCGGTACTTGCCAGTTTCTTGGTTCTTCTCTTGTCTCTTGGTCTTCTCGAAAGCAATCTGGAGTTGCTCTTTCGACCATAGAGGCTGAGTACGTAGCTGCTGCTAGCTGCTGCTCACAGTTGGTTTGGATGATTTCCACTCTACGAGATTTTGGGTTGTTCTTTCCTACCAGAGTTCCTTTGTTTTGCGACAGCACCAGTGCAATTAGTGTAGGGAAAAACCCATGTCTCCATTCAAAAACCAAACACATTGATGTGCGCTTTCACTTCTTGCGGGATCAATATGAGAAAGGTGTCATTGACCTTGTTCATGTTGATACCCATCATCAGTTGGCTGACATCTTCACCAAACCCCTAGATCAGTCTACCTTTGAGCGTTTACGAGGGGATTTGGGTGTTGTGTATCCTTTCTAGGATATTTTGCGTCAGTTTTCCTTCTTCTTTACTCTTTTCTTGAGTCTTTATGTGTGTGTTCATATCTTGCATATTCACATATCACACCTTTGAGCTTGCTTCTGTTATATGATTGAACTGCTTTAACTTATTCTAGCTGGTACATGCTTTCGATTACTTGTCAATGATCATGCTTTGGTTCAGTTCACTTGATATGTCTGATATCTATCCTATGCATGGTTTTTATGCTTTAAACTTGAAAAATGATCACCATTGCTTCTGGTAACTAGCATGTGTAGGCTGAGTGCTTTTGCTATCTGTTACATGCCTTGTAGCTAGTTCATCACATAGATGCAGATATGCTACTTGGACATCTTTATGCTTTAACATGGAAAATGTGCTATAAAAATGATAAAAATCAAAAATGAATGAAAATTCCATGTCCTTTTATGCTTAAATTGACAAGATCCAAGTGGGTTTGCTTTGTCGCATTACATTGTTCTGGACTGCTTACCATAGCACTTTGGTATGAACTAGGACAGTGTAGTGTATGCCAAGACCAATGTCTTAAGCTTCTGATGGTCCATTTCTGGCCTAGGTTTGACTTGGTCGGTTAGCATAAGGATTGACATGCAAATAACCCTTGGCATAAATGAAAAAGGAAAATTGAAAAAGCCTGAACATTTAAAAAGATAACAAGTTTGCTAAAGCACTTTGGTTTGGACAATGCTTATCTTGGTGGATATCAGTTAGCCTCTGCATCTCATGTTTTACCTTGCTTGTTTACTGGACAATGTGGTGATGCTTTTGTTTGCCAAAACAAAAAACTGCGTGCTAATGACTTTCTTTAGATATCATCTGTTGCACTGATCATGCCATGTGTCTTAGACAGTATCTCTTTTGCTATACTTGTTAGATACTGTAATTGCAGTCAATCATATTTGAGAAGCATGCTTTCTACACTCCTTCTGCACTCCAGTTGAAATCACTGCATATTTTGAGGGGGAGTTGCATTTCGGGGGGAGTCTGTGTCTCTTTTGAGTGCTTGATGAGTTCACTTGTCAACAAGGGGGAGAAAATTTGGGATCAGAGTTTCAGGGGGAGTTTTTACTCTGTTGATATCCTTGTTGTTCTGAAATCGCACTCATTTTGAGCTTTTACGTTTTGGTTAACCATAATGACCGCTTCTTGCTTTTATTCGGCTTTTGGTGGCTTCTTGCTTTTATTCGGCTTTTGGTCATTAAGGTTAAACCTTTTACCTCATTTTTCTTCTTCTTTGCTTTTCTTGTACTTTGTTTTCGTGTTTCCACATTTGTTCGTAGGTGCTGAAGAGCTGAAGAAGAGGAGTGTTGACAATGCACTCATCAAGGGGGAGATTGAGGAGCCATGCTGAATAGCGTGGGCCTCATGGCTCAAGAAGTGATGAGTCATTGTCAACGATAGTCAAAGAGGACTGAAGAAGAGATGAGATCTGCTGTTTCATGGGCCGCGTGTGACTCAGGTACACGGGCAGCGAGCGACTGTCGGGCAAAGGAGGCTGCAAAGTCGGGCTGGCCCAATCCGGGTACATGGGCCAGAAGCAGTAGAAGATCCACTGGGCTGTTGACCAGGACTGACTCAAGTACACGGGCGGTGAGCGATTGCCGGGCTGAGAGAGATGCGGAGTCGGGCCGGCCCAATCCGGGTACCTAGTGCAAAGCCGGTGGAGGCTTTGTCAGTTTCGGCGCAAAACTGACAACCGTTGATTCTGTATCCGACTGTCCAGAAGAGAAGCCGTAGTCGCTACGAAAACTTAGCTTCCGGATAAGTCATCTGTAACTCTAGGCCCACAGTCAGTCAGTCGTGTCTGTAAAAATTCCTAAGGGCAGCAGAGTCTTTTCCTTTATTTTTGAGTCTGTAAAAACCCTAAGGGGCTGGTAGAATATTCCTAGTGTTGGGCTGCCTATAAATAGGACCCCAATCCCTAGGGTTTGGACTACGCTTTTGGCTGAAATCAAATCCACTCTATTGGGTCACTTTTTGTCTCTTGCCTTGCCTCTCTCTTCTCTTGTTCCCTGCTTGCGCCGCCAGGAAGTTTTGCTCCTGTGTTTAATGCCTTGCTTTTAATGTTGCAGTAAATGCCCCATTTCCTTCTGTGCAGTATCTGCAAAGTTTTTAATGGCTACATTTCATTAGCATAGCAAGTTTTCCCGTGATTTTTGAGGCTTTGGAGGCTTCGGCTGGGTGTGTTCTTCATTCTAGTAGTACTAGTTCTTGCTGTTGCAAGTAGTACTACTTCCCTGCAGCTACAGTGTTCTGTGCAGCTTTTCACCTTCTACTGCACAACTTTCTGATCGAAGCTGACAGGGTCTATTACCTTTTCTGGCTGTGTTTCTAGCGAAGTCTTTCTCTGTTCGAAGCCCCTCAGCTTCGTGAGGCAGGCTTCGATCTAACACCTTCAAAGGCTTCGTTCGATCTTCGATTTTTGGTCTGTGTTCTGGGTTGCTAAGCTTCGAAGCATTTTCTGAACGTCAGCATCGCATACTTCGAACGATAGTGCGAAGGGGCTTCGGCTCTATCTGTTCGAAGTCCATACTTCGACAAGTTTCGAAGTTGGTTTCGAAGCTTGTAGCTCCGCTAGGCCTCGCACTGACTTCTGTGTGGCGTGTCACCCTTCGCCTCTCTTTTCGGAGCTTGTTCTTTTCGAAGGTAGAGCATTGTCTTCGGACTTGGTTTTCTGTCGTGTGGCAGGCTTCGCTTCTCTGTTCGAAGGTCGTTCATCTGTTTGTTGTGTTCGAAGTTCTGTGTTTGAAGGTTTGACTTCGAAGCTGTTGGTTCGAAGCTGTGTTCGAAGCTTTGTCTTCGAAGTACACACTTCGAAGCAGGCTCCGACATTTGTCATACTTCGCTTCGAAGCATACTTCGCTTCTTGCCACTTCGAACTAGACTAGAACCAAACACCTTCGGCATCTTCAACCTGCTTCGCAACTGACCTCCGAAGCAGGCTCCGTCACCAACCTCCGAAGCAGACCTCGACGTGCGAAGGGGGCTTCGCCCAGTTCCGAACAGGAGACAAATTTGGACAGTAACTTCTCTTTTCATCTTACACATTCTTAGATCATTTCATTGAGAAGTTTAGGCCTGTTACTCCTTGTTCATCTGCCTAGTTGCACTACTTTAGTTTTACACTGTTTATCATCAGTTGCTTCTAGGTTAGAAACCTTTAGACTTAGGCCTTCTGTTTATTTTCTGCTGCGTAGTCTTTTGAGGAGCGTTGGGTATTGGGAACAGGCCATTGATTCAAAAGAATTTTTAAGGCGCCCATTCACCCCCCCTCTGGTCGCTACTTTCGGTCCTACACCCCCTCTCTATCTGAGGTGAGGGCTCGGAGCTCGACCTCCGGTCTGGGTATACGCCCTCGCCGAGACACATCTATGGGTCTGATTGCTGATCTACAGGTTAGTTCATTTTTATCAATCATCGAACACTTCAATTTGTTTGTTTTGGAATGTTAATGACTGTGAATTAATGTTTTGTAGGCCCAACTAAATGAAGAAAGATCACAAAGGACCAAGTGGCAGATCCAGATGGAGGCTCGGCTGCAGGCTCAGATGCAGGCTCAGATGCAGGCCGAGATGCAGACCCAGATGCAGCAGTGGTTTGCGCAGATGGGTGGATCTTTTTCAGGTCATATGGGCATGCCTGGACTTCCTCAAACTCAACAATCTCCGCGGTCTCCATGGAGTGACAATGTGAGTTTTTAATATTGTTTTTGTCGTTTTTGTTATATACAATTGTGCAAACTATTTTTTTTTCAGTTTCATTCATCGGCAGCAGGACCAAACACGCAGCCATCTCCACATACTGGGCATAGCGGTAATGCAAACTTGTGATGCGTGGTGTGAGTTGCCGTTGTGAACTTGTTAATTAACTTGAACTTGTCAACATGAACGTGAACTTGAACTTGTGATGTCAATTTGAACTTGAATTTGTGATTTGAACGTGAATTTGTGATGTGATCGTGAATTTTGTGATGTGAATGTGATTTTTGTGATGTGAATGCGATTTTTGTGATGTGAGTGAATTTGTGATTCATATAGTGATTGAATGTGAATATTTGTGATTGAATGTGAATTTTGGAATGAATTTTGTGACTAATTGTGAATTTGTGATGAATTTTGTGATTGAATGTTATTTTTCGATGAAATATGCATTAAATAAATGAAAAAAATTTACCAAGTGCTACACTCGGCAAAGCAACCTAAATAGCACAGAAACGTGCCACGTGGCACGTTTCTATGCATTCTGGGGAGGCTTTACCGAGTGCCTCCACGTGGCACTCGGCAAAGCCCCTGCCACGCGTGCCACAGCCACCTTCGCCGAGTGCCACGTGGCACTCGGCAAAACCCCTTCGCCGAGTGTCATGTGGGGCACTCGGCGAACACCGTTAACGGCCACCCTGACCGTCAACAGGCCACCTTTGCCGAGTGCTACACGTGGCACTCGGCGAACTCTATATTGCACTCGGTAAAGACTTCGCCGAGTGCTCGATAAAAAGCACTCGGCGAACACCCTCGTCGCCGATAAGGCGTGTACCAAGTGGGGTTCGTCGAGTGTGGCACTACGCGAAGCCTTTGCCGAGTGCAAAAGAGGCTTCACCGAGTGCCCTAGGCACTCAGCAAACATGCATGTTCCCGTAGTGAAACTCTTCTAAAGGACAATCTAGAGGAAGTGACCGACAAGAGATTAAGGGCTTTAGAAGCCATAGAGGTAGACAAGAAGAGAGTAGCTAAAGCCTACAATAAGAAGGTTAAACCAAAATCGTTTCAAATGGGAGACTTGGTGTGGAAAACAATTTTACCCTTAGGCACGAAGAGTCCCAAGTTTGGTATATGGTCACCTAGTTGGGAAGGTCCTTTTAAGATAGCCGAAATCGCTCCCGACAATGCATACGTGTTGGAATCCCTACAGGGAGAGCGGTTTTGAAAAGCTTTGAATGGTAGGTACTTGAAAAGGTATTTCCCAAGTGTGTGGCAAACATCATAAAAGTGTCAAAAAGACGATACGGATGGTATCATCTTCAGCTCGTTGTGCTTTTAGTTCACTCAGTTCACTAAAAGGCAGGGGGCATGTGTTGATAGCAAAAAATGGCATTAATGGTTAGATCGTCAAAATATCAATTTTGGTGATTTGGGCCGAAAATACACATGTCCAGGGTCTGTCCGAAGCCCTACAGGGCCGAAGTCCATTGAGCTATGGGCTCCGAAAGCCTCGAGCCAGCCCATGGGCTTCGGCCGGGAAGCCTTCGGAGGCCCACGCTACCGAAGCTTCGGCCCGAGGAGCAGGCCTCGATGGGCCTGGCCGAAGCCCACTTCGGCAGAGGTAGAGTTGTATGCATTTCTAGTTCAATTTTTATCTCTATCTGGCCGGATTAATAGTAGATTAGATCAGATATTAAGCCTCTATAAATAGAGAGGCAATGCCAGCGTAGAGGCCCCCACAAACTCAAACCAAACCAAAGCCCTATGCTTTGATCGCATTTACTTTACCTTTATTTTCCTGTACCTCTTCGTGGGTTTGCCTGGAAGCCCTCCGCCGGCCGCTATGGAAAAGTGGTAATCCTTGTTACTTCGCCTGTGAAGTATCTATTAATCTACGTAATAGATTGTTATCGCCTTGGTACTTCACCTGTGAAGTATCCGCTAATCTGCGTAACAGATTGCTACCTTTGCTACTAGTGCAACACTTAGCAAAATTCGGTTCTCAGGCCGAATTGGTACTTTGAATCATCTTTGTTGCAGGTTCGCACGTTCGG
The DNA here is from genome assembly GCA_019279435.1 of Zizania palustris. Lineage (NCBI taxonomy): Eukaryota > Viridiplantae > Streptophyta > Magnoliopsida > Poales > Poaceae > Zizania > Zizania palustris. The sequence continues at coordinate 43,448,687 of JAAALK010000287.1, forward strand.
AGCTACATCGTCGGAGGAGTCCGGAGCTGAGAGATCGGTTTCAAAGGTCCCCGGGACTGCAGGCTCCGACAACAGGCTTCGCCAAGCATACTTCGTCGCAACAGGCTTTGCCATGACCATACTCTGCACCGGACGAAGTTGCGATTGCGCGTGGCCCTCGCGTCATTATTCTGTAGTTTGTTGTATCAGAGACAACACGTCGAACCCCACTGTTCAGAGGTGATCATCGCGTCCAGATCCGTTCGGAGTCCATCTTCGGCCGGATCAGTCCGAATGCAGAAGCACCCTTCGGTGGAGTACTTCGCACCAGACGCCGAAGGTACACTTTGGTGACCCCTTCGCACTAGACTTCGAACCAGACAGGCTCCGACTGGTTTGCTGATTTTATTCTGTTTAATCTATCTCTTTCGGCTAATTGGATTATTTTGTGTAATCTGGTTGTCTGGCGACTCCACCCCCTTATCATGACTAAGGGTAGTCAGAACGCGACGTCGGTGCCGCATCACGCTTAGGGCCTGTTTGGGAACAAAGTTTTTTGTAGTTTTAGAAGCAATACTGTAGTATTGAGCAATACTACAGTATTATATACAAAAGGTGTTTGGCAACTCCATATGAAATCTATGTAAAGTAAACTGTAGTATTGTAAATACTGTACTCAACCTACACTATTGAAAACTTTGGTATGAAGCACTTTTTTCCAAAACTGTGGTATTATAAACTGTGGTATTGTCATGAACATAGTATAGTATAGTTTTCGAAATACTGTAGTTTCTAAAAACTGTGTTCCCAAACAGGGCCTTAGGCTTGTTCCTAAGTATCCGTGCATTTTTGGATCGTCGAACTGACCCAAGTGCGGCGGCACGTTTCCGTGTCAACAAGTGTATTACCCCCTACTTACAACTGACTATGCCTGTAATACATGGTACAAATACATGTAGAGGTAAAGTAGCACAAATTTAATTATAGTGTTTTAAAGGGTATATTTCGTTAGATGGGACATGTACACCTGGTATTGTAGTTAAAGCTTTGAGATGGTATAAAGTCTTTGCGCTGGTATGGTCGAAGGCTTCATTCCAAAAGGCTTTGAGTATCATAAAAGCTTTGAATGATCGTTTTAGCCTTCGAGGCACTCGAAGGCTGCAATAGACCAAAGTCTTTAACCTCTCGAAGGGTCTCTATCAGTAATTAATTCTTGATATCTCTTTAAATATTACTGAAGATAATTCCTCCAAACGTAGTGTTGGTGTAAAAGTTACACCAACAGGTTCTTAGTAGTTAAGAACGGACAAACAAGAGGTTTGTGTGTTTAGGACAAACTTGAGCCTCCGTAAAGGATAACAACTCAAGAGGTCCGAATATGCGTATTTGAACCACTGGTTCTGGATCCCTCTTACAAGGTACAAAGGGGGGTATTTATAGGGAGAAAGGCTAAAGGAATAGACCTATTTACCCTTACATTACAAATGACCTCCAGTATTATAAACAAGGTTATACACGGTAAAGTGCTGCAGGGTAGATGGATAAGCAGGGCATCCAATCAGTCACGTCTTCCTGCTTCGAAGCCTCCTCTCTCCTTTCGGAGGGTCCTCCGAGACTTCGCATCGTGGCACCCTTCGACCATGCTGACGTATCTTCGAGCATTAGTCGACCATCTTCGGGACCTTCTTAGAGCCTTCGGAGGGTTAACCTTTAAGTCCTGGAAATGAAGTAATTTCCCCCAACAGTAGCCCCTCGAATACGCCTTTCTGTAGATAACCTATTTTTTAGAAAGAAGGCAGTATACGAAAGGAACATTTTTAGTTTCTGAGACTTAAAGGGAATGCGAAGATACTATGATTTAGCTCAGAATATTAAGCCCAATATTTTAAAACGTTCGTCTCCGAATTTTGGCATAGTGAGGAAAACTCCCTGGAGCAGCATGGCTTCGGAGCATGAGTGCTACGAGAGCAGTTACGGAGCGTGAACGTCGTGCGGGCGGTTACGAAGTGTGAACGTCGTGGGGTACCGTCAATATGACCGTTACGGCGCAAATAGCCGTTACCCTCTGTAAAAAAGAAGTAACGGTCGATTTCTTCAGCGGTTACACGCCGTTTCACTTTCCAACCCCACCTGTCAGCGACGGAAGCCGAACCTGCAGTGTGAAACTTCTCGAAGAGCAGTATAGATTGTGCGGTTATAAAAGGGGGAGAAAGGGATTACTGGAAGTTTTTTACCGCATTCACCGTTCTTGCAATTCACCTTTCCCCTCAACCTTCCGCCCCTTCGAGCACTTGAGCGTAATGGCGAGAACCAGCCACACCACCCCTTTGGCGGCCAACATTATGGCGCAGCGGCAGGCATGGGCGGCATCGGCAGCCACGGCAATGGCGGGGGGCCCGGGCGGCGGTTGGCCCAAGAACCCTCGGGCGCTCCGTCCGCCCTCCAAGAAGAAGATGGCCCAGAGCTTCGTTATTGGTCAGTCAGTGAGCACAGCGGAGTCCATCGAAGAGGCAGTAGATGGGAAGTTGGGAGCCGGAATGAGGACTCGTGTTCCCGGGACAGAGTCGACTCCAAGGCCTCGGCGCGGAGAAGTGGTAGTCTTCGAGGCATTCTTCGAAGCTGGCCTGGGGCTACCAGCCGTGGATTTCCTAGCAGAGGTACTAGACATGTTCCACATTACTCTGCCTCAGTTGTCCCCCAACGCAATCGTCCGCCTGGCCGTCTTTGAGTGGGCTCTTCGGGCGGAAGGGTGTGAAGGGCGCTCCGAAATCTTCGCAGCAACCCACGAAGCTATCTGCCAGCCGAAGCCTCAAGATGGGCCCGGAGACTCGAAGGTGACAGTGGCTTTCGGCAGTGTCAATTTTCAGCTACGGCGGGAGCACGCTCTTCATTTCCCTGCGAAGGCCATAAACGATCGATGGTATACAAATTGGATACTTCGGTGGTTTTACGCCGAAGTAGGAGAAGACTCCCCCCTTTCGGGCCCTCTTCAAGAAATTTGGTTCCGGAAGGAAGCGGACATCTCCCCGAACCCTAGCCTACTCACAACGAGGCTAGGGTTGCTGGCTTCTGTGGCTCGTCGTATGAGCATGCGAGACCTGGCCGAAGAGTTCGTAGGCCTCCGGATCTCACCCCTCGGGGCCAGTTGGCCAATCTCCATCCCGCGAGCCTCGGAGGGGGACCTCCGAAACATAGGTACGTCCATCTCCTGCGGCATCATTTTATATGAACACATTAATTATACTTATGCTTCTTATACCTTTTCCTTTTCAGCGGCGCCTCTGGCCTTATCTCCGGACGACATAGTCCGGGCTACCGAGCGAATTCTCGGAGCCCCTTCGGTAGCCGAGAGGCAGAAGAGGCTGGAACTGGTAGGGAGTTGGGAGCGCTCGAACAGGGTGTGGAGAGCCCTCGGCATGGAGCCCCCGCCGCTTCCCGACTTCGCCCCGGCTGGAGCGGCGGCTCGCAAGAGGAAAGCAGCGGCCGAGCCCTCTAAAAAGGCTGGCAAGCAACCCGCTCAGAAGAGGGCGGTGAAGCAGCCTTCTCACTTGACGCCTGCTTCGTCTTCTTCGTCGCCGGACGAGCGGAGCCCTACTCCCGAAGAGACAGAAGACTCCGGAGGCGCCACAGCGAAGGCTTTCGAAGATTACCTTCTGATCGACGAAGACATGGGGGAGGTCCCCGCAAACCTCCCCGATAGGGAGGATGTTGACGTCACCCTACTGACTCCTCCTGCGCCTGTCAACGTGCAAGTGGAGTCAAACTCTCCCTCCGACTTGCCTGCACCCGAAGGGGTTTCAGCGGAGGTTGTGGTCCCGACGGACGAGACCGAGGTCAGGACTTCGGGGGATGACTTCGACAACATCCTCCGGATGTACGAAGTCCTGGAGGATCCAACGATCCTTCCCCAAGCGGCTCTCGGAGGTATTTTCCCAGAGCTCTTTCTTTTTTCATCGGCATTCGCTTGCTATCTGCAAAATATGTTAATTAACTTTGATAATTGCAACAGGTACCTCTTCGGGTATCGAGGCCTCGGTGGTGCCCGACGTCCCTACTTCCTCGGAGACAGTCACCCGGGCGGACCCTCCGGCTTCCCAGGGGGCTCCGAGCCCGGTGGCAGAGAACGTATCCTTCGGACCGGACGATGTGCTCCCTGGGACGGAATTGGCTCCGGCCGTGGCGACCTCGACTACCGACGGCGCCTCTGACAACGTGGCTCCAGCCGGAGATGTGGCGGCCGAAGGTCAAGATGCTCTTGCCTCTCCTCCTTTCGTGCCGGGGAGGGGTAAGAGTATTTCCAGCTTGGGCCTTCGAGTTGACCAAGCGGCGCCCTCCATCGGCAACTCAGAGGACGAGGCTGCCGAGGACGACGCCCGGGCTTTGTCTTGGCTCCCTCTTCTGGCTCCTTTCCTGGAGCATCGGAGCGGCCTTCGAAGGCTACTGGAGCCCCTGGCTGAGAAAAGCCAGGATATTGCCAATTCGGAGTTGATCTCCGCTTTGAGCGAAGTCAGGGCTTCGAATCTCAACACGGCCCTCGAAAGGGCTGCCCTTCAGGTATGAAAAAGACACCGCAGTTGTTATATTTTAATGATCAAAGCTTCTTTAGCACTTACCTTGTTTTCCTTGCAGCAATTCGCCCTTGCTAGAGCGGCAGCGACTTCCAGTGAGGTCGAAATTAATCGACTTAACCGGAAGGTTACAGCTCTTCAAACAGCCCTCGATGAGTCCACCGGGAGGTCTCTCCGGCTGAATGAGGAACTCTTGGAAGAACGGAAGGCCAAGGCCGCGTCTGACGAAGCCTCTGAAGCCCTCCGCTCTCATGCCGAAGAAGCCGAAGCTGAACAAGTGGTTCTCCGTGCGGAGGTCGAGAAGCTTCGCCAGGATGCGGCGGCTTCGAACGGCCGTATGGTTGAACTTCAAGAGGCTCTTAGCCAGGTAATGGCTCAGAAGAGTTCCCTGATGCTCCGGGTGGCCGCGTTGGACGCAACGGTTGCAAGCCTGGAAGCAGTAGATAAAAAGAATTCCAGTACTGCTGACCGTACCTTGGAAGCTCTTCAGGGTACGTTAGAGTACTTTGGCACCATGTGCCCTTCAACTTCTGCTGCAACCTTCGAGCCGCTCGACCGGAAGCTGACGAGGATCCAGGTAGCTTCGTCGCTGATGAAGAATTCCGGGGTACGGTACGGAGAGATCTCCGGACAGTGCGCCGGCATCGGGGTTCTTCGCCACCTCGAAACTCTTCGGGTTCCCCTTGCTCCGGTTGGTGGTTCGTCTCCTGGAGGCTTCGCGGATGATGACCTGCTGCGGCCGTCTCCGGAGGTGGCTTTGGCGTGGGAAGCTTTCCGATCAGTATGGAAGGCGGACCACAAGGTTGCTGCTAAGGCTTGGATCGACGAGGCCCGCCGGCAAAAGCAGGCTCAGGCGAAGCCACCACTCCCGACTTCGCCAGCGCCTTCGGTCCCAGCTCCGCCAACCGACCCGCAGGTCTAGCTGCTTAGGGCTGTTGTGTACCTGTGGTCTTGTAAACTTTGTTTAATTAATGAGAAAGTTATAAACAGTACTTGTCTTGGGTGTTCTTCTCTTTTTTAGGTTCTGTCATGCCCTTCGAGCCCTGACTTCGTACTTTTGGAAACTACTGCCGAGCTTCGAAAGGAGTGGGCAGTTCTTGAGAGTTTGAGGCCTTATCGCCGCTCTCGCTTTTCTGTTCCTCGCGGAGACGGGGGGGAAGTTACCCTTGAAGTACGAAGGGATGTTTTGTCTTACATTAAAGAGGAAGAACGGGAAGGGGGGTCTTCGTCCTCCGAGCCTGTTGACTGGTCCGATTCGGAGTACCAGGCTGGAAACCTTGCCGAGGCTGGCTCCGAAAGGCTCTTGACGTTGGCCGAACTTCAAGAGGAGCAGAAGAAGCTGCGAGCCTCGAAGAAAAAGAGAAGTTCCCGGCCTAAAAAGACTTCAAGCTCCGAAGGGCAAAGTAGCCGTAGGGGTAGCTCTAGGGGTCGAAAGGGCCTCCGTTTTTATTTGGGTCTAGATAGCAATTTTTCCTGATGTATGAATATAATATTTTAATGCGGAATGCTTCGACAGCATGCTGTGTGACTCCTATCCTCCTACCCCTCTTGTGGGTGGCGGAGCTTTTATCTTATATAATGGTTCGGTAGGCACAATGATTGCTCGAGCACCTGTATGCTTCGAATATTTGCACATGTCACCATCGATAAGTTAGACAAAAAATTTAAAGTCCTTAGACTCTTCTACGGATCCTAACAAGCCGGAGCCTGGAATCCGTAGGTTGGCCACCTACGGCTCTTTTACAGATTCTTCGCACCCGGAGGCTTGAAATTCTGTTTTGTTTAAAGTCCTTAGACTCTTCTACGGATCCTAACAAGCCGGAGCCTGGAATCCGTAGGTTGGCCACCTACGGCTCTTTTACAGATACTTCGCACCCGGAGGCTTGAAATTCTGTTTTGTTTAAAGTCCTTAGACTCTTCTACGGATCCTAACAAGCCGGAGCCTGGAATCCGTAGGTTGGCCACCTACGGCTCTTTTACAGATACTTCGCACCCGGAGGCTTGAAATTCTGTTTTGTTTAAAGTCCTTAGACTCTTCTACGGATCCTAACAAGCCGGAGCCTGGAATCCGTAGGTTGGCCACCTACGGCTCTTTTACAGATACTTCGCACCCGGAGGCTTGAAATTCTGTTTTGTTTAAAGTCCTTAGACTCTTCTACGGATCCTAACAAGCCGGAGCCTGGAATCCGTAGGTTGGCCACCTACGGCTCTTTTACAGATACTTCGCACCCGGAGGCTTGAAATTCTGTTTTGTTTAAAGTCCTTAGACTCTTCTACGGATCCTAACAAGCCGGAGCCTGGAATCCGTAGGTTGGCGGAGCCACTGAACCAATGGTTCGCAGCAAGCCCCTTGGGTTTTTCCGAAAAATGCTTGGCTCTGCTAGCATCACCGACCTCCGAATGCGTCCATCCGGAGGGTTTGATGTTCGAAGGGCAAAACAAATCTCAACCCCTTAGCTTTATTTATAAAAGGAGTGTTACAAGTGATTACAAGGAAGCCTTAAGCATAATATCTCTTAAGGTGCTCCGCATGCCACGCATGTTTCAACTCTTCTCCTTCTAAATTAGCTAATTTAAACGAGCCGGGGCGACCTGAGCGTAAGATAACATATGGTCCTTCCCATTTGTTTCCTAGCTTCCCCGGAGCTATTACATTTCGTAATACTAGATGACCTGGTTTTAACTCAGTTAATTTGACTTTCGGGTCATACCATGTCTTTGTGTGCTCTTGGTACTTCGTCAGGTTGGCGACAGCTCGAAGCCTTGTTTCTTCCGACAAGTCTATTGAAGCACTCCGATCATCTTCGTCTTCGTGCTGAATTACGCGAAGTGACTCCCCTTTGAGCTCCGTAGGGGTCATGGCTTCGTCTCCGAAGAGCAACCTGAATGGCGTGAAGCCGGTTGATCTAGTTTGCGTGGTTCGGATAGACCATAGAATTTTGGGTAGCTCTTCGACCCATAGGCCCTTGGCCAATCCGACGATTCGGCGATTTAACCCGGAGAGGATATTCCCGTTGGCTCGCTCGACGGCTCCGTTGGATTGCGGATGTCGCACTGCTGCGAAGCATAGCTTAATGCCCAGTTCTTCACAGAATGTTTGGAAGGTATCAGCTTCGAACTGGGTCCCATTATCCACCGTTAATTCTCTGGGGACTCCGAACCTGCATATAATATTCTGCCAGAAGAACCATTGCACATTCTTTGATGTGATGGCTGTTAACGGCTCTGCTTCCACCCATTTTGAGAAGTATTCTATTGCTACGACCGCAAATTTCAGTCCGCCTTTTGCTGGTGGGAAGGGGCCTATGAGGTCCATGCCCCATCTAGCCATCGGCCATACTGGGGCAATAACTTGTAGTTGAGCTGGCGGGCGATGGCTCCTTCGGCCCATCCATTGGCAGCCTTGGCACGTCCGAACTAGGTCTTCGGCGTCTCTGACGATCGTCGGCCAATAAAAACCTTGCCGGAGCGTCTTGCCTGCTAGTGCTCTGGGAGCTAGATGACTTCCGCACAGCCCCTCGTGGATGCCTCGAAGTATGTCTTGTCCTTCAGGTTGAGAGATGCATCGAAGCAGTGGTGAGCATACTCCGGCTTTATATAGTACTTCCCCAATAAGTTTGTAATTCCGAGCTCTCGTTTGCACTCTTCGAGCTTCTTGGCCTTCCGGAGGGTCATTGCTACCTTGCAACATAGTTATTATTGGAGTTCGCCAATCCGTAGCTTCAATACACATTACTTCTGACGAGGGTATTTGGTCAGCTGCTGGCTGCTCTAATTCTTCATAGAAAGCGCCCTCCGGGAGGTCTACTGCTCCTGCTGCGGCCTTCGCAAGAATATCTGCAAGTTGATTTTCTGCCCGCGGTATGCTTCGAACTGTAAACCCTTTGAATGCTGCTTCTGCCTTGCGGATTTCTTGAAGGTATTGCGCGAGATGTGGGTTTTTTGCTTGGAAGCTTTTATCAATATGTCCCGCGACGACTTGGGAATCTGTCTTGATCATTATCCTTGTAGCTCCGAGTGCTTTAGCCTTTCGGAGGCCTAGCAAGATTCCTTCATACTCGGCGACGTTATTAGTGGTTCGAAAGTTAAGCCTTGCAGAGTACATTGCCTTTTGTCCTGACGGTGAGAAGATTACTGCCCCTGCTCCGGCACCTGATGCTTGATAGGCCCCGTCGGAGAATATTGTCCAGAAACCGTCGGAGGGTTCTTCCGGAGTCCATACTGCAGATGGAGTCCACTCTGCTACGAAATCTGCTATAATTTGAGATTTGACAGCCGTCCTTGCTGTGAAGGAGATTTCGAAGGGTGCTAACTCGACTGCCCACTTTCCAACCCTGCCTGTGGAATCTTTGTTTCGGAGCATATCTCCAAGAGGATACGATGTGGGGACAATAAGGTTATGCGCCAAGAAATAATGCCTTAGCTTTCGTGAGGCCATTACCAAAGCATAAGCAAACTTTTCAAGCTCGGAGTATCTGATCTTGGCTCCTGATAATGCCTCCGAGACAAAATAAACTGGGTTTTGTACCAGCTTGTCCTTGAGCTCGACTTCTCGGACTAGTACTGCGCTTACTGCTGACCCTGTCGCTGCAAGGTATAAAAGCAATGTTTCCCCTGGAAGAGGAACAGTTAAGGTTGATAATGTTCCAAGGTAGGCTTTTATCTCTTCGAAGCTCTTTTGGCACTCCGGCGTCCAGCTGAAGCTTTCGGAGCCTTTGAGTGCCTTGAAAATTGGGAGGCTTCGCTCTGCCGATCTGGACAAGAACCTGCTGAGTGCTGCTAGCCTTCCTGCTAGCTTCTGTACTTGCTTCAAATTTTCAGGTGGGGCCATTCTTTGCAGTGCACTTATTTGCGTTGGACTGGCTTCGATCCCCCTGCTCGAAACTAAGTACCCTAGCAGCTTCCCTGCTTGTGCCCCGAATATACATTTTTCGGGATTGAGGCGTACTCCACATGCTCGGAGGCTCTCAAAAGTTTCATCTAAGTCTACGCTATGCTGATGCTTTTGAGCACTTTTTATTACAATATCGTCCATGTAGGCTTCGACATTGCGGCCTATCTGATGGCCTAAAGCTTTAGCTATTAAGCGAGAAAAAGTGGCTCCGGCATTCCGTAAACCAAACGGCATTCTTACATAGCAGAATACTCCTGAAGGAGTTATGAAACTTGTCTTGGCCTCGTCTTCTTTCTTCAGCCATACTTGATGGTACCCGGAGTATGCATCGAGGAAGCTTAATAGTTCGGAGCCGGCTGTGGAATCTATTAATTGATCTATTCGGGGCATTGGGTAGGGGTCTCGCGGGCATGCTTTATTTAGTGATGTGAAGTCAATACACATGCGCCATTTGCTGGAATCCTTCTTCCTTACAAAGACAGGGTTGGCCAACCACTCGGTATGGGCCACTTCCCTGATAATGCCAGCTTTTAACAATTTTTCCACTTCGGCCTTGGCTAAATTTGCTCTTTCTGTTGATAGCTTCCGGAGCCCCTGGCGCACTGGCTTGGCCTTCGGGTTGACGAGCAGACTGTGCTCGATGATGCTTCGGTCGACCCCCGTGATATCTTCGTTGGTCCAAGCAAACATGTCTAAATTCTTCTTGACGACTTCTTCTAATGAGGCTGTTATCTCCGGAGATAGCCCCTTGCCGAATTTTATTGGGTATTCTTTGCCGTCTTCTGAGATTATTCTTGTCTCGACATCACCCTCCGGGCTTGGTTTGAGCGAGGATCCCTTCGGGGGGCTCAAGGCTTCTGGTACTTCTTCGGCGCTCTCCGCCACATTGTGCACTTGTCGAGGGTCCAATGGCTGCCCGTGGCCATACTCTGTCCTTCTGGCTACAGCTTGGTCTCCTGAAATAGTGAGCACTCCACCTTGTGTGGGCATTTTGAGACAAAGGTAGTTGTGATGAGCTATAGCCCCGAATTGGTTTAACATCCCTCGTCCGAAGATAGCATTGTAGGCGTAGGGGGCATCCACCACGTCGAAAATCACCTCCTCTACTCGGGCCAGCGGCCCCTCTCCGAAGGCAACCTCGAGGCCTATTTGGCCGAGGGCATCGAGAGGTGGTCCTGAGAACCCTTGAAGTGGCCGGGCTGCAGGGAGTAGATGCTTCCGGGGTATGCACATCTGGTCGAAGGCTTGAACGAAGAGTATATCTGCGGAGCTTCCACCGTCCACCAGGATCCTCCGAACATCAGCCCCTGCTATATCAGCAGAGATGACTAATGGGTCAGCATGGGGAAACTTCACCCCTACTGCATCGCTGGCTGTGAATGAGATGGGTACACGGGACCATTCTGGCATCCCTTCAGCGGAACTTGAAGTCCCAATGTGCCCAACTTCTCGGACGTACTCACGGCGCTGTCTCTTGGACATGCTGCCGAGGGTCCCCCCTCCGGAGATGGGTAGGACCACTCTTTTGCCGCGGTCTTGCGGATCTTCGTTCCTTGGTGGTGGCATAATACTGGCCACCGGTAGCCGTATAGGGGCTTCGAGGGCACCGGCTCGGGCCACAGTTTGGACAGGCTCCGATCGTGCCGCAGGTGGAACCCGGTCCGAAGTACCCCTCCTGGTATTTCGGTCAATGTATTCACCCCGAAGGGTTAATATCGTCTTGCAGTCCTTCGTGTCATGACTTCTATTATCGCCATGCACGCAGCAAAAATGACTCTGGCGCCTTCCAGGCACCCTTTCTTGAGGTACTGACGGCCCAGCCTTAAAATTTTTTACCTGCTGGAAACTGGCCGGTGCCTTCGAAGCTGAAGGTGCAATATTTAGCACTTCCGAACGGAAATGCTTTTTTCCTCGCCTATACTCGCTAGGGCGGCTGTCTTGTGGAGGTTGTGGCGGAGCGGTGGCCTCTGGCTCCCTTTTGACTTCCCGGAGGGTGGGTAGTGCTGCCTCAGCTCGCCGAAGGCATCCTTCCTCTGCCTTGGCATATTGCTCGAAGTATGCCATGAGCTGTGCTACGGATGTTACCAGCTTCCGATGGAGTTTGCTGAGGAGGTCGGGGTTCAGCACCCCTTCTCGGGCAGCATCAACTACCGAAGAGGTAGTAAGGCCCTTGATCTGTGACTTGGTGTGGGCGAAGCGTGTAAAGTATTCTCGGAGGGTTTCTCCTTCCCGCTGCTTTACTTGGAACAAACTTCCCGTGGACATCGGGGCCACGAAAGTGCCTTGGAAGTTGCTCACGAACTTCTTTTTGAGTAGTTCCCATGACTTGATCGATCCTGGTTTTAGGGACCAGAACCACCGGAGTGCCACACCTTCGAGAGCAAGTGGGAAGCATTTTGCCATGGTGCTTCGTACCCCTCCGCTTGCTTCTATAGCTAGGGCGTACGAGCGGGCGAACTCCCCGGGGTCCGACCCCCCGGAGTACTTGTGCAGCTTCGAGGCCTTGAACTTGGGGTCGAAAGGCACTCTCTGTAGATCAGGGTGCAATGGAGACTCATTGTCGAAGGATGCATTCTCGGCCTCTTCCTGGACTTGTATAACTTCTGGGGGGTTGTGGCCTCCATCGTCTGGAGGCCCTCTTGGAGTTTCAGTGGAGGCTTGAGTGCGGAGTCTGTCGGCGGCTTCCTGCCTCCATCTGGACACCTCCTCCTGAAGCTTGGCTAGCTGCGTAGCCTCGGTCTCAGGAGGGCCTTCGTCTTCGTCGGAGGGAACTTCAGGGTCTCGGCTTGCTGCGTAGTCGGTCTGAAGCATTGTAGGGGGGGTAGAGGGCCCCGGGGCGCTCGACGCCCATCGGTTCCGGCAGGAACCGTCGGATTAGCTGAGGGTCCGGCTCCGTTGGTCCGAGGGGACCTTCGAAGGGGACCTGTAGCCTGACCACGCTTCGGAGGCATGGTTAGTCGATGAGGTGTCTTGGAAATGGAAGGCTTCGAACGACTCGGGGGGGTCGAGGGAAGGCCTTCGGGCTGCACTAAGAAGCCCTTAACTGAAGGGTGCGCGGAATCTCAGGATTCCGAGGCTCCCCCCGTAAGTTTTCTTCAGAGTGCAGTTAGCAGTAGAGAACAAGCTTTTAGAACTTGGATCCCCACGGACGGCGCCAACTGTTGGTGTAAAAGTTACACCAACAGGTTCTTAGTAGTTAAGAACGGACAAACAAGAGGTTTGTGTGTTTAGGACAAACTTGAGCCTCCGTAAAGGATAACAACTCAAGAGGTCTGAATATGCGTATTTGAACCACTGGTTCTGGATCCCTCTTACAAGGTACAAAGGGGGGTATTTATAGGGAGAAAGGCTAAAGGAATAGACCTATTTACCCTTACATTACAAATGACCTCCAGTATTATAAACAAGGTTATACACGGTAAAGTGCTGCAGGGTAGATGGATAAGCAGGGCATCCAATCAGTCACGTCTTCCTGCTTTGAAGCCTCCTCTCTCCTTTCGGAGGGTCCTCCGAGACTTCGCATCGTGGCACCCTTCGACCATGCTGACGTATCTTCGAGCATTAGTCGACCATCTTCGGGACCTTCTTAGAGCCTTCGGAGGGTTAACCTTTAAGTCCTGGAAATGAAGTAATTTCCCCCAACACGTAGCCCTTCGCATTTATCACTTCGATCTCGAAGAGGTGGATGTGTTTTATGTTTTAGACATACTTTGAATTTAATACTTTGATTCTTGACTTGTAATTTAGAACCTACACATACTAATGATGAAAAGCATTTAATGTGCTCATGGTGAAAACATTCATACATTGGCCCCACAAATCAATGACCGTGTGTGGTTAAAATTTGATCGATAATTTTTGCACCAGGGGTTGTGCTTGGTGATTTTCAACGCCTAAATAAACTTTCTTATGCTCAGGATTCATTTTTACACTCGAGTTTTCAACACTTAGATTTCCTCTCTCTAGTGCCCTTATCCATCTTAGTCCACATACTTCGGTACTCTGAGCCACTCAAAGTGAATCCCTTGGTCAGTTACTCAAGATGACAAAAAATACTTTTTCCACTCTCTAATGCCCTTATCCATCTTAGTCAACATAATTTCCTATCTCTAGTGCCCTTATTCATCTTAATCCATCCACTGACACCCTTGACAAATGCAGACGAAGTCCTCCACATTTGTAGTTATAGTGGGCCAATATAATCCTTGATGAATTATTTTCCCTTCCAAAGCTCGCGGTGCCAAATAACTTCCACACGGTATTTTGTGGATCTCTCTAAGTGTGTCTTGGCCTTCAAATCTAAAGATGTAGCGTAGTAGCAGAGCACATACTCCTGACTTGTACAACTGATTATTTATTATATGATAATATCTGACCTTATACTTTAGTCTTCTCAATTTGAGGCCTTCTGGAAGGTCCACTTCGTCTTTTATCATTACTATAATGGGGCTTCGCCAATCTTCAGTCTACACACATATCACTTTGAATGCTAGCTCTGCTTTTCGTACTTTGCTTAGGTATCCTATGAGGTCAAAGTGTCTAGCTTGAAAACTTTTGTCGACAAGACCTGCAACCTGTGAATCTGTTTTTATAACCACAAGTGTGTCACCTAGTGCATGCACCTTCCAAAGGTCTAATAATACGCCTTTGTACTCGACTACATTATTCGTGGCTTTAAAATTAAGCCTTATAGAATACAAGGCCTATTGGGTAGATGGAGAAATTATTATAGCTCTGACACCTGCATCGGAGGCTTGGTAAGCACCATATAAATATATGGTCCAAATGCCTTCACAAAATATGCCAGAATATGAGATTTAATTGCAGTCCATGCAGTGAAAGTATGTGATGCCGAAGGGTGAAAGCTCCACTTCCCACTTCCCAAAGTGACATGTGGAGTCCTTGTTGTGGAGCATATCTCCCAATAGGTATGTTGTTGGCACTATAATATTGTGTGGTAAAAATATTGGTGAAGCTTTCTTGTTTCCATGACTAGGGAATAAGTCATTTTTTCAAGTTCTGTTTACCTCGTTTTTTCTCCGAATAAAACTTCGAAAACAAAGTAAATTGGCCTTTGAACTAACTTTCTCTCGTTACTAGCTTCTCGAACTAGCACTACACTAACAACAAAAGCTATCACTATGAGGTATAATTGCAGCTCCTCTTTAGATAATGGAGTAGAAAGAGTTACCAAATGTGCAAGGTATAATTTTAACTTGTCAAAGCTTGCTTGACACTCCGGAGTCCACATAAAATCTTCGGATCCCTTTATTTCTTTAAAAATACGCAGGCTTTGCTCCGTTGAACATGTAAGGAACCTTCTCAAGGCTACAAGGTGACTGACAAGTTTTGGAACTTGTTTTAAAATTTTTTTGGAGGTGCCATTTGTTGCAATGCGCTAATTTGTGTGGGCTAGTTTCGATCCCTCGACTTGAAACTAGGTACCCCATCAACTTTCTGACCCGAGCTCTGAATACACATTTTTCTGAATTTAGCCAAATTCCAACGTTAACCCTTTGTAAACTTTCAAAGGTCTTGACTAAATCCTTGCTATGCACACTTGCCTTGGCACTTTTTATTACAATGTCGTCTATATAGGCTTCAACATTTATTTCTATCTGATGGCTCAAGGCCTTTGCGATTAATCTAGAAATGGTAGCCTTGGCATTTTGCAAGCCAAATGGCATACGCATACATAACAGTGCACACCTGAATGGGTTACAAAGATCTTTTTTCTTGATCCTCTTGCTTGAGCCATATGTGATGATACCCATTGTATGCATTAAGAAAGCTTAATAATTCAGAGCCTATTGTTGAATAAACCAACTGGTCGATGTGAGGCATGGAGTAGGGATCACGAGAGCAAGCTTTATTCAACGAAGTGTAATCTATACACATACATCATTTCCCCATTTTATTATTCTCTACAAAAACAGGGTTCAAAAGCCACTCTGAATGGCTAACCTCTCATATGACTCCGGCCCTGAGTAACTTCTCTACTTCAACTTTGGCAAGGTTTTCCCATTCCGCTGATAGCTTGCAGAGTCCTTCGCGTACATAATGGGCTCAAGGATTGACCAATAAAGAGTGTACAATAAAATTCTGATCCACTCCTAGGATATCTTCATCATTCAAAGTGAAGACATCGAGGTTGTTCTTTAGAGTCCCTTCAATTGAGGTCAACTCTTTGGGACTTAGGTCACCTCTAAATTGTAGAGGGTATTCTAGCCCTCCTTCAATGATAGTTTGAGTGACAACCTCTCCATCAGGTTTTGGCTTGATTACTGGTCCTCGATGATCTTCTAGGAATGCACTATTCCTAACTTGTGATTGAATGGAATGCGCTTGTTGAGCATTGAGGGGGTGTCATATGGCCATATTCAACCCTTCGAGCTACACTTTGGTCTCCAAACACCGTAATGACTCCTCCTTGAGTCAGGATTTTCACACATAAATAATTATGATGTGCTATATCTCTAAACTGATTCAATATACCCCTTCTGAGTATCACGTTGTAGGCATAAGGGGCATCAACAATATCAAAAATAATTTCCTTTGCTCGTGTGAGGTTGGCTTCGCCGAAGGTAACTCCTAGACCTATCTTTGTCACCCCTTGTCACCATGTCGTGCCACTGATGTCGTAACTTGTCGCCTCCCCATCGCCCGGTGCTGCGACCCATCGTCTATTCGCCAATCACACGTCGCTCCACACCTTGTCACTCGTTGCTACCTCGTCGCATCACCCCTCACAATGACAAACTGTGTCACACCCACTGCTATATGTTGCGCCACACCTTTTTATTTTTGGTTTTCTTGTGTTATCAAGTGTCAAAGTTTTAACACTCGGAAAATCGTATGTTACGTCACTGTTACACTCTTTTTTGCTTAGTACTAATTTTGACACTCGGTGAAAGATTTACTCAGTGCCAGATAAAAAATATTTAACAGAAACCTACTCATCGATAATGGGTTCGTCGAGTACAACACTTGGTGAACTGAACCTTTCGCTGAGTGTTTTTGGGGTTCACTGAGTGCCTACGACACTCGGCGAACTCATGTTTTCCATAGTGTTAGGGATTATGTTTTTTCTAATGTTTGTTGGGTAGTTAGCTAGGCTAGTGTTGGATTTTTTATAATTTGGCATAGGGACTAAAAAGTAGATGAATAAATATGTAAATATACCACTTCTTAGTTATATACATACTTTGATGATTTACTTAACGGATATAACATTTTATTATTTATAGGAGGGGGCTTTACGGTGCCCCATTTACGTTCACCGGAGGTAAGAAGTAAAATCAATATCAGCCTTTGATTAAACATAATTAAACTAATTAAAAATATTTTTACTAACTTACCTCCTTTCTCTTCTCTCTTCTCTCCCTCTTCCTCCACTAGTTAGCACTCTGGCCATCATCGCCAGCCGCCAGACCGGCGTTGCCGTCATCCCTAGCCACCAGTCTGTCACCATCGTTTGTATCGCTGCAACGCCTGGCTGCCGCCATCCCCATGGTAGTGAAATGTGATACGAGAATTTTTTTAATTCCAATGGATCCGGGTATATGCTCTCAATTTCAAACGAACCCTTTTGTTTAATCGGGCAAAGTTATTCGCGTTTTAGATTAGTCCCGTGTAAAAGGGCCACGTTGAGGAAATTTCAATCAAACAAAGTGACAACTTACTTAATCTACGTGACAAATACTATCTCCTAGGCGTAAAGGGATGCATGGCCACTGGCCAGGAGAACCGACCTTCGTAAATAAATATGAGTACTAGCATAAGTCATCATAACAAAAACGGGTTTAATCTAGTTCGCTGATCAGCTAAACGGGTGCTGATTGCTCAAAGTGACACGTAATCGCCGGCAGCTTTATTCCCTTCATACTTATCAGTGTCACCAACTTTAGAACAAATTATAAAGAATAATCGGATCGATATCATTGTAATTTTGTGAGTTTAGAAAAATATCATTATAATTTATTTATTTATATTAATGTCATTATAATTTTAGTTTAGCTTTTTAATTATTTAGAGTTGTAATGACATATTCTAGAGTTCTTTCGGCTTATAATGATACACTTTGGAATTCTTTAAAATTATAATGGTATAGTTTAGAATTTTCTAAAATTATAATAGTACAAATTAAAGTAAGTGAATCATAATTACATTACTCCAAACTCCCAAGATTATAAGACACGAATCTAACTAAAGCAATTATAAAGGTCTTAGGGAACTGATCGCGATCAGATTCAAAAAGTGGTTTTTACTCTCGTCTTCTGTCTTTGTGGTTCGATCAGCTAGAACGTATACGCCGTCGTACGTTGTCACGGGCCGGTTGTAATGACAATTTTGAAGAAACTTTGTTTCGATTAATCGACTCCTTTAATGGCTACAGACAAAAAAAAGCACCCGAATTGAAGGACCCCAAAAGGGCCGTCGCGGCCGCAAGCAGCTAGCCATCAACTACTGTGGACGAATACGCAGAGAGGACAGCGAAAAGGTAATAAAAAGGGGACGAAACAGAGATGAGATGATCCAAGAAAGCTCGTTTTTTTAGTTCAGAGAGAAACAAAAGCTTTTCTTTTTCCTCTTTTCGAGTCTCTAGATAGCTCCTGCTTCTGCTGCTAGCTTCTTGCTCTTTCGCCTTTCTCGAAAAAAATGTCACCGAACCACGACAGACTTGTCACTTGTTACTACCTAGTACAACAGAGTTACGCATGTGATCACGTCTACAAAAGAGTTAATTTGGGGGAGGTGTGTGGCACTAGCTGCTACTCTACTAGGTATATTAGCTAGGCCCGGCGGCCGGCTGTGGCATGCGGGTGAATGTGGACACGGCGAAGGAATTTCGATGAATCGATCGCCGTTGGGAGCCGAACAATAATGGTACGTCGCGCACTAGAGCCGCTCCCATACCATCCGCGCGCGTCGCGCACTAGCAGGCAGGGTGGGCTGCCACCGCCCCCCGCCGGGCGGCGTGCGCGGCCGCTTTAGCCCCTGTCGGAGAGGGCGGGTCCCCGTGCCGTTCGACCTCCCCGCGCCCGCGGCCGCCCCCGCGTGGCCACCAGTCCACCACCACCGTAGTGGCAACGTACGTGGCACCGCGTGTGGTGGCGTCGCGCCGTTCGCTCGCTCGCGCGCGCGGATGATGGGGACGGGGCGCTCGCCGCGGTGGGGCCCTAGACGAGACGCGACCGACGTACGCCTGAGGCCTCGGCACGTCGCACACCTCCGCGCAGAGTAGACGCGGGCCGCCCCGCCCACTGGTCAGCTTGGGGCCAAAGCGGCCGGAGAAATTGATTATATGTACTATAAAGTTTAATAAGTACAAGATTCATCAAAATTATATAATATGTTTAAAGTTGAGCATTTATGTTGATAATATATCTACACAGGATTTTTTTTATAAAAAATCTTCTAAATAGGCAACTTTACCCTTCCTTCCCACATGTAAGCAGTTTCGGAGGCACCGGGCGGCAACTTCAATGACAGTGGGTAGCGACTTTCACTAGTGGCAGGTGGGGCGGGGGCGGGGGCTTCGGCATCAGGGCGGCTGCATCGGCTGCGCTGGTGTGGGGGCTTTGGGTCAAGCAACGGTATCGGTTGCTTCGACGGCAGGGTCTTCAGCGTCGGGGCGGCGGCGTTGGTGGAGTTGGGGGCTTCAGGTGGCAGGGGCTTCCTCAAGGCGGGAGCTTCGGCAGCGCCGCGTCGGGCGGGTGCATCAGTGATAGGGGCTTCGGTAGTGTCGGGATGGGTGCGTCGACGACAGGGGCTTTGGTAGCGTCGGGCGATGGAGGCTTCAGAGATTTGGAAATGGAAGGGGTATGGCTGGGACAAATAAGTCATTCGATGTAAAAAGATGGCATTGTATAAATTTTTGTTGAAAAAGAATCTCCGTAGGATACATTATATATCTTTGATAAACTTTAGACATATTATATAACATGTCTCAACTTTAGGATATATAATCCATTTTCCTAAAATGGCTTGACCAGATGGGAATGAAACAAAACTAGAGCATGTGAAGGCAGCTAATCAACACACGCTGAACACGTACCAGCAGTGGCGGATCCTCCTCTATATTTTTATGTGTTTTCTATATATTTAATGTGTATTTCCTATATATTTCTTGTATATTTCTTTATAAATCTTTATATAATTTAAATATTTTTGTCATGATTACGATATTATATTTATTTAAAATACTGAATAATTTATCTCTATATATATATATATTATTTGTCACTGATGTATAGTCAGTTAACCCCCTTAAATTTGTTTTTAATCCGCTGCCGCGTACCAGTATAACCAGAGAATTGCGCGTTAAACCCAGACCACTCCGCCTCGTTCAGCTGCTTGTTTCTATTTCACATTCCACCCGTTTCCACTCCTCACCAGCCCCACTAAACCACTCTAGCCTGTTGCAGCAAATGACTGACATTGTACGTGGCATTTTTGTGGTGTTGACAAGTATGGCACCTATCAGATGGCCGAACCTGTCGATTAGTAGGCCAGTTACTTTGCTTGAGCAATAAATTTTGCACTATCTTATCAAAGCTACTGTTACCACACCCTCATCCTCAGTGGAAGTTTCATTATCAAACCATCCTAAAAGCTATATATCAGCGCTGATGATGAGTTCGTCGTAATTAAAAGCAGGCGCCACAAAACGGTTGTTGTTGTTGAGCTGATCTGTACTCTACTACAACTAGCACCTCAGTATCTACGCGGCTCATCCGGCTAAAGCACTAAAAACATCCCGGTTGGTTTGCTCGCACGTGGCGTGTCGTCCTACGCACGTGCGTGGCCCCACGGACCATCAGTCTCAGGGCTGCGACTGCGCGCTTGCCCTGCGCTGCGACCCTGCCTGCGGCCTGCCCCTTCATTCCTTAGTTGGGTTGACTACTCCCACCAACTGGTTGTGCCCGAACGGCCCAGAATTATCAGCAACAACAACACGACGCTCGCCAACCTCCGAGCTGGACAACAAGAATTTTTGCAACTATCGGAGGCAAGCATGCGAAGTAGTCCGCCGCCTGCTGCACAGATTTTCCCTTCCTCTTCCTCCTAGCTATCTCCTCCCATTTTCCCCTCTCCTCAGTCCTCTCCTCTCTCCAAGAGACATAAAAATATTGCGAAAAGAATCCCACTATCTCATGACATATGAAGCAAGAGAGAGGGAGAGGGGAGTAATTCCATCAAGGCCATCCACGAGACATTCTTCCTCACCCTGACTGTGGCCGTGGTTCCGCGCGCGACTCCCTCAGCTCTCCTAACTAGCTTGTTGATCGGAGAGGCGACTGGCAAGAATTGTTGGCGACGATCGAGCGATTGGGATTAATTCTTCTCACATGGATGCGGCCCACTGGCACCAGGTAATTCAAGCTGGCTAATTTGTGCACGATCCTTGCTCAAATCGGTGCAATCACATCGACGACATAGCTTAGCATACAAGATCTCTCAGCGGGACAAGGGTGGGTGGATTTCGGCTTCTGTACTTCTAGATCTTGCTGGTGCCTGTGTTTCTTGGTTGATCCGTCTTCTATAATCAATCAGCTTGCCTTGATCTTTGACGCTTGCTTTTCTTGTTGGGATATGGTGAGGATCTCTCGTACGTCTTTCTCTCTTCTATCTCTCGACTCCGTTGCTCTTGGGAAAACAGCCATGTCCAACCTTTTATTCTTTGTGTAGATCTATGCACGGATCGCCATCTTCTCGCTATATCTCTGTGTGCGTGTGTGTCTGCTTCCGTCTTCTCCGTTGGCTTCGAGCTCAGGGCCTTGGGGCCTTTTAATTATCTCCGGCCTCCTCCCCTTTTAATCCTTGAAAGGAGCAGACGCAGGCCGGTGCTTTTCTTTTCTCTTTGTTCCTCGCTTTCTTTCTTATCCTCTCCGGCCACTCTCCTTTTTATCTTTTTCATCTCCCATCTTTTCCCCTGGCTTTTCTCTTCACCGCTTTCGTCTCTCTCCTCAAGCCCACACCTTGCATCGAAAGCGTAGCCATGTCTCGGAGGATGATGTAGTGGTAGCGGTACTGCTGCTACGCCACAAACACAACCCTACAAGAGCACAAACAAAGCTGTGTTTTGTGAGATGGTGTGTTTCTCTCTCTCTCATCTTTACTTTCTTTTTTTTTCTCGCTTTATTTCTTTCACCTTTCCCTCTTGTAGCTAGCTTTAATCTCGTTTTGTATCCATTTGCTTGGTTCTTTGTTGGACCATCTTCACGCTTCAAGCTCATCTTCCCCCATTCGTCGTTCTCACCATTTCTCAATATCTCCCCATTACATGTTCTTGCATGCTGCTTATAGTTCTTACTAATTACTACACAAATAGATTAGTTGCAGGTTTCTACCTAGCTAGTTTGCAACATCTAATGGAGTGTAACGTGTGTCCATCACCAGGGGCTAGGGCTAGTGGCGAAGCCCATGGAAGAGATGCTGATGGGTGCAAATCCAAATCCTAATGCGAGCTCGAATCCGCCGCCTCGGCAACCACCGTCGTCGGCTGCCGGCACCCAGCTGTCCTCCGCGCCACCGGCGGCAGGAGCGGCCGGCGCCGGAGATGGCGCTGTGGCTGGGGCGGGCACGGAGCGGCGTGCGCGGCCGCAGAAGGAGAAGGCGCTCAACTGCCCGCGGTGCAACTCCACAAACACCAAGTTCTGCTACTACAACAACTACAGCCTCCAGCAGCCGCGTTACTTCTGCAAGACATGCCGCCGCTACTGGACGGAGGGGGGATCCCTCCGCAACGTCCCCGTCGGCGGCGGCTCGCGGAAGAACAAGAGGTCGTCCTCGGTGATGTCGTCCGCGTCCGCGTCCGTGTCTACCTCCGCAGCGGTGTCCGGCACGGTCCCCGTCGGGCTGGCGGCTAAGAATCCGAAGCTGATGCACGAGGGCGCGCAGGACCTCAACTTGGCATTCCCGCAACACCACGGCCTCGGCCTGCAGCCACCGGAGTTCGCGGCGTTCCCGAGCCTGGAGAGCAGCAGCGTGTGCAACCCCGGAGGCAACATGGCGGCCAACGGCGCCGGTGGCAGGGGCGTGGGCGCGTTCTCGGCGATGGAGCTGCTGAGGAGCACCGGCTGCTACGTTCCGCTTCCGCAGATGCCGCTAGGGATGCCAGGCTTGCCAGCGGAATACGCGACCGCGGGATTCACGTTCGGCGAGTTCCGCATGCCGCAGCCGTCACAGCAGCAGCAGCACCACCAGCAGCAGCCGCAAGCTCATGAGTCCATACTCGGGTTCTCCCTGGACACGCACGGCACGGGTGGAGGCGGCGGCTCCGGGATGTACGGCGCGTGCAGCGCTGGGTTGCAAGGGGTGCAAGACAGCGCAGCGGGCAGGTTGCTCTTTCCCTTCGAGGACTTGAAACCGGTGGTCAGCGCAGCAGCTAGCAATGCAAACAGCGGTGGCGATCATCATCAGTTCGACCACAGCAAGAAACAAGGCGGCGGTGTGGGCGGCAACGGCGTCATCGGTGGCCATGAGACTCCGGGGTTCTGGAACACCAGCATGATCGCCGGCAACGGAAACAGCAATGGCGGCGGTTCTTGGTAAGGTTGTCATGAGAGCTGCCTGGCGCCGCCATTATGCATGGCTCATGCATGCACTCGTGGTGGTCATCAACAGCTAGCATGTGGAGATAGAGAAAGAGATAGTGACAAGGGGTTAATAAGCCGTGGTGATTAGTGTTACAATTGGCGTTTTGTTAATTTCTCTCTTAATTTGCTTGTTGTTTTGTTATCGGTTTCATGGTGTTGCTTCTTGGTGTTTGTGGTTAATTATCGGCTTGGGGGCTGGCTAGCTAACACAGCAGACTACACAGGTTAAGGGGGGTGAACTTGATGGTATTATACACAGCTGCTGATATATTCACTCTTACCAATCTATCTTTCATTTATGATATAATCATGCCATGTAGAATCTGCTGCACTGATTGTACTGCTGTGTGATGTGTTCTAGCACAAACAGTACGCACGTAGCTAGTATGGGGTGTGTGTAGTCTAAACAAACATGTTGTTCAGTTGCATGTCTCGGACTGATTAATTGTCCAAACTCTAGTTTTGGTTTTGCATGCCGCTCATCATGAATGCATGCAGCTATATATACAGATGACATCACATAAGCTTCATCTAATTGGGTTATTTGGGAGGGCATAATTGATGGCCAGTTGGCCACTTGTGTTGTTGTCAGCCACCGTTCACTTTGATCTACTGTTGGGTCTCTGCAGTGTGGAGTGCAAACGCAATGCTTCCCGTTGATGTTCAGATCAGAGAGATCAGTGAGGGGCCAGGCGCAGGGCGCTTTAGCATACAATGCTCTGTTATTAGGGGCAGCACCTGCTAGTAACAGTAATTTTAATGGTTGCTTCAGTATTCATTTATACTGTACTACAGCTTTATTATGTAGTATTAATGTATTGTATATATATATATATTATCTTAGTCATCATATATATTTATATATATATATTCTTTCCTGCATGCATTCCATGCTGCTTCTGTATTTATATATACCGATCTGTCAGCTCGCTTGCTCGCGTCCTCGCAATTTTCATGTGGCAGGTTAAGCTAGCAGCTAGATAGGTCTGAGATGTCGTATCGTCATTCATCATCATCATCTTCTTCTTTCCAGAGGCAAGAATCTTCCAGCCATGAAAGCCACTAGTGGGAGATAGAGGAGGAGAGGGAGCTAGCGGGGATAGCCGGCGAGAGCATGTATGGCAGACGCCCTACTTTTAAGTTTATCTCCCTCCCTCTCCCTCTTTCTCCATCCACATGGTACTATTATCATATGTTAGGCCATCTGTTTTAGTGCACATCATGAGCATGGTCATCTGTCCTACTGCAACCCATGGCACTTTCCCCCCTCTGAACCAAAGGTGCCATGCCCCTCAGCCTCTTCATCGCCGTCATCATGCTTGCCCTATTAGTATTGAGATCCCGCTTGTTTAAGTGTACCGCCAGGCCGGAGACTTAGCTCTGGCAACAGTTGAAATAATACCGTCCGCAGTAGGGTGTTGTACTCAATTCTTCTTCGTATCCATATCCGTATTATATCAACAAATAAGTAACATAAGTTACAGTGGTTTCTTGCTATATATCCATGGTATAGTAGGAGGGGGTCGACATGAGACTAATTTCCTTTTGCATATGCTCGCACGGTTCTTGCTAGGCGTTGGATGGCCCAATGCAAGCCGTGGTGGCCGGTTTCTACACCATCGCTCAAGGAAGAGGGATGGTGCAACAAGATTTGGTCGAAGAAAAGGTTGGTCCTAGGTAGAGGGAGGACCTTTGAAGCTGCTATTGGAGCCCCTTGGCAAAATGTTGGGAGGAAGAAGAGGTCCTTTAACTAGGACACCTAGAAGGCCTAAGGAGTAAAAAGAAATAGGCTGATGATCAATCTAGAAAGTATCAACCTATTCAAAAGTTTAACCATATTTTGTTCAGGAAGTGTGTATTTTTTATTAGAGTGACTATATATTATTATTAAATTTATATTGTTTGATATTAAGAATATTATATATTTAATTTATTATATAGTGCAGACAAAGTTGAAGGTGGCATTATAATGGAGAACGGAGGTTACACCACCATGCTAGGGAGGCTAAATCTAGTGTGCCTCCTAGGGCAAAGTTGCACTAGATCTAGTCATCTAGTGACCCGGCCGGACGTCATATTGGGTCTTGTTGTTAGCCATCACAATTAAGATGAACCACACTCACATCAACATATTTTTTCTTTCAACTCAACTAATCAACTTATTACAAGTCATTATATAAACTCACACACATGCAACCTATAACCCCACAAACACACTCAACTAATTACATGCACTTCATGTCTTCACTAACAAACTCACAAACGCACATGCATACTTACTCTCTTAAACATACTTAACATGATAACACATAATCAATAAGATTAATCCTAACCATCACCCCTAATCTTATTGGTTTTATTTTTAAGCACCTCCTCAATTAACATGGTAGCCGTTTGACATTCTAGGAGGAGCGAACTTTTTTTACTCCAGTGTGATTGATTCCATGAATGCAATGCAAGTTCAACTGCCCACACGCCGGAAAGTTGACACACGCCACACCTAATGATTGTTTCAATTCACCACCACCACATACGGCCGGCCATGGCCCATAACTTCTTCTTCTTCTTCTTCCCGGATGCATGTACGGCTAGCTAGATATATATTGTGGCCATGCATGCAATTAGCACCATTCTTTGGAGGGCCCGGGAAAACATTCTCCTACGGATGCGGGACTATAGAATACACGCGTACTATACTACTACTACCTGCCAGCTACCACAGTCCATCCTGTTATTGCATTGGGCCGTCCAAATAAATTACTATAGTGTATTGCAAGCTACTTGTAGCACTACTCATTAAGGAAGATAAGATATGCTACATTTGGGTCTGTGTGCAAGTGCAATAATATCCTACCGTCCTAGTTATACGTAGAGCAATCCACCACTCACCCATACTCACCCATGCAAGTGCGTCTTGTTAAGATGCTTCTTTGCTATCTTATTAAGAGGGTGTTTGATTTGAGACTACTAAAGTTTAGGGACTAAACTTTAGTCTCTTTTAGTTTCTAAATTGCCAAATATGGGGACTAAAAGGGACTAAAGTTTAGTCCCTAAACTTTAGCCCTTTAGTCCCCAAAACCTTGCTAAAAGGGACTAAAAGTACTACTTACCTCTCAGCTCTCACCCTTCTTTAGTCCTTTAGTCCTTAGAACCAAACAGGAAGGGACTAAAATTTAGTCATGTAAAAAGGAGGGGACTAAAGTTTAGTTTAGTCCCTAAAGGAACCAAACAGGCCCTAACTATGTGCATGCTCTCCCTACTACACCGATAAATAATTTAGGACCAGTTTATTTCAATTTAGGATTA
The DNA here is from genome assembly GCA_019279435.1 of Zizania palustris. Classification (NCBI taxonomy): domain Eukaryota; kingdom Viridiplantae; phylum Streptophyta; class Magnoliopsida; order Poales; family Poaceae; genus Zizania; species Zizania palustris. The sequence continues at coordinate 43,475,035 of JAAALK010000287.1, forward strand.
TAACAATTCAGTTTATTGAAAAATTTAAGTTGGATTAGTTTATTAGACTGTTATAATATGCATTTAAAATTATAATAAGTTAGCGGAATAAGTTGCCCATTTATTTTAGTTTACGAAAAAAGTTATTGTTATAATCTCAAACTGAAACAATCAAGCCTTAGTAGTTTTTAACTTTATTTTTTTGAAAATCTTGTAACATTTCTGCATTGCAATGGGAGCATGGGTCCCCTTCTAGATAACTTATTGCTAACTTATAATATAATATAAAAAGTTATAAGTTTGCTACTACATGAACAGATGTTAGTGTCGAGTCAAAATGACTATCAGTGGCAGATTCTGAACTGTCATTGACTAGTCAGAACTGATAATTGATAACTATCAGTGGCAATTATGAAACCGCCACTTTTCAGGCCTATCAGTACCGGTTTCAGCCCCGAACTGACATTGATACTTTTGTATCATTATCGATTCTAAAATTGAATCGGCACCGATACTCTGCTATCAGAGTATCTATGCTAGTTTCAGCCCCGAACTGACATTGATACTCATGTATCATTGTAGATTCTAAAATTGAATTAGCACCGATACTCTGCTATCAAAGTATCAATGCTTGTTACCCACTCGAATTGACATTGATGTGTATTTTTCTCATTTTTATAAACCATGTTGTATTAATTATATATACAAATGCACATATATGCTAAATCCATCTATATAGCTTACATCGAAAATACTACATAGAAAATCTCAAATCAAAGTAATATAACATACTAAATTAAAATTAGGGAATCATTTACATAAATTGTTTTTATAAACAACCTTGAATGTGACAAATTATTTTTACAAAGACAAGTAATCTTAATGATAAGTATGTAGTCTATGGTTTCTTGCTACATGAATATTCTGATTTGTTCATGTCCTTAGCACTTGAGTGCAAGGATGCTAGACTATTGTACTCGCCCATTTCACAAATAACATGGTCGTTAGGAATCTGCAAAGTTATTCTTAAAGTGTGATGATTTCAATAGGCAATAATCGATCCGTGGATAGTTTGAGAAGTTGTACGTACAAACATAAGAAATTAATCATTATAAGACGGCCCACCTCAGTTAAAAAATAGCTATCAGTGTGATTACTAGATACACAGTCGGTCAAGGTCAACATGGTTTGTACTCCTAAACATTTGACCTCACGCCTCTGATAGCTCAACATATTTACACTTTAATTACATTACTAGATACACCCTTGGTCCAGGTCTAGCAGCATTCATGATCAAAAGAGTAAGGAGCCCTAGTCATCTAAGAGGTTACCCATAAGTGTTAAGCAATCAAGGCATTAACTAGGAGCCTTGGACTGCTTAAACTACATAGCCATTAAGTTTACGATTTGCAGCTATTGCAGTAATGAAGTACATGTAACAAAGAAATATAATCTAGAACCTCACAAGTTGACTGTCTCAAGCACATAAAAAGTAGAAAAAATGCATTCATAAAGTTGTAGGACTCCAAATGAGTTACTCAAAACATGATCCTATAATCTTCAGCTAGAACTTAACCCAGAGCTATGAAAAAAATAGATAGCTTCTCTACTGACTTTAGAGGTTTTCCCTAAAATGTTCGCCTAACTTCCATATCCCATGCAGATAGCAAAGAACATAACAACAAATGAGATGAAAATTCCATGAGATACAATTATCTAAGAGGTCCATGTGGCAGATTCAAAAACCCTAAAGACCATGGAATGCGGACGAATTGCTGGGAATTTTTTAAAACAAATACAATGAGGACATTGAGCAAACCCCAAACTGCATGGGGACTCCGTCGATTACCTAATGCGGTGTCTGATATGACTGAGATGCCGTCGAAAGGTTGGATACAACATCCATGAAGGCGAATGGATGGGTGGAGTCGGTAGGATGATTGGATGTGATGTCAGCGAAGGCAAACGGATGGGCAGAGTCTATGGTGGCTGTAGGATCAAGGAGGCCGACTAGAAGGGGGGTGAGGCTTTAAATTTTTTTTGGCTAAACCGATTACTATATATGGAAACTAAAACAAACCGGTTTTGCACAATCAAGGCCTAAAACAACTAGTCTCCACTAAGTGTGCAAAAGCTAGGTCTATGCTGAGGTTTGTAAGCCTAGGGTGACAAGCAATCAAAATAATTCTATGAAAGATAGATTGCAAGTATGTAAATGAGGACACAAGATTTTTCTCGAGATGTTCAGAAGCTTGTCGGCTTCCTAGTCACCGTTGAGGCGAGTCCTACTCCTCTTCTACCACTGAGCCTCTAAACCCCTTCGTCAAGGAGTGGGCAAAGTGGGAGTGGATCCAGAGAGATTTACAATCCTCGATCACTAAGGTTGTTCTAGCTCCCCTCCGGAGGTGGCGAACACCGAACCACTCACAATCACAACTGGGTCTCCTCCACAATCTTCTCACAGAGATCACCGGTCCATAATCACCACAAAGTCATCTAGGTGTCAGCAAACACCAAGAGTAATAAGCCAAGACTCATTTGACTCTCACCGAGTGTTAATGGCTCAATCTCATGCACAAGCACTAGAATCTTTTCTCTAAAACTCTCTATATACAACTAATGCACTTTAGTTGCAAATCATGCACTAGAGGAGAGGAGAAACTTCACTAGAGCAAATAATGTACAATATGCTCACTAGGGTTTGCTCTCATGCACATATATGCCTTCAATACAACCAAGAGCAATAACAAAACCAACCCAACTCATGCCCTTATATAGCCCACACCAAAAAACTAGTCGTTGGAGATGAAATCACCAGACTCAGCACACTTTCGGTCAGACCAAAGTACAATTTTTGGTCAGATGAACTTTTTCTCAATGGCTTAAAAAGTGATTGTTACAATTGATGTGACAGTCACTTCAGTCAGACTGATGTTATAACTTCGGTCAGGCCTACCACTTTGGTCATACTGACCTAAAGCCTGGTCAGACCGCCCGTGTGAGACTTAGGTAGAGAATTGGATGACCCAAAAAAAATTTCTCTCTATATCTACTTTGGTCAAACCGGAAAAAATAACGGTCGGACCAAACTGTATACCTCGGTCAGACCGCAGGTCAAAAACAGCACGACCGACACTCAGTAAAACGACGATAACTTTTGACTCGAGTGTCAGAAATCAACGATCTTGAACTCTACGGAAAGCTAGTTTTAAGGGATACATAATAAATATATTTATAGCCAATAAATCCAACTTTTATCCGAGATAAAAGTCTCAAAGTATAAAAGACATTATACCGGACATGTGCACAAAGGGAAACTCATTCCAAACTGTACATATCCACTTTCCAGCCTACTGAGACTTGAGAGAACTCTCAACACAAGATTGGACATGCCCCTTGAAATGTCCACCTCTCTCTTTGTCCACAAAACCGACATCAACAATAACCACGGGTGCACAAGCAATGCATGAAATATATACCTCTAAGCAAGTTTCACCACATGCATGCTAAAAACTCTTGTTGAGTACCAAAAAGGTCAAGATCCTACCCAAATATCTTATTCAAGATAGACAAAACCTAAATGTGCATGCTTAGTGAAAACTATAATGCATTGAGATTGAGCTATTTGTACACAGTTTAAGTCAAGCTACTAGTCAATGATCCCTCTTAATAGTGCAACACCTATTTAATAATCCGGTCTTTACTCCAAACACCAAGACCAGTAAAAGACTAAGAAACATATCCTTAGTTGAATTGTACCTTTGCCTTGCGCTTATCCAACTTGCGCTTATCCAACTTGGGATCAATTCATGTGATCATTCGGTCAAACCATATTCACGTTGAAACTTTGATCAACCTCTATTCTCATCGACCCATGATGATGGCTTTAAATCGATGACCACTAATGTAGAATGACATCTAATATTCTCCTAAAAAATGGACCTATTCCTTTACATAACTTTGAGGAAATTCATTAGTCCAAAAGTCTGGTTGTCAATCTCCACTTGTTGACCAACCGTCACATAAGAAATATATGAATAGATTGGTTAAGTATATATTAACACCACAAGTGTCAATTACTCACATCTAAATTGTAATTTAAATTAAGAATATGAATAGAATGTATGTGAATAATATGGATCAAGTGCATATATAACTAAACATGGTTTGTACTCCCTCTGAATATGTGCATACAAAATATATCTAAGGAAACATATGCATGCGTATATATGAAATAATATGAGAACATGAATTAATATTATGCACATTCAATATATATGAATAACTCCTCCAAATATGTGCATTTGTGTATATGTGAAGAACATATATGCACATATTCAAGTTAATAAGCATATGGAAAAGTTTATCCTATAATGTATGTTGAAGACATAATGCAACAAGAATGTGAATATGATAACATATGCAAATTGTCGTGATCTTCATATTTGCAAATGAATGAGACTAAAATGAATAATACTTAAGAGAAAGTGTTAGTCTCATATATATATATATATATATATATATATACGGGAGCACTATTCTACACCGGCTACTTTTAGTAGTAGATTTTCTCAGTAGAATACCAATTGAGTACTACTTTTTTCTCAGTAGTAGGTTTCTCGGTAGAATAGCTATTCTACACCAGTAGTGTAGGATAGCATTTATATATATATATTTATGCCCATAATATGAAAATCACATTTGAACCTTTCAAACATGTACATGAGATGAAGAGTATTACAAATATCTTTTATCTCCATGTATTTCGATCTTATTGTGATTAGGTTCTATCATTATCAATATATAGAGAGTGTTGACTAAATGATATATTCATTTCAAAATGAATATGCTATATTAAATAAATTCTAACAAATCATGTAATATAAAGTGATCTTCCCCTCAAGATGTGCATACATATGATTGTAGATGAAAAGCATATGAGCGTATTTAATCAAGATTAAAAGAGAAGTTCACTCTATATTCTATTAATGCAAGAGGCATCAATTAAGACAACGAGTAATTTAGCACGTACCTCTTAACATTTCTATCTTCATATCAAAATGAGACTAAACAAATAAATACTCAATAAAATATTAGTCTCAACACAATTAGATTTGTCATTAATCACCAAAATCAAACTAATAATACTTGAACTTACAACGGCTATGATGGCATTGGTGGAGAAGGCTAGACGGTGTTGGCGTAGAAGGCTTGATGGTGGTAGCACGAGCGTAGGAGGATACGATGGAGATTGTTACTACAGGAGGAAACAAGTATCGATGGGGAAAATGGCTCAATCCCAGGAGCTTATATAGGAATATACATAAGTGTTGGTTCTATAGCACACACGACACTGATAGTCCCTTATCAGTGTCAGTTCCATATAGAATTGTCACTGATGTGTCCCTGTCAATGCCGATTCTATATAGAATTGGCACTAATGTGTCCCCTATCTCTGACTTTTTTAACATCATACATACAACCTTACAATACCACAAAAATGGTCTTTAGTGACAAAACTTTAGTGATGGGTAAAAGACGTGCGTCAGTAATACACTTTTAGTGACGGATTATTTCACACGCATCAGTAATGTTGCCTTTTTAGTGATGAGTCGCATTAGGACCCGTCACTATAGATGAGGCTAATAGGGGCGCCCAAGTTAGTGATGATTCATATAGTTACCCATCACTAAAGGTTGGCCCTATAGTGATGGTCTATGTTGAGACTACGTCACTAAATATGGGGCACCACATTAGTAAGGTTTGGTAGTACCACCCATCACTAAAGAGTGTTGCGTATGAAACCCTAAGTCCACTTTTAGTGACGTCCTTATATGGATAACCGTCACTGATGATATGTATATAAGTACCTCACACACAGAGCTCCATACTTATTACTCCCAAGTCCCAACCGCCACCGTCTTCGCCATAACTGTCGACCGACAATGTAGTTGTTGGACATGTCGATGATGGCCACACTATTACGTGCTCTGGTGGACCAGCCTACACCGTAGGTAGCATCAACGTCGTCTGACCCAAGGTATATATCTTTAATTACCCAATATATTTTAATCTGAAATTATAAATCATATTTTTGTACGACACAATTAATACGTGAAATAGTTAGAGTCGTATCTTGATTGTTTTATTACTTATAGATTTCACTGATGACTTCCCACAGCGATAGGTGGTAACTATGACCCGTCAGTGATGACTCCCTATAGACTCGTCACTGATGACTCCCTCTTATAAATAGGTGGGCCCCGAAGTTAATCAGTACGCTTTCAATTCTTCCAACCCTAACCCTAGCCTCTAGCGATGTTGTCGTTGCCTTCGTTCTTCTCGTTGCACCCACCATTCTTCGTTCCGTCGTGTGTGGCTATCTGTTACATCCCACGTGGCCTCCATCTTGCCATTCATTCCGTCGCGCGTGGCCTCGCTCCGTCATCCATTCCGTTGCACGTGGCCTCCGCTCCATCGTCCGTTCTGTCGTGTGTGGCCTCTGCTCCGTCGTCCCTACTCGCCGCATGCCACCTCAGTTGCATCCTTCTCCTCCAAAGGTCCTTCTAAATTTTGTGCTCAATTTTGTTCTCTTTGATGGTTAATTAATTTGGTCAATGAAGATAATGCTATTAATTTGTGTAATTTGAGGATGTGTGTAACAATTTAGTTTAATTTTGTTTTTTTCACAAATTTATTAATGCAATGCAATGCTCTCTCATTAATTGGTGTTGTATGATGCTTTGTTCATTTTTGTACTCAATATTTGCTCTATGATGGTTAATTAATTCGCTCAAAGAAGATAATGCTATTAATTTGTGCAATTTGAGGATGTGTGTTACAATTTAGTTTACTTTTGTTGTTTCACAAATTTATTCATGCAATCCTCTCTCATTAATTTGTGCTCTATGATGCTTTGTTCATTTTCTTGCTCAATATTATTAGTTGTCACACACACATATGATTTAAATTGTAGCCGAGTGGCGAGGAGGCCATTAAGTTAGTAGAGCGACATCTGAGAGCAATCATGTTCAACTAAATTTTATGATATTTTTATATTTGTTTTTATTTCAGTTATAACATTGTGCTCATTACATTATTTGTATTTCACTTTATAATCTAATGTTATTTGTTATATTTTTTATTTTAGTTGGTTTTTCAAGAGCCTCATGTTTCTTACCTTGTTCTAACAAATTTTGAAAAATAAGTTAGAGTCGTGCAATCGATTACATCGTCTCCCATTCAGGAGTGTTGGATTATAAATATGACTGGGCAACTGTCATATTTATAGGAAGGCACTCTCGAATTGTCCATGCTTGGACAATCCGGGGATGTGTGACCCGCGTAGCTGGACCATGTGGTCCCGTACGGTTCTAGAGAGAGTTTCGGTGGTGTCTCCCTGTTGTTCTCTGGATACACAACCCTCTTGACCCCTAGTTGAGACATGTATTTGGAGAATAGCGGAGAGATGCTGCCAAAATTCTCTCTAGAATCATACGGGACCATGGGGTCTAACTACGCGGACCGCACATCCTCGGATGGGATTTAGGACCTATCCTTGCCTATTAGTGCCCAAATCCTAGCATCGTATGCTCGTTCATTTTTAATGAAACAATAAGGTCTCCCTTCCCGTAATGTTTAGATGTCTACCCATTCCTCTACCGTGTCTTATATTTCTGCCGACGATGTCGAGCTAGCAATCAAGAAGCCAAGGACACAAGCAAAGTGGCCAATGGACAATATAAACGCCAAGGAGATTGACAATAATGGCCTACCAAAAGAGAAAGCGGTCTTACAATGCCTGAGGAAGCTTGCAGGACTCATTGCACGGGAGAGGGTCCCATTGACCATGAGGAAGTTCAACGATCTCAGACAAGAGTAGAAGGCTACACTCTACAATGACGGGATCAACAATTACCTCAATTTTCCTGAGACCTCAAAGGCGGCAGCAGTAACAACTGCTATGAAGATGATATCCAAGATATGGATGTCTTTTAAAAGCAACCTTGTCATCCAATTTGTTTCCAAAAATATCGAGCCCTTCACAAAGTACCCGTTCCTGAAAAAGGAGGATTGGGACCAATTTGTCAAAATAAAGAGCTTAGCTGATTTCAAGGCAGAAAGATATGCCAAGAAAGAGCTCCTATCTAGGAATAAGATACCCCACAACCTTGGTTCAACTGGTTACATGGAGATGAAAGATAGGTAGTTGGCCGAAGATGCCAAGATGGCCTGTGAGCGCAAAGATAATCTGTGGCAACAATTTCTCGGCAGAGTGCAATCATTTCTAAGTGCCTTAGGGAGACTGACAAAGAGTGGTGATGTGGCGTAGACCTCGAGCGAGGCAATGACAGTGACTGAGAAGGTAAAATATCTGGCGGCGCAGTCATTGGAAGGATCATTCACTATCGTGTAAGAGCACGATGAGCTAACAACTGCTCTTAGCAACCCAAAGTACCCTGGTCGCGTGCGGGGTGTCTCTATCTCGCAAGGCTGGAAGAATGGTTTCCCGGGCAATACTGACATGTACTGGAAGCTAAGAAAATCTACGAGAATTGATGTGGATGCGCTCTCTACGAAGATCAAGAGGGATCTATACGCAGATATCGTGAGTAGTTTAGCTCGATAGGGTATTATCCTTCTATACCAAGCTAAAGTTGATAGCCCTCCTCGTGCCAGAAAGAGCAGTTGTGCATCAAGAGAGGTTGAGCAGCGATTATCGTGAGCTTTGTTCTTCTATTTCATTTACTGATGTCAAAAACTCAATTTACAGGAATTCAACATACCTGAAGGCAGTCTTAGCGAGACTGAGTTGGCGGCGATCTGTTCATGCATAGCACAATTCCTTGTAGAACAAGTCTTCTCAAAGAATGGCACTTTCCATTATAAGGGACATAATTAATGATTCAATTTATCATGTAATAGTTGCAAACATTTGGTGAAACATATATGGAATTCTATTTTTTATGGATGCTTTGTTTGTGCAATGCAATCATTAATTATGTGATGAATTATGTGTTGTTTGAAATTTAAAAATTGGCTGCCAAATCCTATCTTTGATTTAGGATGCAACCTAAAAATAAATATTTTTTTAATATGACCATAACATTAGTGATGGGTGACATTGGCAACTTGTCCCTAAAGGTCATAATAGTGACGGGTTGTGTAAAGTATTGTCGTCACTAAAGATGACCTATTAAGGATGCAACCTAAAAAATTATTTTTTAATATAACCATAACATTAGAGATGGGTGACATTGGTGACTCATCCCTAAAGGTCATAATAGTGGTGAGTGTAAAGTACTCCCCGTCACTAAAGATGACATTTAGTGACGTGTAACTAATGTTACCCGTCACTAAAAGGGGAATGTCGGACACGGTGTGGACTTAGAGGGACCCTTTAGAGACAGGTATTTACATGTCATTAATGACAGAGCTTTATTGATACGATAAGGGTGACGGGGGATATGCCCATCACTAATATACATTACGACTCGTCACTAATGTATGTTTCTATGGTAGTGTTATAGAAATATTTTTAATTTTTTATCGTAGCATTAATTCATTATATCATAACACCATGAGAAGTCTTGTGTTTATTAGACTTCATTTGATTTTTTAGAATTAAAAATCATTAAGCTTTACGTTGCCAATCAAGTGTCTCAACCTAAATGTTTTAAATTTTATTTCAATTTAGTGGATAAGAACTAAAAATATACTCAAGATATGAATATGATTTTTCTATAAATCTTGGTTCATTATTTCAAGTACTTGCACTTCAATTTTCACCTATTTCAATTTAAATACTAGAAATATACTTAATGCATTAAAAATAGCAAACATACCTAAAATGCAAATTTTTTACATGAAATAAAATATATTGTATTTTGAATGTAGAAAAATTTTCAAGCTCAAACCAAATTGCAACTTTCACATAAGCTCAAAAAATACACTTAACAACCAACCTCTTTGGTGAGTGCTTGAAAATACAATTTGCAAAGAGCTGGACACTCAACAAAGAGCTATTTTTGTAGTGAATGCTATATCTTCCTTAAGATTTTAAAAAGAAATTGGATCTTTTAAAATATCTTAGAATTCAAAAAAAATGGAGAATGTTATTATCTACTAGAGAGTTTTTCCGATAAATATCCATAATTGTATCTACTTTGTCGTGCCCGATAATATTCATTTTCATATCCATATCTAGAGTATCTGAATTCAAATCTAAATCCAAAAAATATAAAAATATATGATATCACGAATATCCATTCGTATCTAATTTGTTTTCATCCCCACCGTAAACCATAAACCATAAACCCTCCTAACCTTTTGTTTTAAAATTTATTGTTTATTATTACAAAAGGAAAAACTTTGTATTTTAACATTTATTATTTAGTATGAAAAATGCTACCTTTGTATTTTTAAAATTTATTATTTATTATGAAAAATGTTAAACCCTAAACTATAATCGTTGATCAAATGAAATACAAATTATTACGGCACAAGAAAGATTTATAGATCCACAGTAGTGTCGGTTCGTGTCATAAACTGACACTATTTTGCCACTTTTAGTGTCTGTTGATGGAACAATATCAGTTCCATTCAAGTTCAAAAAATTTAACGGCTTTTATTTTTTAAACCGGCATTGATATAATTTTAGTGTCGGCTTGTAAATAATTATCACTGATATGGCGCTACTGTTAAGTGGTTCTTTGGTAGTGGCTGTGTGGAAGTCAAAAACTATTGTGCAAATAGGCCATAAGTTCATTCATATTTCTGTTGGTGGAAAAAACTCTTATTTTGAGAGTTCACAAGTTTATTTGCATCTTCACATCACCTAAAGACAAAAAAAATATCTCAAATAATGGTATTATCAATTAAACACCAAACAAAATAAGTTCAAAGCTAATACACTATTTTTTACAATACAAAAAAATAAAATCATATTTAATAACCAATTAGAACATGCCAACGAACTTCTTATAAATGTTTTACAACTTCTTATTTGCACCATTAAACTTAAATTGTTTTATAAATAAACTAAAGTTGTCCATGAACCTAAGACTTAGCTTAATTAATGTACTTTGCTTGATTACAATGCTATATATAATTGAATCATCTGGTAAGAAGTTTTAATAATAACATGATAATGTAGTAGTATAACTTAGTAACATTACAGAAAAATTGGGTTCGCCGAGTGCCACAAGGACTCGATGAAGCCCATAATGCACTTGGCGAACAAAACTCGACGAGCCCACTGTGGGAAACAAGGGTTCGCTAAGTTTTTTCATCGGACACTCTGTGAACTCTTCATCAAGTGTCATACACAACACTCGGTGAAAAAAGTAACATTACGATGTGTACTCTGACATGACGGTGGGTTTGACAAGTGTCGAAATTTAGCACTTATCAAATAAAGAAACAAAAAATAAAAAAAGGACGTGGATGTGGCACCATTTCATCTAACACCTTGTGGGCATGGCGCGGAATGGCGAGGCATGTCACGGTGAGGCCTGTGTCGGCACTACATAGCGATGTGGCAGCATAGTGCTAGGGAAGAGTGGATCCAGGCACGGTGTGGCACCACGGTAGGGTTGGCCAGGGTGTTGTGAGGTGCCAGTGTGGTGCAGGGCATCAGGTGGCACCGGTACGAGACAAGGCACCATGGGGCGCCGAGGCACTTCGTGGCCCTGTGCGGTGGCGCTGTGAGGAGGCACAGAGGAGGGGCGGCATTGTGGATGAGACAACGGTGATGAAGGGGATGACAATGACAAAAGGGCGACGGGGACAGAGGCGACGTCTTGGTGGAGAGGTGGTGCAGCGGAGCGGCCACACACTGCGACGGAGGATATGGGGGCAACAGAGAGCGGCACTAGCAAGGAAGGGCGGCGCCTATGGTGTTGTGGGGGAGGGAGCAGTGATCCACAGGCGATGCAGTAGAGGAGCAGTTTTAAAGGCAAAAATTTGGTGGGCTGTGCAAAAAAATTGGCGGGACACACAATTTCATTTAAAGAGTGCAATCACTCGACCAACATTTGTGGTTTGCCGTGTGTCTCAAATTTGACGCTCGGCAATTTTTTTATTTTTATTTGTTAAAATGTGTTTTTCATTCTATGACTTGACATTTTTTGTGAAATATTTTTAAATGTAGTGGATAAGGCCTAAAAATATAATCAAATATTAATATGATTTTTTTGGATAATTTATATTATTATTTCATCCATTTAGAGTTCAAATTTGACATATTTAAATTTAAATCCTAGAAATAACATTAAATAAGTAAAAAATAGCTAATTGACCTAAAAAATGCCAGTTTTCATTGGACAATATACATTGTATTTTAATTGTATAAAAAGTTTAAAGATTAAAATAATATTTAACGACCAATTTGCTTTCAAATCTAACACATTCTTTCATTAAATCCTAATTTGTACTTGGAGACCTTCTAAGCTTATAAATGGTACAGCACTGCAGCTTCTGTAAAAAATCTATATAAAACTACCAAATAATTATCAAGAACCCAGTTAGATCCATAATTCGTTACCTAGCTTCTCTTTTGAATGGAATCAGCAGCAACTGAATTTTCTTGACAAATTCCACAGAACTGGATAGGTCTAATTGTTCCATTTATTGTGCTTCCGGTCGACGACGCATAGCATTGATAACAACAGTGGAAGGTGCGAACACCGGACTACCGGAGCGCACGCGTTGTGAGAAAAGAAGCATCAAACATGTTCATCATGCACCATTCATAGCTGTTGTTCAGGGGGAGCTCGCCTGATAAACAAGAAAAAACAAATTACTAACAGAAATATCGGGAATGTTTAATTTTTGAAAAATTCAAAACCAGCTCACTGTTAAACTATTCAAGCGGTTTTAGTGACGTGGACGACAGAACAACGATTTTGGGCCAACTAAGCAGTACTCGTGGCGCTCAACAGGATGATGGGTCAGTATGATACGTGAAAGGTATTTGATGGAATGCTAAAGTGCCATGGCGTACCTCCACCCCACACCCCTAGAGACACCCTTATGCCCCCGGTCGCGCTCCTACCGTGCCCCCCACTCCTGCCACGTGCCCCCTAGCCACGCATCGTGCCCCCGCACGCCCTTTGCTGTTGGCTAAGGTAAGGCTGGAATGTAGCTAGCCAGTCGAGGCATACCGACAAGCGGCGACGGCGCGGTCGACACATGGGACTCTAACATTTTATCGAACACCTTTAGCGTATTGTCAACATGAGCAAGTTTTTATTTATTTAGCTATGTCAATGTACCATGTGTGTCTTAATCATTTTCGTTTCGCCATTATTCACGTGAGTGAAACCGTTGTCCACATCAATAAAACCACTCGAATAATTCAATAGAGAACTAGTTTTAAAATTTTAGGCTATTTAAATGGTATTATAGTTTATAGTTCTTGATAGTTTAAGATATTAATTTGTATTTTTTTCAAAAATAAATGTAGGAGCACGAGCACCACTACGACGGGGGCAGAGTACAAAAGTGTTGGGTGTAGATTTTTAGGAACTAGGTTTCAAAAAAAATAGTTATTAGCAGTAAATTTTTACTGATTTTACATCTGTTTGAATCCAATATAATTATTTACCGTTTAAAGTGATACCCACTCCGATCACACATCACCGGCTTTCGTCACCCGCAATCCCGGCGGCCCCCTCCTGCCGCCTACCGTGAAAAAAAGCCACTCCATTCCCGTTGGTCGGGCGGTGTCGCCGACGAGAAGCCGGGGAAATACCACGTCGCTACCGGGGACGATTCCGCTGTTGCGTGCGTGGTTGAGCCGAGGGGCCGAGACGGCGGTCCAAATCAGCGGACAACGCCGGTGTGCGGCGGGGTGGGCGTTGGGTAGTGGATGTCACTGTTGCCAAGTCCTCGCCGTTTCTGTGCCACGTACTTCCGTCTTTAGACTTCGCAGGGAAAGAAAGCCGCCGGTAAACGCTGAATTTGCACGCTTTCACTGTTTCACCCACCCAAGATATTACAGCACGTATGTACGATGGATCACGCTGTCGTCTCCACTTTAGCAATCGGATGAAAAAAGAGTGACAGATCGACTAGGGGAAAAGGGTAAAGGGGGTTTCTCTGACCAAGCACAACCAAAGCCCCGTATATCACATTTGGGATGCGGTAAAACAACTCAACCTGAATGAAGTTGCACTGAAGTCATCATGTCAGATGACCAAACGTGTTCCCTTTGCTGTCTGCTGCTCTGCGCAAAGGCTACATCCACCAGAACTGTTTGTAATAATTTTGTCACGCTATCTCCATCATCACCTGCGCATAGACACGACCAATACTGTGTTTCTATCTTGGAGCTGTTTATAGTTATGAAAGATTGAAAGTATATTCAGCAACTGACAGATACATGTATCAAAACATATAGCAACATTAAGAGTCTACAGAATTCGTGTACATCAGATGTACAACAGTATCAGTTTCAGCTTGAGCATCTCTATACAATGACCACAACCCATCAGCTTACAACTTCCAAATACTACTTACTGATACTCTGATGAGCCTGATAATCTGGAAAGAAGATAGGCAGATGTCTGCTGAAGGATGCTGCTGCCTAGCTCCCAGCATTAATTCCAAAAATCCGGACCTTGTGCATGTTCGGTAATTTAGCAACAACAAGCACGGCAACTGCAAGGGTATTCAGGAAGAGCATAGGATGTTGGTAGTCCGTGGTGTGTGAAGCTATCAAGTATCTGTAGACAAAATAAGAAAAAGAGGACCGCTGCATTTAGCAACACATAGTAAGCATCTTAAACATAACATAAAAGTATAAAATCCCTTGGCAAGTGTAATTACATATCTATATATCATGGAGAAACTGATTCTGCATCATATTTCTTGTTAGATTTCAGGATAAGCGTAAATCAGTTCTAAAGTACTCCATTTGTTTCTAAATATAAGTCAATATTTATTTATCAACAGATCAATAAATCTAGATAAATCGACATTAAAATCATGCTTATTAACCCTACATACAACCTAGGATGCCTATTCACCCTAGTAGTGCATGAAAATATTAGCAACAGGAAAATACAGAGGTCACATCAACGATCAATCCATATTTATTGCCCTGCCGTTACAATACCGTGTGTGCAAAAAATCGTCAACCATGGGCAGTGTACAGAAGCCAACAGTTATCTTCCGAAATCATTGTGGGTAGTACAGCTGAAGTATTGAACTCTACGTATTGCCTTGGACTGGTTCCAGTATCTATGTGCTAAAAGCCTATAAATGGGAAAATAGCCCATCTACGTGGGGACATTTAACACAATGCATGGGATGTGTCAGCCAAAAACTTATTGAAGTTAATGCTACAAGTGGAGCAGGTTTTCTCATTGTATCCTGCGTCGCAAGCATTGCAGTGAACAAAAATTGCATTGCATTAATTCATCTGCTCCATTACTCCAGTCATATGTGAAACATAGAAACGATGTCTTTATTAACTAGAGAAACGATGTCTTTATTAACTAGAGAAACGACGGGCCATGTAGAAGTTAGCATGACCATTTATGGCAAATCCAGTGTTTCCATATGACAAAACCAAATACTTTTACGTATTAGGCTATTAAAAATCCAAGATCCGAAAGCTCGACAATTCATTCTGAAAAGATATCTTTAAAAGAAAAGATATATGCTTTTTACTTTTCAGTTTTCAGAGATATTTTGTTGAGTTATGCTTGTGAAAACGGAAAAGCAAAAAGCATAACTCAACAAAATATCTCTATCTCTACTACGCTAAAAGCACAGTTTCGTTCACGCACCCTGCTCCCCTCATGCGCAGTGCGCCCCTCACGCATCTGCGTCAAAACCGCGCATCCTACACAGAAAAGCTGGACTTAAAGAAAAACCAAACGTCCCACTAGAAACAGAAACGCACGACCTGCTCCAAAAAACGAACAGCCTGCTCCGCTCCATGTCGTCCCCACCCTTTCGTCGGGCACACCACACAACGCCCACACCGTGACACCGCACTGGGCAAACAGCACTACAGCAGGCTAAGCGCTTGTCAGCCTTTCAAGGGCAACAGTCTCAGAATCTGGCTCAAAAACTCAAACAGCAAAAACTGGCTCTCTGGCTCGATAACCTTTAGTTCATAATATGTGCGTCAGTGCATTGTTTTGACCAAATTTTCTCTCCAGCAGCAATCTACTAAGTCTACATCTATATGATGAAAATGTGTCTTATTAGTTACTGTAGCTGCACCAAATGCTCGTTATAAAAAATGAAGGCTTTTTTTTTGGGGGGGGGGGGGTGTTTAGTTAGCTCCTTAATTGTACTTTTGTATTAGGAATTCCTACTCTCACGTCACTATTATATTAAGTGGAGTATGTGAATAGCATGGTTTCAAATTTTCTTTTACAAAAATAGATCCCACCATCTGCCCTTGTAGATGAACACAACCTTCTTATTCAATAGGGCGCAAACAAAGTCTTTCATTGTGATATAGAGGCAGGTTACTAAAAACTTGGGGGCCTATATATACATATCATATATGTAAATATCCTTGACCAATCATTTAACCATGGTAAAAAAAACTAAGAATATAGTGATGATCCATTGCAATGCATGGGCACATTGAGCTAGTATCTCAAACATGAGAAACCATCGTTGTGATCATTGCAGTTAGCCTTTTCATGAATAAGATGAATTCATGCTGAAGAGAATAACACATCAGCTAAAGCTTTATTAAAAAGCCATAACCATGTATAAAAGTGCAAGCTCAAGGTAAACTAGAGAGGATTTATTTTGTCACTTTCCGAAAAACCTAAAACAAGTCTATCGTGCCTTCTGATGGACCAGAAATATGTCCAAATTTTTAAATGCATGATGGCAGTTGTGCAGACAAGCCAATTTCTTAGCAACCTGCAAAGTGCCCAGTGATTTTTGTCTACGTCATACTCATATTTAGACATGGCTGGTAAAGACATTATCTTATTAGGGCTGTACAACTACCTACATGATCAACTAAGTCATTGTAGCAGATAGCTCTAACAAACAGATTGAGGTATGCCCATATGAAAGAGAGCACGGCCAAGTTTTGCACAGGAATAGATAAGCTTAAACAGTGTATTGGAGATTGTTTTTATGTCAGAACTGGCAAGTGAAAAGGATGTTACAAATATATTTGGTTTCATATTCTATTTGGATTTTGGAGTCAATAGTGTATTAGTGTGTGAAAGGATATGGATGTAAAACAAAAATAAGAAACTTTAAGGTCTTAATATTTGGAGTTGTAAAAAGGGCTTACTGAAGTTTAGAGCATGTAATCTAAAGGATTAAACACATGGTATATTGAACAGCGTTCAGAAGAACCTTCAAAAAAATTCAGATTTCAGGTGGCTATGTTCTTCTAAGCAAGGGATTACAATCAGACCTATTTTAAAGTCCATATAATCACTCCCAAAAGCTCATAAACCAAGTTCTAGCATGGGCTCATACAAACAGCAATAATACACTGGAAGAATACTTTTATTTAGCACTAAGGTAAAGTATAACTGTATCAGATCCAGATGAAAATATATATGAATTCAGGTGTGCAACAGTTGAATACTCCCATTTAGACAGTCATCAATTTCATCACAGGAGGTGCAATAATTAATTGATTCTAGTATATGTAAAATAGTGAACCAACATAAATGGCCTAAATTAGTAAGCATAAAATAGGTCTAGAAAAGATATTACTAGTACACTTGAAATGAATGGAACCTTTCATTCAGAATTCATGTAACATATATCACAATATGTGCATGTGCAAATAAGCTTCAAATATATCATGATGGTGCTATCGTGGATAAACGAACATTGAATACAAATGGTCTGTTATTGCTACTAAGCGCCTGAAGAAAGTTTTCATAATTGAAATACAAGTAATAGAAGAATACTTACAGGACAACAGGAACCACGACAAGAAACTTTCTGTTGCGAGTAAGCTGTTTGCCATTGTCCATTTGCTCCCACCAAGTCAATGTGTTGTACATTCCCTGATCATCGGCAAAAGGTGTTCCCTTCTTCCAATGGAAAAAGTGGTAGGTGATCTGAACCATTGGAGATAGTGTCACTTGGATGCATTTGGTATTTTAGAGAAATGATTAACAAAATGCCAGAGTAATAGTCTGATGATAAAAAGTAAGTATAAATTAACAACTCCTACAATATACAGGTTGATGGTTTTCTTACATTTGTATAAAAAGAAGGTTTTCTAGAGAAGGTAATTGGAAAACTGGTTTGACCATTTATAAATTCAAATAAATAATATAAAGGAGCTTCAATTTGCAACTATGTTTGGATTAACTTCATATGAAAACATAATCCTGCAAGGAAAAACTACACGTTAGACTAGCAGTTTAGCACAGTACTGAAAATTAATGGATTTGCCACTATGCTTCTTTAGCTTGAGATAACAAGGATTAAAAAGTTCCTTCCCAAAGGTTATAATTTATAAAACCAACCAGGCTGGACCAGAATGCACCTGAGGTAGGGTTTCAACCTGCAACTGGAATAAGTTACTAATCCTACATACATTAGCGTGACCGCACAGGCTGCACGGGGTTCTACTGTGTGTCCAACTTACCGTAATGTTGATGCCAATCAATTACTAAATTTTGGGACCAAACATTACGTGCGTAAACTCATATACGGGACGGCCCCATTGATACGATCATCACAAACCACAATTACACCGAGGTGTCCATCACACGCTCTTCATTCCAGATCCACGAAGCCGACCCCACCCATCCACCATGAACAGGCAAGCGGCAAGGTGCCACTTACAAAACGAACGACACGATAATGGGGAAGGGGGAGAACGGGAAGCACGAGGGGTTACCGCGAAATGGAAGAGGTGGACGACGGTCCAGGCCATGCCTGGCGTGCAGCCGAAGACGGAGAGCACGAGGAGCCAGGAGAAGAAGAGGATGCAGATGTAGGTCGTCCACACGCCCGGGTACACGAACCACTCCGTGTTCCTGTTCAGATCCGGCGGCGGCACCGCCTGCACGTACAGCTTCGCCATCGCCCTTCTCCGGCCACCGACGGGTGCGGAACAGAGCAGCGACGGGCGAGAGAGCGAGCGGGTGCGTCCGTGGCACGCGCGGCTGGGGGGAGATTTATAGCGACGGGATCGGCGGGAGGAAGAACCGAGGCGGAAGAGGACGACGAGGCTGGCTGTGGGTTGGGGGGCGATTGGGCGAAAAAAAATCAACGCGACGGGGAGATGAGGAGAGACCGAGAGAAGGGACGAGACGGGGTTGGGTTGGGGCGAGACGACGAGGCGGGCGAGGTCAAAGATGGAGGGTTGCAGCGTGCTCTTGGGCTCTCATGGGCCGGCCTTACGTTTTGGGCCTTGCGTACTATTCTTTTCATTTTATACTATAGATCGTTTTGTCTTTTTAAAATTAAATTTATTTAATTTTAATTAAGTTTAAATATAAATTAATATATATAATACAATAAATACACTGTTATATATATTTTATGATAAATTTAACGAAACTTATTTGATACTGCACTTTACTCCATCACTTCTGCGGTATTCAAGAGAGGATTATTCGTTTGTTCTCTTCTGTTTCTAGGTCAATTAGGGGGTTTCAGAGTAAGCATTCACTAAGGCAGTGTTTGGACGGAAGGAATGGGATGGAATGATCCCTAAATATATGATGATACATATGTTTGGTTTGAGGAATGCGATAGAACCAGTAGGATGGGTTGATTCAATATTCGGTCTGAACAGTGAACCGTGTTTCTTTGAACCAACTCGTTCACATTCCTTTCCCTGCTAGGCTTACCTCTCCATCTATATTCCCCTCCCTCCTGGCGGCGGCGGCGAGAACACTGAATCCTGTCGGCGACCTCCTAGCGACGACCTCCTACTGGTCTGGCGGAATCAGCTAGCTAGCAGCACTGTATTCTCATCCTCAAGAGGTATGTCATTCTCATCCTCTTGTTCCCAGATTTGTAGCCGATGCCCATTCGTGTAGTAGCGGCTAGCTCCCTCTGACTTGGAAAAAAAAAGTCAAAATCCTAGGTGTAGTCTCTTACTAATCAGCTAGCTCTTCTACATGCTTGCGATCTTGCTATTTTTCTTGCATCCATCTGCAGCCTGCCTACTGCTGAGCGTGTGACAGCATTTGCCATGGAAAGGATATTGTCATAGCCTGAATATTTGGAGAGCATGTGACAGCAGGAATTTTCTTGCTATTTTTCTTGAACAATGAATATATAATGATACACATGCTTGTCTAATCCATGTGTTAATGCGTTTGAGTGGTCATCTTGTTGGTAGTTGATCGCCATGTGAGCGTGTTGTGCCAATGTCGTGTGATCTTTTTCTGATCCACCTGACAACTAAAATTTCTTCAGGAATCAAGAGCACATTTTTTTAGAAGTTAAAAACATGTGCATGGATTATTCATATAGTTCCACTTCATTCATGTCTGATTTGTGATATCTTTATCATTATGGTAAATCTACATGTCACATTACATTTGCTTGTATTTTTTACAGTTATTCTAAGATCTGTTTTTGAGTATGAATATAGCTAGTAGTTATTTTAATCCTTGTATTCTCAGATGGACAGGAGGCTTGCTATGAGGAGAAAGGTGATTATTAGAGATGCTACTTTCATGTCTGCTTCTTTGGTGGCTCTGTATGTTATAGTTCTAAGATTTCTAGGCAGCATGTGTGACAAATTAGGAGGTATTTTAGGGTCAGCTTGTGAGGCTTCTCAGAGATCTCAAATTTTGAAGCTCTTTCAACCAAATCATCTATTTGTTTTGAGCTAGCTTTAAGTGGTGTACATCTTTGTCTGATTCAGAAAACCAAACAGTGGATTGAATCATCCCATTCCTTCTCATTCTGTCAACCAAACAAAGTATTGAACTGGATCATTCATCCAACCAAACAGATTTATGGAATTATCCCATTCCATCCCATCCCCTAAAAATAGAACCATTCCATCCCATTCTTTCTCATACATCAATCCAAACACATCTTAAATAACGAGTTTTTGCGTGAAAAACCAAATTTATGAAGCAAAACCGTATAATGTGTCACACTGGTAATTTACTAATGATAACACGTGGTGTTTCGTGAAGCTTGAATGCAGAAAAAAGGCAGCAAAGAAATCTGAACAATGCATTTATCAGGTAAGTTATTTTGTACACCAACAAAACAAAGTCGACAATCACTACCGACGCAACAACTTGTGTTAGAGTACATGGTATGCGTGTATATGCAACAACTTGTGTTAGAGTACATGGTATGCGTGTATATGGTAGGTTGGGTTTATAGTAATATGAATGGTATTAGGCAGAATTAGATTATATTTAGTCATTTCTTATATGTTTATTACCTACCATATATCTGCCCATGTACTCCTATAAATACCGATCCCCAAGACTCAATACAACAATCCATTTCACAGTCTATTCTTCCCCTCTCACAATTCAACATAGTATCAGAATGGACGATCTAGTGTCGTTCAAATTCTTCCACTATTGCTCGCCCACAGAAGCGATTGTGATCTCCACATCATCGATCTGTTTGTGTTGTTGGGCGCCGCAGGCCTCCTCCCCCACCATCAGCGGCCATATCTGGTTTTATGTGTCACTATCCGCTTATCCCCGTCTCTGCTACCGGGTGTCGTCGGCCACTTTCCCCAACTGTTGTTGCCTTTCGCCCCGATTTGAGAACCTCTCCAGTCGGCCCCCTCAGCGCAGTCGGCGATTTCAATCTGACGGCCGTGCGAGGGGGACTTCGCACCGGTGGGACCCACTTCGCAGGAGGCCTCGGAGAGAGAGAAGGGGCTTCACACCGTCCGATCAAGATCGGACGGCTGCGGAGCCCGACTTCCCTCTGCTGTAAAATCCATGTTTAAAAAAACAAAAAACAAAAAAAACAACAAAACAACGAAATAAAGAAAAAAAGAAAAACACACACGCACGCACTCAGGCTGCAGCTAGCCGCGTGGCCAACGGCCACTACCGACGCACGCCTGCGATTACGCACCTGTGCTCTGGCCGCTACCACCGCCTCGATCCCTCCCCTTCTCCCGCACGCGCTGGTGACTGGCCACTCCTCTTCCACAGCTGCAGTAGTGTCTCCTTGCCTCCCGCGCGCCTAGCTCATGCATTGGCTTGTTTGCCGCCCTAGTCATCTCACCAGTTGTAGCTCTCGGCCTCCCATGCGAATAAGACTTCCCAAGCACGCCCAACGCCCTACACACTCGCTCAGACCCCCAATCCCCTGAACCAAGCTCTCGTAGCACCGAAGTTCATCGTCTCTCAGCCAGTTTCGGGTATGTCAAGATCTCCTTCCCCGTGACTCCATCCCTTGTGTCATTAGCGGGAACGTGACCAGCGTCCCTTGTTGTCCCCATTTTTGGCAGCCCCGTCGCCGGAAACGAGCCTCCGCCGGAGACCCTCGTCGCCGCTGTCGCTCCCCGATCTGACCGAAGGTATAATATTCATATAATCACTTGTAGTAGTAGTTTCCTTATGCCCTATACTACTTGTTCCGTGAGTTGGCCATGGAGGAACGCCACCGGAGCTCACCGGCGACATTGAGCCATGGAAACCTCTAGGCATCACCGTGGGTAGACTTGTTCGGGCCATTATAGGTAGATCAGAGACCATGAATAGCTTCCTTCAAGTTCTAGTACCGTGAAAATGTTCGTAGTTGGACACCGGAGTACCCCCATCGCCCCGGCACCACCCCCATGTTAGTTTACCCCCTTTTTGATTATAGGAAAACCATAACTCTAATTAAAAATCCAACCGTAGATCTTGTTAATCATGTTATGTTTAACCAACGGTTAAAATTTGGGTTCAATCGGAGTTAAAACATGGGAGATATGCCCTCGAGAAATTTCAGCCGTTGAAGGTCGTCTTCAACCTCCCGCCGGTCCTCTCTTATCTGTTCTGTGTGCCTGACTTGTGGACCCCAGTCATCAGCCTGGGCCACCCAGCGTGCTGCTCGGCTTGGGCCGGTTTCGGCCAACCCATATGAACAGTACCTTTTTCTATTTTCCAAAATGTTTTTCCTACAACTCAGCCCACTAGCACAGTACAATTTTTCTTTTTCCGGAATTAATTTCCATGGACAGCCCATAGAGTTAGTAGGCTGGCCCAATTACAGCAAATAGTGAATTTTCCTATTTTCCAGAATTAAAACAGACCCGGCCCATTCAGCCCAATAGCACACAGTACCTTTTGTCAATTTCAGAAAAATGTTTAAACTTCAAAAATTCATATAAAATTCGTTATAGCTCCGATTAACACCGTTCAAATTTCTATAAATTTCTAAAATTATAAACTTTGATTTAGAGTAGTATAAAATTATTTTCCCCAAAAACTTTTCGCGTATTTTATTTATATAATGTTGTTTGTACTATAGTTGCCGACGCCGAAGACACCCGAGGCTACGATCCCAAAGATCCCGAGTACCACACGGTTCAAGGCAAGTCTTCCTTTGAACATCCTTGATCCTATTGCATTGATTGTTCCACAAATTTATACATGCATGTTTAGGATTAAACACTCACGTACACTATTAGTCAATTGCTTGGGCAATTAAGATAAATAAAACCTACGCTTGTTATCAAGCCTCCTTGATAATTGAATACCATGTTTACCTTGTCGCTCTAGGATTTATTTTTACATCCATGATTTAATTTATTCTTTTAAATGATTTTAGCACAATCCTTGTCAAATGGGTGCATTACACATACACTTACACACTTATATCAAAACATGACGACTAGATGTAGAATGGGTGATGTTGATGTGATTTTGCAAATGTGTTGTGTGAAATGAAATTATGTGTGTTACAAAGACTATTAAGGACTGATTCCTTGGGAAAGCATGAGCACAACATCGTGCAACCTTGTGGGTACGTGAGAGGTGCCCCTGGGCTAGTACTTAGTGGGTTTGGGATAGCCTAATTGCCGATGGATGTGGAATCACCGGGTGGCTCATGGTATTACCTGAAAAGTCCCTAACGGGCACGAGATTGTGGTTGTGATTCGAGGAGTTGGAAGTGGAGCACCCGTGTGATTGCCTGGGGATAAGAAGGAAGACGTACTTTCCGGATCCTTGACCATGAATCCATTAGGTGGCAGTGGGATATCCTAGATTTGCTTTGGAAAGTCTTTGTCTCGAACCTCCTATACCGATGGGTAGTGGAGTAGAGTTTGAGTCGCAAGGGTAAAGTGTGCACCTTTAGCTGAAGTAGGATCTGTTCGAACAGCCGTGCCCACGGATATGGGCAAGTGATTTCATGTACCTTCCCTATCGTAGTGTTTACTTGTTTTCAACTAAATGGGAAATGGGTTGGGACGTTACCAGAAATATACCGTTGGGTATACGACTAGCCTGTGTGGTTGGATAACGTTCCTGTGTGGAGCGGGAAGTCGAAAGGCTTCATAGGGAGTGATGCGAGATGTGATAACTAGTTGAGCGTTAAAAATGAATTGGGATGGGATGTTGATAATGGGAACGCTTCCCCGATGGATGGGTAAGTTAGGGCCGGGATAACGATATAAGACTTATGATGATGAGATGATGATCATGATATGTGGAATTGATGAAAATATGTGACTTATGGAATTGATGGAAAATGATGTTGAGATTTGTTGCAAAGCAAATCCCGGTTGGTGAGAATGTGAGAGTTGCTTTAGTTTTTTTTGAACTATTGTTACTTTATGTGGGAACGGTTAGAGGTTGGGACCTCTATCCGTGGGTATTAAGCACTTAGAATTTATAAACTATAAATATTCCCTTGAGAACCATAGCCGCTCTTTGTATCCTACATCTATACTACTTTCAAGATTTGTTGAGTACTCTTGAGTACTCACCCTTGTTGTTTTACACCCCCTAGAGTTTGTTAACCTGCCTGAAGATGAGGATAACTTCGAAGATGAAGGAGTTATCACGGTTGAAGATCCAGAAGAGTAGGGGTTTTGGGCCTAGTCCCCAAGTAGTAGTTGATGGTCAGTAGTTTCAGTTTTTGGGTGACGTGTTGCTTCTGCTGAACTTTGTTGGTATGTTTGCCGCTGCGAGGTATGCCTCTATTTGCAGCTATGTAAGACTTATGTGATGTAATATTCAGGTCTGCAATGAAACTACTGCCGAATGGAATGTTTTTATTAAATTCGTTCGACTTCGATGAAGTACCGGCTCGTCCCGCTCGATGGTATTTCTGAGCTCCAGGATGGGTCGTTACAAAAGTGGTATCAGAGCAGAACTTGGCCCTAGGAACGAGACCCGTAGAGACCCTAAGATATATACTCACTTAAATTTGATATCACATCGTTCTTATGCTACGCATCTATCTACAAAATTGTTTTTTATTAATTAAAGATATTTTTTTTGTACAGAATGGCCTCCCACAGGTTCCACTACTCCTTGGCCGATGAGTTCGATGGGTTTACCTTACAGTTGCGTGAGCTCGCACAATTCCTAGGCTATGCCGAACCTACCATCGAGAGCGAGAGTTCTCTCTAACCGGTCATAGCTTAGAGTCTGTCATACAAGGAGTCTCTGCCAGCGCCATCTCCCGCTTATGTCTAATCCACCAGGCTCAGCTTGCCACCTCAGCTTTTAGATATCTTCCTACTATAGGTAATGGAGAGCAGTCACTTTGCTTTACTGGTTCCTAGAGCTATACCAACCCAGCTGTTACTCACCTCGCCCGTTTCGCTAGATCCCAGGACTATTCCTATCGTCTCCTCATAGATGCTTACAACACTTTACGTGGGCAGTATATGGTGCTACGCGGACAGTTTCCATCTGCCACTCCTACCTGTGGTGCCCCGATTTAACAAATCGGAACATTATTGAATTTCCATAGAAAAACAATAATACAAGAGGTTCATCATGCGACAATCGTACATACGACAATATTCATGGTGCGCAGACCATATTTATTACATCAGAGTTTAATAAGATCAATAATAAAGATAATTAAAATGCATGACGAATGCCTTCTTCAAGATCTTTTCGCTTGACTGGGTCGCTACTCTAGACCGTCTTCGTAGTAGGCATCCTCTGAGGTGTTCAACGGGTATGAGTACAAAAAGGTACTCAACAAGCCACCGCAAATGCAGGTAATAATGCAAGGTAATAACAAAGGAAAGATAATTGGCTAAAGAGCGGAAAAGTACATTTTCAGTTATTGCAGTTAATGTAGTCAAGTTTTATCATGCGGAAAGTAAACATGAACAACGATAACATCATCTAACTCGAGGAGTACGTTTTACCTCCTCGCACAACAGTCCTTATATGTCAAACAATCATGCACATACATATCAAAAGTAATCTAACTGTGGGATGTCACGCAACCCGCCCTTGACCGTGGGCTCGGCTTTTCGAAAAGATTAATGACTCTGATCAGAGATGTACTACTGTACCCACAAGGCACGCACTCATCCCAAATGAGATGACCCATACCACAAGAACTCGTGCCAAAACCTCAGCATGAAATGCTCCAAGCAATAACCACCCGCTCTAGGTTTCGCCGGCGCGCCGGGCCGCATCCCGGCTAACGTCGCACCCCCTTTTGCGCCACGTCGGTACAAGCCACCCGTAGGTGCTGCTTGACCCATCTGTATGTGCATCATCATCTTCTAACTCGAGGGGTACAGTCAGCCCCACCTCGCTCAACAGTCCTTACGTGCCATGAATAACTCGACTATTCAAACAATTGTAAACTAACTGCGAGTAGTCACGCAACCCGCCCTTGACTGTGGGCTCGGCTTTTCGAAAAGATTAGATTACTCTGATCAGAGATGTACCACTGTACCCACAAGGCACGCACTCATCACCTACACCGAAGTGTAACGAGATGACCCATTACACGGGAACTCATGTCAAAACCTTCCATATAGTCCTCCCCGACCCAACAGCACCCTCTTATGGGTTTCATATGGTGTCCCGACGCATCGGAGCCCCACCATACCCCCCTTGAGCCTCGTCGGTACAAGTCGCCCGCAGGCTAGCCCCTTGCCCCCTCCTCTATGGTGCATCGAGCCGGAGTATTCCATACTTCCAGTTAGGACTTACCCATTAGACTTGTGGTTGATACGGAAGTGCTTTGCAACAGATCCCGTAGACCGGTCCTTATAGTGCCCTGGGTGCGACAAACCAGTGCCCGAGCTTGCACCCGGAACCCACCATACTTATAACTTAGCCAACTCCAACAGAGTCCAGAGACGAGAATAACGGGGAAATTCATATATCAGAATCCAGCTATCTACGACTCATTCTTTTCATCCTATAGCAGTTGTGCCGGTACATTGGGCACTAGCTAATATAATATTTGTAGAGTGACAAGGAGTTAAGGCTCAATAAGCATGGCTTGGGTTGCACACAAGGACGGGGATCTAATAAATATAAGTGTAGGGCTTGATATTGGACTAATGCAATATTAACCTATGAGTTATAGCGATAATTTATTAAAACATGGGCTCAATGATGATCAACTGTTTCCACAGGGGTGGTCGATGACTTGCCTTGATCAGCAAAGGGGGATGGAGGAACCTCGGGGTAGAACTCCTACTCCTCGATGAACTCGTAGTCTTCTCGATACGGAAAAATACATAAACAACACATTCAATAAACAGACAAAAATTCACCAAATACTAAACATACACTTTTGTGGGTTTTATTATGTGGAATAAGGTTTTAATATTCTGATGTTTGGTGAATAAACAGTAAACTTAATTTCTTAGGGCTTTCTAATTTATTTTTCTGAATTATTAATTTATCCCTAAGGGGTTTTTATTCTTTTATTTGTTAAAAATATTTTGGGTAACAGTAACATACTGTTTTTATGGCATTAATGTGTAGAGGATAATATTCTGGTTTTAACAAAATTTGAATGGTGAATTTTGGAGTTAAAATGAGCAAGATATGGATTTTTGAAGTTTAAACTATTTTCTGAATTTTATTTAAAACCAGAAAATGGGCTCTGGTCCACGGTGAGCCAGGCCCACGGTGGACCGCGCCACTGTGCGCGTGGACCGGATCAACCAGATCCGTTGGATCCAGATCCGGCGGCCAGACGTGAGGCGGGATCCTTTAAGTGAAAATGGACGGCTCAGATTAAATCGCATCGAACCGGTACGTGTGGACTCACCAGATCGCTCGGAGGTTTTAAGTGGTGATCGACGGCCGAGAGGCCTCGATACCCCTTTGACCAGATTTGAGGGCCCTGATTAAATCCCAAAGGGATTTAATCCTAGCCCTCCGATCGCGATCGTGCGGTCGCGGCGCGATCCGGCACGACACGACGTAAGGGGCGCGTACCCCCCCTTCGTCTCCGGCGACAGCGGGCTCGGGTGCGGCTGCGACGGCGAGGGCCTAGGTGCCAAGCTAAGGCCAGAAATGGAACGCGGGGAGTAAGGGGGTCACGATGATACCTTCGGCGGCGAAGCTGGGCGACGGGTGGCGACGACGGCGAGGTTAGACGGCGAGGTCTTCTCGGGTGGTCGACGGCGACGATGATCCGGCGGCGTTCTTAGCCAACGGAGGGGTGGCCGAAGATGAGCGGTCGTCGACGGTCACTCTGGTGGCGGTGGCTAGGGCAAAGGGGGCCGGGATCGACGGCGATGGCTCGCCGGAGTTGGGACAGAGAGGGAGCCCGAAAAATGGGAAATGGCGCTCTGTTCTCGCTCGGCACGGGTAGCTTCGGTGTGGGCAGAGGGCAGCGTCTACAGGGGTACTTATAGGGGTCGCCGGAAGTGGTTTTGGCAAGGGGAATGGAGGAAATCCGAAGGGTTCCTCTTTTGCGCCGGCGAGGGTTCCATCCGCACGGGCTAGCTTCCATATTGGCTAAAACGCGTGGCATAAAGATGGAAGGGGGTCGCCGTGGTCCAAGGAAGGGCGTCCGAGGTGGATCCGATCGGATCGGGGCGGCCGGCGGCGAGGGAAGGAAAGGGATCGCCAGGAAAGGAAAGGGGAGCGATCCCCTTCCATCGGAGACGAAGGATCTGACAGGTGGCCCCCACCTGTCAGCGAGCGAATCCAAAAGGAAGGGCCGACAGGCGGGCCATGGGTGTCAGGGAGCGAGGGCGAGAGAGAGGAGGCTGACATGTGGGGCCAGGCGGGGCGCGGGCGGGAGGAGAGAGGGGACGCGAGCGCCGATAGGTCGGTCCCACCTGTCAGTGGCTCATGGCTTGGACTGGGCTGGGCTCGGTCACTTTGAAGGTTGCGGCCCGTTAAGGATTTTTAATTCTTTTCTGATTTAAAATAAATCCAGTAATTCATATATTTGATTAAGGGTTGAATCACTGTTGATAAAATTTTGTAAAAATTCCTAAAATTATATTTTGGGCTTTAGTTCATCTCATAAAATTTTCAGGTCCAAATTTTGTGTATTTCTCCCTGTTTGGCTTTGCTTGGGTTCTTTTATGATTTTTCCTTTAATAATAAATCCAGAAATGATTTAAATAATGTTTTTCTTTTATTTTATTTGTTTTTATTTCTTGGGGTGTTACAATCCTATCCCCCTAACAGAGAATCTCGTCCTCGAGATTCGGATCAATCCTTGAATAGCTCAGGATGTTGTGCCTTGAGTTCATCTTCTTTTTCCCATGTAGCTTCCTCTACCGGATGATTGCTCCACTGCACTTTACAGAAACGGATGACTCGACTCCTGGTGATTCTTTCCTTGATCTCCAATATCTTAACAGGCTTTTCCACATAGGTCAGATCCTCTTGAACATCCAACTGCTGAAGATCCACTTGCTCTGTGGGGACGCGGAGACACTTCTTTAGTTGGGATACGTGAAATACGTCATGTACTTCGGCCAATGAGGGCGGTAATTCCAACTGATATGCAACTTCGCCTTGGCGTCGAATAATGGGAAATGGTCCAACATATCGAGGGGCCAACTTTGCTCTCATGTTAAACCGTTGAGTACCACGGAGAGGCGTAACTCGAAGGTAGACATGATCTCCCTCTTCAAAGGCTAGATCTCGGCGTCGATTGTCTGCGTAGCTCTTCTGTCGTGATTGGGCCGTCTTGAGTCGGCCTCTGATGATCCGTACCTTCTCTTCAGCTTCACGAAGAATGTCTGTTCCGAATACTTGGGATTCACCAGTTTGGTCCCAAAGTAGAGGCGTCCTGCACTTACGTCCATATAGGGCTTCAAAAGGAGACATCTGAAGGCTGGCTTGATAGCTGTTGTTGTACGAAAACTCAGCGTACGGCAAGCTCTTGTCCCAAGTGGCTCCAAAATCCAAGACACATGCTCGAAGCATATCCTCGAATATCCGATTCACCCTCTCTGTTTGTCCATCTGTCTGAGGGTGGTAGGCGGTACTGAAATTCAATCTCGTGCCCATCTCTTCCTGAAGGTTTTTCCAAAAACGAGAGGTAAACTGACTTCCTCTATCGGACACTATCTTCTTGGGCACTCCATGAAGACACACGATCCGGGCCATGTATAGCTCTGCAAGCTTAGGGCCACTAAAGGTCGTCTTGACGGCTATGAAATGTGCTACTTTTGTAAGCCGATCGATGATCACCCAAATAGAATCATACCCAAGTTGGGTCTTTGGTAATCCGGTGATGAAATCCATACCGATCTCTTCCCACTTCCATTCAGGCACTTTAAGTGGCTGTAACAATCCTGCAGGTCTCTGATGTTCAGCTTTTACTCTTCTGTAGGTGTCACACTCAGCGACGAACTGTGCAATCTCTCTTTTCATGTTGACCCACCAATAACGTTCCTTTAGGTCCTGGTACATCTTGGTACTGCCGGGATGAATGGAGTACAATGTCTCATGGGCTTCTCTCAGGATAAGGGTCTTTATCTCTGGCTTATCCGGTACGCATATCCGGGTTCCAAACCATATGGTGCCGTTCTCGTCCTCTGAAAATCCTGGGGTTTTTCCTTGCCTCATGTTCTTCCTAATGGCAGCTATATCCGGGTCTTCCAATTGAGCTTCGCGGATTTGTTCGAACAAGATAGGTTGAGTCTCCAAGGTGGCTAGATATGCTCCTGTGGTTAATCCAAGATTTAACTTTTCCATCTCTCTACATAACAAGGGTGCGTGTTCTTGAATCATCATGGCGGTGCAATATCCCTTGCGACTTAATGCATCAGCTACCGCATTTGCTTTTCCGGGGTGGTAGTGAATACCTAAGTCATAGTCCTTGATTAGTTCCAACCATCGTCTTTGCCTCAGATTGAGGTCTGGCTGTGTGAAGATGTACTTCAAGCTCTTGTGATCCGTAAAGATCTCACAGCGATTTCCAACCAAATAGTGCCTCCAAATCTTAAGGGCGTGTACTACAGCGGCTAATTCCAAATCATGGGTTGGGTAGTTCAACTCATGAGGTCTCAACTGACGGGAGTCATAAGAGATAACTTTTCCGTCTTGCATAAGAACTCATCCCAATCCTTGGCGGGATGCGTCACAGTAGACATGGAAGTCTTTATGGATATCGGGTAGGGTTAGTATGGGTGCTGACACCAGACGGGTCTTGAGAGTGCGGAAACTTTTCTCGCATTCAGGAGTCCATTCAAACTTCTCTCCTTTCTGCAACAACTTGGTCATTGGCTTGGCTATCTTCGAAAAATTCTCAATGAATCTCCGATAATATCCGGCCAATCCCAGAAAACTCCGTATCTCAGATACGTTCGTGGGTGGCAGCCAATCCGTAACTGCTTCTACGGTGGCAGGGTCTACTACGATTCCTTGCGCAGAGATGATGTGTCCAAGAAATTTTACTTCTACCGTCCAAAACTTGCATTTGCTGTACTTGGCATACAATTGGTGTTCCCTTAGCTTCCCTAAGGTTAACCGGAGGTGAGCCTCGTGCTCTTTCTGGTCCTTGGAATAAATGAGAATGTCGTCTATGAAGACTACGATGAATTTGTCCAAATATTCCATGAACACCTTATTCATCATGTTCATGAAGAATGCAGGGGCGTTGGTCAATCCAAAAGACATAATCGTGCACTCATACAATCCATAACGGGTGGTAAAGGCAGTCTTGGGTATATCTTCTTCCCGAATCCTTAACTGATGATATCCAGAAGGCAGGTCGATCTTCGAGAATACCGTAGCTCCTTTTAGCTGGTCGAAGAGATCGTCGATCCGAGGCAACGGATATTTGTTCTTGATGGTTACTTCATTCAAAGCGCGATAATCCACACACATACGCTTTGCCTTGTCTTCTTTCTTCTCGACGAAGATGACGGGGGCACCCCACGGCGATGTGCTTGGTCTGATGTAGCCTTTCTTCTCGAGATCCTCCAACTGCTGCTTCATCTCAGCTAACTCATTGGCGGCCATCCGGTATGGTCGCTTATAAATAGGGGTGGTTCCGGGCACCAAGTCGATCCTGAACTCGATAGCCCTCCTGGGTGGCATCCCTGGTAGATCCTCTGGGAATACGTCCGGGTATTCACTGACTACCGGTATCTCTTCCAAGGTAATCTGATGTAGTCTTAGCCTTCCGGTCTTCATGCTTGGCATCTGGAATGTGACGATAATCCCTTCTTCATTAGTCACAGTCACTTTTCTCTGGGCACACTCTATTACTCCTTGATGTTTATTTAGCCAATCCATTCCTAGAATGAGATCCAAACCTTGACATTCTATTAGAATGGGGTCGGCCTTTGTCCCGTGGCTCCCCATTGTGGCAAGTTGCCACTCTCTCCTCCATTCTGGGGAGCGTCGGAACCCTGAGTGTTGGTCATCCTGGAGTTTTCAATGTAGACAACATTTATTTTAGCGAACTCTTTATATTTTATTTCAAAAGGTACCGTTCTTGCGGTTACATTTATTTATTTCGTCATTCATGCCTTATGTTTTGACATGAATGGTACTACAAGCAAGCATAAATGAAAAACAATCAACCGTAAAACTACGTCTACGGTAGCTCGGGGGACGGCTCAATCTCGGGCTCGTGGGAGACGGTTGGGGTCGAGGAACTGGATGGTCCGGCGGGTGGTGCACTGCGGGAGATCCTCTTGGGCCTCACAGTAGGGATCCGAAGGGGTTTCTTCTTGCGAGGCGGAAGAGGCGCGATCTCCTCAATGTCCTTCTTCAATTCTTTGAGCTGTTGGCGGAGCTGGGTGTGGACCATGGCGCCCTGGCGTAGGAGCTCGTTCTGGCGCCTCAATTCCTCCACCTCGAGGGTCAACAGGGGGTTCTGCTCAAGCTGTCGACGGAGCTCGGCATTCTCACGGGTCAGGTTCTCAGAAGTGTGGCGGTAGAAGTCGATGGTGTCATGCTGACTGTCTGCGTCGAGGACGGCCTCTGTGTGGAGGTTGTCCATGGCCTCCAAGAGTCTCATCGTGCGGGTGATGGCGGAGTTGCTCTGCGTGAGGGGGCTGATGTAGATGCTGCGGTGACTCCCGGGTGTGCGCATGGGCATGAAGCGGTAGACGGTGTCGCGGAGGTGGCAGTCGTATACCAGTCGAAGCTCGGCGAGGGACTGAAGAGCGGCTCGCTGGCTAGCCACCACGAATGAAGGTCCTCCAACTCCATGGGTGTAGAAGGGTGGCTGCGTGGAGGAGGGGCGGATCACCACCGTGACCTCGCAGTAGCTCTCGTTCGCATCGGGAAAAATCCCGTGGAACATGGGCTCATGGGGAAACCCCAAGAAGTCGAAATGGTATGGACCGGCATCTACAAAAGAGAGAGTTTTTGTGAAAATCTCGGAAGAGGAGAGGATAAGTAGTGTTTGTAAGAAAATATAGTAAGTATAAGTCCTAAGGTCAGGTCTGTTTGGCTTCCTACAGTCAAGTCGGCTCTGATACCATCTTGTCGCGCCCCGATTTAATAAATCAGGACTTTATTAAAATTCCATAGAAAATCAATAAAACAAGACGTTCATCATGCGACCACGTACAATACGGGCAATCATTCACGGTTCGTAGACCGCATTAATACAAAAGTGAATAAAGGTGAAGAGAAACTAATAAAATAAGGGTCCTAGATGAACGCCTCCTTCCAGTCTCGCCTTGACTGGGTCGCTACTCCAGACCTGCATCCTCCTCGTAGTAGACGGGCTCTAATGTTGTAAGTCAACGGGGTGAGTACAGATGTACTCAGCAAGCCACCGAATGCAAATATAATGCAAGGTAATAACAAGGGAGATAGTGGCTAGTTTTGCGGAAGCAACATAAATGTAAAGCTTTAAATGTGAGCAGTTTATTAGTACGGAAAAGTAAACATGTGTATGTGCATCATCATCTTCTAACTCGAGGGGTACAGTCAGCCCCACCTCACTCAACAGTCCTTACGTGCCATGAATAACTCGACCATTCAAACAATTGTAAACTAACTGCGAGTAGTCACGCAACCCGCCCTTGACCGTGGGCTCGGCTTTTCGAAAAGATTAGATTACTCTGATCAGAGATGTACCACTGTACCCACAAGGCACGCACTCATCACCTACACCGAAGTGTAACGAGATGACCCATTACACGGGAACTCGTGCCAAAACCTTCCATATAGTCCTCCCCGACCCAACAGCACCCTCTTATGGGTTTCATATGGTGTCCCGACGCATCAGAGCCCCACCATACCCCCCCTTGAGCCTCGTCGGTACAAGTCGCCCGCAGGCTAGCCCCTTGCCCTCTCCTCTATGGTGCATCGAGCCGGAGTATTCCATACTTCCAGTTAGGACTTACCCATTAGACTTGTGGTTGGTACGGAAGTGCTTTGCAACAGATCCCGCAGACCGGTCCTTATAGTGCCCCGGGTGCGACAAACCAGTGCCCGAGCTTGCACCCGGAACCCACCATACTTATAACTTAGCCAACTCCAACAGAGTCTAGAGACGAGAATAACGGGGAAATTCATATACCAGAATCCAGCTATCTACGACTCATTTTTTCATCCTATAGCAGTTGTGCCGGTACATTGGGCACTAGCTAATATAATATTTGTAGAGTGACAAGGAGTTAAGGCTCAATAAGCATGGCTTGGGTTGCACACAAGGACGGGGATCTAATAAATATAAGTGTAGGGCTTGATATTGGACTAATGCAATATTAACCTATGAGTTATAGCGATAATTTATTAAAACATGGGCTCAATGATGATCAACTGTTTCCACAGGGGTGGTCGATGACTTGCCTTGATCAACAAAGGGGGATGGAGGAACCTCGGGGTAGAACTCCTGCTCCTCGATGAACTCGTAGTCTTCTCGATACGGAAAAATACATAAACAACACATTCAATAAACAGACAAAAATTCACCAAATACTAAACATACACTTTTGTGGGTTTTATTATGTGGAATAAGGTTTTAATATTCTGATGTTTGGTGAATAAACAGTAAACTTAATTTCTTAGGGCTTTCTAATTTATTTTTCTGAATTATTAATTTATCCCTAAGGGGTTTTTATTCTTTTATTTGTTAAAAATATTTTGGGTAACAGTAACATACTGTTTTTATGGCATTAATGTGTAGAGGATAATATTCTGGTTTTAACAAAATTTGAATGGTGAATTTTGGAGTTAAAATGAGCAAGATATGGATTTTTGAAGTTTAAACTATTTTCTGAATTTTATTTAAAACCAGAAAATGGGCTCTGGTCCACGGTGAGCTAGGCCCACGGTGGACTGCGCCACTGTGCGCGTGGACCGGATCAACCAGATCCGTTGGATCCAGATCCGGCGGCCAGGCGTGAGGCGGGATCCTTTAAGTGAAAATGGACGGCTCAGATTAAATCGCATCGAACCGGTACGCGTGGACGCACCAGATCGCTCGGAGGTTTTAAGTGGTGATCGACGGCCGAGAGGCCTCGATACCCCTTTGACCAGATCTGAGGGCCCTGATTAAATCCCAAAGGGATTTAATCCTAGCCCTCCGATCGCGATCGTGCGGTCGCGGCGTGATCCGGCACGGCACGACGTAAGGGGCGCGTACCCCCCTTCGTCTCCGGCGACGGTGGGCTCGGGTGCGGCTGCGACGGCGGCGGCGAGGGCCTAGGTGCCAAGCTAAGGCCAGAAATGGAACGCGGGGAGTAGGGGGGTCACGATGATACCTTCGGCGGCGAAGCTGGGCGACGGGTGGCGACGACGGCGAGGTTAGACGGCGAGGTCTTCTCGGGTGGTCGACGGCGACGATGATCCGGCGACGTTCTTGGCCAACGGAGGGGTGGCCGAAGACGACCGGTCGTCGACGGTCACTCTGGTGGCGGTGGCTAGGGCAAAGGGGGCCGGGATTGACGGCGATGGCTCGCCGGAGTTGGGACAGAGAGGGAGCCCGAAAAATGGGAAATGGCGCTCTGTTCTCGCTCGGCACGGGTAGCTTCGGTGTGGGCAGAGGGCGACGTCTACAGGGGTACTTATAGGGGTCGCCGGCAGTGGTTTTGGCAAGGGGAATGGAGGAAATCCGAAGGGTTCCTCTTTTGTGCCGGCGAGGGTTCCATCCGCACGGGCTAGCTTCCATATTGGCTAAAACGCGTGACATAAAGATGGAAGGGGGTCGCCGTGGTCCAAGGAAGGGCGTCCGAGGTGGATCCGATCGGATCGGGGCGGCCGGCGGCGAGGGAAGGAAAGGGATCGCCGGGAAAGGAAAGGGGAGCGATCCCCTTCCATCGGAGACGAAGGATCTGACAGGTGGACCCCACCTGTCAGCGAGCGAATCCGAAAAGGAAGGGCCGACAGGCGGGCCATGGGTGTCAGGGAGCGAGGGCGAGAGAGAGGAGGCTGACACGTGGGGCCAGGCGGGGCGCGGGCGGGAGGAGAGAGGGGACGCGAGCACCGACAGGTCGGTCCCACCTGTCAGTGGCTCATGGCTTGGACTGGGCTGGGCTCGGTCACTTTGAAGGTTGCGGCCCGTTAAGGATTTTTAATTCTTTTCTGATTTAAAATAAATCCAGTAATTCATATATTTGATTAAGGGTTGAATCACTGTTGATAAAAATTTGTAAAAATTCCTAAAATTATATTGTGGGCTTTAGTTCATCTCATAAAATTTTCAGGTCCAAATTTTGAGTATTTCTCCCTGTTTGGCTTTGCTTGGGTTCTTTTATGATTTTTCCTTTAATAATAAATCCAGAAATGATTTAAATAATGTTTTTCTTTTATTTTCTTTGTTTTGTTTCTTGGGGTGTTACACAGATCCAGGTTGGGGGATCCTAAATAAATATATTGTAAGGGTTTCATTTGACTAATGCATGTATATCCTATGTGTTTTAGCGATAGTTTAGTAAAACATGGGTTCAACATGCTCAAAAGATTGGTTTGGTGACTTGCCTTGTTCAGCGAGGGGAGAGGGAGGAACTTCCGGGAAATATTCTGGCTCCTCGACGGCGTCGTAATCTTCCCAATATAAATAAAAAGAAAATAAATACAACATTCAATTTAAACAACCTAAAACCACACAACAAGCACATAGGTTTAAATTGGTTTAATTTAAAGGAAATCAAGTTGTTAAGCTTCTGAAATTTATTTTATAAATAATTTAGAAGGAATTATAATGAAAGGTTGTCCTTTACAAAAAGGGTTCTAAATGTGAGTAGTCTCATTTTAAGCCTCTTAATAAATTTTAAAGTGAAAGGTTCATGGACAAATTAGTGGTTTTCAGTATATGAACAGAAAGGATTAAATATAA
This sequence comes from Zizania palustris, assembly GCA_019279435.1. Classification (NCBI taxonomy): domain Eukaryota; kingdom Viridiplantae; phylum Streptophyta; class Magnoliopsida; order Poales; family Poaceae; genus Zizania; species Zizania palustris. The sequence goes on from JAAALK010000287.1 coordinate 43,512,631, forward strand.
ACTTTGCTGAAGTTTAAATATTTGAATTTACATTTTTACCCTAAGGGTATTTGAATACCTATTTAAATAAACATGAAAAATCCAAAGTAAACATATTTTTTTATTAAATGAACATGTAGAGAATAATATTACAAATTTTCTGAAAGTGGAATGACAATTTTTAGAGTTCAAATGCGCCAGATATGGATTTTTCAAGTTTAAAACCGTTTCTGGAATTTATTTTTAAATTTAAATCCTCTCGGGTCCACGGTGAGCCAGGCCCACGGTGAACCAGCGCACTGTGTGCGTGGTCCGGCCCAATCTGGACCGTTGGATCTAGATCCAACGCGCGAGGGTGGGGCGGGGAGTTAAAATAACGCGAACGGCTGAGATTAAAACAACGAACCGGTACGCGATGAACGGCTCAGATCGAGTGCGGGTTTTAAATACCGATGGACGCGTGAGATTAAAACATACCGCTTCGATTAGATCCGACGGTGCGGATTAGATCGCGCACGTGGTGAAGCTGGCGCCGCTCGATCGCGATCGCACGGTCAGGATCGAATCCGACACGGCACGGGTACTCGACCCGTGCCGGTTGTCTTCTTCGTTGACGGCGAGCGGTACAGCAGCCACTGCGGGCTATGGCGGTCGATTCTAAGGGCTAAAACGGAACCAGTACACTACGGGGGTCAAGAGCGTACCGTTGGAGGGGACTTGGGGTCGTCGGAGCGTGGCCGACGATGAGCGAGGGTGGCGAAGGTGTTCGGGTCCTCGTCGGCGATGGCGTTCCGGTGGGGTTCGTCGGCGATGGAGCGATGGCCGAGGTCGGGGTGGTCGCTACGGTCACGGTGGTGCGGTCGTCGAGGACGGAGGGGGGGCTCTGGCGATGGCGAGCGGTGACTGGAGTGAAGGTGGCGGTGGTGCGCTAAGAGTTGAATTATGAGCGTTCTGTTTGATCTCGCAGCGATTTGTCATGGGGGTCGAACGCGGTGGAGGCCAGGGGGTTAAATAGGGGCGTCGGAGGAGCTCGCATGCAAGGAAACCCAAGGAAGGGCTTTAACTCGCCGGCGAGGGCTCGGCCATGCACGCGCAGCGTGATCCCGAGGCGTAATCGCGAGGTTTAACGAGGGGAAACGGTCGGCCGAGCGCGGGGGACCGTTTAATGGCGTCGAATTAAAGGGGGATGGGCCAGCGAGGCGGATCCGAGGCGGGGGTCGTCGGCCGACATAATTTGGGGGTAGAGGCGGGAGGTAGACGATGGTACTGACAGGCGGGGGCCACTGGCCAGCGGGCGAGAGCGCGCGAGCGAGGGGACTGACGGGTGGGGCCGAGCGGTCGGACGCGAGGGGTTTGGTTGGCGCCGACAGGTGGGGCTGGGTACGCATGCGGAGAGGAGGTCGCTGACGGACAGGGTCCACTGGTCAGATGGCGCGCGCGGGGAGGAGTGGGCTGGGCCGGCTGGGAGAGAGAGAAAGGGAGGGGAGGCCCATTATTGTTTTAAAAGGTTTTCTGATTTAAAATAATTGCAGAAAATAGATTAAATCATTTGGGGTATCTCTAGGGTTGATAAAACTTTGTAAAAATTCTCAAAAATGTATCTTGGCCTTGGGATCATATACAAAAATTTTCAGCTCCTGGTTTGGCCATTTCATCTAGGTTGTAGTTAAAAAGGGTAAAGGAGGGTATTGAAAGTATTTACAAAATAATAAATTCCAGGAAATTGGATTAAATAATATTTTTTTTATTTCTTTGAAAATTTTGGGTGTTACACTACCCCTACTGAGGTTCTGGTTGCCCCCGCACCAGATGTACTTATGCCTCCCGTTGAGCCCTTAGTGAGTGATACCCCACTTCATGGACCACCACCAGCCATCGCCATCCCACCTCCAGATGCTACTCTTGTAGCTCCAGTTCCTATTATCACCGCACTATCGCCATCGTTTGCCATTTTCCCCCAGCACCCTGCACTATCATCGCCCACACCACCACATATCCCCAACATACCCTCACCAGCTCACACTGTTGTCGCCTCCACCAGTGGACTCTTTAGGGACAATGCACCAGCTCCCCATCCTGTCCTACCTATTCCACCAGTTGTTCGTTCTGTGGCTACCTGATGCCCGAGTACGTGATCATAGATGATGATGAGGAGGATAATGATGACCACTCCAGCATCAACTATGACGACATCATTGTAGATGACGAACAGGATGGAGTCGGCATGGATGACGAGGAGGAGGAGGACCCCAAGGAGATCAAGCCTATGACCGACGACGAGGAGTAGTTAGTATGGTACTAAGACTGATTGCCTAGCGAGCCTATAATCATCGCTAGAGCTCTTTTGTAGCTGATGTGTTTCTTTGATGTTGTAATGATGTTTCATCAAACTATGTTCGAACATGTGCGACCAAACTGTTTTTGTTTTTTGTGGACATCTATTATGAATTATTATATTGTGTTGGCTATTTGTCTTGAGCATTGTTGGTTTATTTTCTAAAATTAGTGAGCATTTTGAATCCACTAGATGGCAAGGGGAGATCGACGCCAAGTAAGACAACCTCAGAGGTACGACTTTGAGGAAGAAGCAGAACTATCTGTTGGAGCTCAAAGCCAGCGTTCCACTAGTTCCCACACTGCCTCCCAACAACAACAAGAAATGCCTCCACCACCTGAGCCAGATGTCAGGCAGATCTTAGCAGTCCAAACCCAGATCCTCCAAGGACTAGACCAAAACCTAGCCAATTTACCTCAACCACAGCAATCTCATTTACCACCTGTTGGCAGAAATAAATTGAATGATTTCCTTATAGTCCACCCACCAGAGTTCTCCACTACCACTGAGCCAATAGAGGCTGATGATTGCCTGAAAGACGTAGAAAGAAAGTTGAATTTGGTACAATGCACTCCCACTGAGAAGGTTCTTTATGCCTCGCACTTACTTCGCGGTCCCGCAGCGGACTGGTGGGAGAACTACTGTGTCGCCCATGGTGATGTCGCTACCATTGAATGGCCTGAGTTCACTGAAGTCTTTAGGGCTGCTTATATACCAGAGAGTGTCATTGACATCAAGAGGGCGGAGTTTGAACAAGTTAAACAAGGAGCATCCACTCTCAATGAGTACCTAAGTCGTTTCAACAAGCTTGCTAGGTATGCTCCAGATGAAGTGCATACTGACAAGAAGAAGATCAGGAGGTTTATGAAGGGAATAAATGCTGGGCTAAGAATGCAATTGGTAGCCTTAGACTTTCCAAATTTCCAACACATGATCAATAAGGCGTTACTAATTGAGAATGCAAGGAAGGAGGTTGATGAGTATCGTAAGAGAAGGAACTTGCAGCAAGGTTTGAACTCCCGTATAAACCCTCGTCCCAGACTCAACCCACCAAATCAGTCCACCATATCCCAGCCAAACTACCAGAGCTCTTTCTGTCCACCAAACCCATGCTCCACTACCACTACTCCACTCTAGACCCAAAACCGTAGAACTCACACTGCCTCCCTTACCACCCAAACCAGAGCTTTTAACCCCAATAGAGTGCAGTGCTATAATTGTCATGGCTATGGACACATATCAAGGAACTGCCCTCATAATCAAGGCAATGTAGCACCTGCTCGTTCCAATATCAGTGTAACCAAGGCTCCAACAACAGGTCAGGCAAGGCCAGTTCCAGCTTCCAGTGCTCAAGCATCACGCTCCGTCAAAAACTATGGAAGGGGTCGAGTAAATCACGTGCAAGCAGAGACTGCTCAGGATGCACCCGAAGTGGTGATGGGTACGTTTTTAATCAACTCCATCCCTGTTACTGTACTGTTTGATTCCGGTGCTTCACACTCCTTTATTTCAAAACAATTTGTAGCAAAGAATGGGTGTAGAACAATAAACTTAAGAATACCGATGATCATACATACCCCTGGACATGATATTAGGGCATATCATTCATGTCCCGATATACATCTCCTGATACTGGGGGTTCGTTTTACAGCCCACCCCATCATTCTAGAGACTCAGGAGATAGATATTATCCTTGGAATGGATTGGTTAGCTACAAACCATGGCAATATTAATTGTTCCCAGCGAATAATCACCTTAAGAAGCCTAGATGGTACGAAAATCGTGCATACCCTCGAAAGAAAAGACCAAACCAAACCTATTCTAAATAGTATTCAAGCCATCAGTCTTGAAGAAGTACCAGTGATAAATGAGTACCCCGAAGTCTTTCCTGAAGAATTACCAGGCATGTCGCCCGATAGAGAGATAGAGTTCTCTATAGAGCTTACACCTAGAACAGCTCCGATAGCTAAGAGGCCCTACCGAATGGCTGCTAAAGAATTGGCAGAAGTAAAGATACATATTGAAGAGTTGTAGGACTTGGGATTTGTACGCCCCAGTACTTCACCATGGGGAGCACCAGTGTTGTTAGTTGAGAAGAAGGACAAGAGCAAAAGAATGTGTGTTGATTATAGAGCCTTGAATGAAGTCACTATAAAGAACAAATATTCGTTGCCAAGAATTGATGATTTATTCGATCAGCTCACTGGAGCTAAGGTCTTCTCCAAGATAGATCTTAGATCAGGTTATCACCAGCTAAAAATCAGACCTCAAGACATACCCAAGACAGCTTTCGTCACCAGATATGGTTTGTTTGAATACACTGTGATGTCCTTTAGGTTAACCAATGCTCTGGTATACTTTATGACCTTGATGAACAAAGTGTTCATGGAATACTTGGATAAATTTGTAGTGGTATTTATTGATGATATCCTGATATACTCCAATAGTCAGGAGGAGCATGCATACCACCTACGTCTCGTCTTGGAACAACTAAAAAAGAATCAACTGTACGCAAAATTTTCAAAGTGTGAATTTTGGTTAGACAGAGTTGCCTTCTTAGGACATGTTATCACTGAAAAAGGTGTCGAGGTGGACCCTGACAAAATTGAGACAGTTGTGAAGTGGAAATCACCAACCACTGTCACAGAGATCCGAAGTTTCCTTGGATTAGCCGGATATTACCGAAGATTAGCCGGATATTACCGAAGATTCATAGAAGGTTTCTCCAAGATTGCTAAACCTATCACTGAATTGTTGAAAAAAGAGAAGAAATTTGAATGGACTAATGCCTGTGAAGAAAGTTTTCAAGAATTGAAGAAAAGGCTCACAACCACCCCGGTGCTAACCTTACCAGATATCCACAAGGATTTTGAAATATATTGTGATGCTTCCAAGAAGGGTTTAGGGTGTGTATTAATGCAGAATCACAAGGTTGTATGCTATGTGTCGAGGCAATTGAGATCCCATGAGAAAAATTATCCTACCCATGACCTAGAGTTAGCAGCCGTAGTGCATGCTTTGAAACTCTGGAGACACTATTTGATGGGCAATAGGTGCGAGGTGTATACTGACCACAAAAGCTTGAAGTATATCTTCACCCAAATAGAGTTAAACTTGAGGCAAAGCAGATGGTTAGAATTAATCAAGGATTATGACTTAGGCATACACTACCATCTTGGCAAGGCCAATGTAGTGGTAGACGCCTTAAGTCGGAAAGCATATTGTAACATGGCGGAAGTCGGCACCGCTCAAGAACAACTCTGTAAGCATTTTGAGAAACTCAGACTCGTCATAGTGGGACCTGGTACCCTAGCTACCTTGGATATAACATCTAACTTGGAGCAAGATATTAGGGACACTCAGTTTGAAGATCCAAGAACTAAGGCCATTAAAGAGAACATACTACAGGGAAAGTGTTCCGAATTCATTATTGATGACCAAGGAACCCTATGGATGGGGAAACGAATATGCGTACCAGATGAGAGGCGTATCATAGAAACAATCCTAATGGAAGCTCATTAGTCAGCATACTCTTTGCACCCAGGAAGTAACAAGATGTACCAGGATTTGAAGAAATATTTCTAGTGGCCCGGGATGAAGAAAGACATTATGGACTACGTGTCCTACTGTGATATTTGTCAACGAGTCAAGGCAGAACACCTAAAACCCGCTGGGCAATTACAACCACTTCCAATTCCCCAGTGGAAATGGGAAGAGATTGGAATGGATTTCATCACTGGTCTACCTCGCACTCAACGAGGGTATGACTCTATTTAGGTAATCGTGAACCATCTCACCAAGGTCGCTCATTTCATTCCAGTCAAGACTACATATAATAGCAAGCAACTAGCCAATCTGTACATGAGTCATATAGTCTGTCAGCATTGGGTACCCAAGAAGATTGTATCTGATAGGGGGACACAATTCACCTCAAGATTTTGGGAGCAGTTACATGAAGCCCTTGGTACCCACTTGAATTTCAGTACTGCCTATCATCCTCAAACAGATGGTCAAACAAAAAGGGTAAATCAAATATTAGAGGATATGTTGAGAGCTTGTGCTCTAGAGTTAAGAGGCAATTGGGATCTATGCCTTCCATATGCAGAGTTTTCCTATAATAATAGCTATCAAGCAAGCATACAAATGTCCCCACATGAGGCATTATATGGGCGAAAGTGTAGGACACCCCTATGCTAGGTAGTAAAAGTGATACAAATATGTTTGGGACATATATTATTGAATCAGCTGAGGATCAAGTCAAGATCATCCGCAACCGCCTTCGGACTGCCCAGAGTCGACAGAAGAGCTATGCAGATCATCGTCGCAGAATGCTCGAGTTTGAAGTTGGTGATCATGTATACCTACGGGTATCACCCCTGCGCGGCGTTAAGAGATTTGGCATTTCTGGAAAATTGGCCCCACGATTTATTGGACCATATCCTATCATAGCTCGACGAGGCGAAGTTGCTTATCAGTTAGAACTTCCTGCTAACTTGGATGATGTGCACAATGTGTTCCACGCGTCTCAACTCAAGAAGTGCCTACGTGTACCCGAAGAACAAGTGCCATTGGAGGGTGTTACACTTGAAAAGAACGTGACTTATGCAGAACACCCACTCCGTATTCTTGAAGAAAGAGAACGACAGACTCAACAGAAGGTGATCAAGTTCTACAAAGTACAATGGAGTAACCACTCCAAAAAAGAAGCTACTTGGGAGCGAGAAGATCAACTCCAAGAAGAATACCTAGAGCTATTCATCCCATCTTGAAATCTCGGGTCGATATTTTCTTAAGGGGGGGAAGGTTTGTAAAATCCATGTTTAAAAAAATGAAAAAAAAAACAAAAAAACAACAAAACAACGAAATAAAGAAGAAAAAAAAGAAAAACACACACGCACGCACTCAGGCTGTAGCCAGCCGCGTGGCCGGCGGCCACTGCCGACGCACGCCTGCGATTGGCGCTCAGCTGCGCGCCTGTGCTCTGGCCGCTACTGCCGCCTCGATCCCTCCCCTGCTCCCGCACGCGCTGGCGACTGGCCACTCCTCTTCCATAGCTGCAGCAGTGTCTCCTTGCCTCCCGCGTGCCTAGCTCATGCATTGGCTTGTTTGCCGCCCTAGTCATCTCACCGGTTGTAGCTCTCTGCCTCCCATGCGAATAAGACTTCCCAAGCACGCCCAACGCCCTACACACTCGCTCAGACCCCCAATCCCCTGAACCAAGCTCTTGGAGCACCGAAGTTCATCGTCTCTCGGTCAGTTTCGGGTATGTCAAGATATCCTTCCCCGTGACTCCATCCCTTGTGTCCGTCGCCGAAAACGAGCCTCCGCCGGAGACCCTCGTCACCGTCGTCGCTCCCTGATCTGACCGAAGGTATAATATTCATATAATCCCTTGTAGCAGTAGTTTCCTTATGCCCTATACTACTTGTTCCATGGGTTGGACATGGAGGAACGCCACCGGAGCTCACCGGCGACATTGAGCTATGGAAACCTCTAGGCATCACCGTGGGTAGACTTGTTCGGGCCATTATAGGTAGATCAGAGACCATGAATAGCTTCCTTCAAGTTCTAGTACCGTGAAAATGTCCGTAGTTGGACGCCGGAGTAAACCCATCGCCCCGGCACCACCCCCTGTTAGTTTACCCCCTTTTTGTTTATAGGCAAACCGTAACTCTAATTAAAAATCCAACCATAGATCTTGTTAATCATGGTATGTTTAACCAACGGTTAAAATTTGGGTTCAATCGGAGTTAAAACGTGGGAGATATGCCCTGGAGAAATTTCAGCCGTTGAAGGTCGTCTTCAACCTCCCGCCGGTCCTCCCTTATCTGTTCCGTGTGCCTAACTTGTGGACCCCAGTCGTCAGCCTAGGCCACCCAGCGTGCTGCTCGGCTTGGGCCGGTTTCGGCCAACCCATATGAACAATACCTTTTTCTATTTTCCAGAATGTTTTCCTGCATCCCAGCCCACTAGCACAGTACACTTTTTCTTTTTCCGTAATTAATTTCCAAGGACAGCCCATAGAGTTAGCAGGCTGGCCCAATTATAATGAATAGTGAATTTTCCTATTTTCCAGAATTAAAACAGACCCGGCCCATTCAGCCCAATAGCACACAGTACCTTTTGTCAATTTTAGAAAAATGTTTAAACTTCAAAAATTCATATAAAATTCGTTATAGCTCCGATTAACACCGTTCAAATTTCTATAAATTTCTAAAATTATAAACTTTGATTTAGAGTAGTATAAAATTATTTTCCCCAAAAACTTTTCGCGTATTTTATTTATATAATGTTGTGTGTACTATAGTTGTCGACGCCAAAGACACCCGAGGCTACGATCCCGAAGATCCCGAGTACCACATGGTTCAAGGAAAGTCTTCCTTTGAACATCATTGATCCTATTGCATTGATTGTTCCACAAATTTATACATGCATGTTTAGGATTAAACACTCACGTACACTATTAGTCAATTGCTTGGGCAATTAAGACAAATAAAACCTACGCTTGTTATCAAGCCTCCTTGATAATTGAATATCATGTTTACCTTGTCGCTCTAGGATTTATTTTTACATCCATGATTTAATTTATTCTTTTAATTGATTTTAGCACAATCCTTGTCAAATGGGTGCACTACACATACACTTACACACTTATATCAAAACATGACGACTAGATGTAGAATGGGTGATGTTGATGGGATTTTGCAAATGTGTTGTGTGAAATGAAATTATGTGTGTTACAAAGACTATTAAGGACCGATTCCTTGGGAAAGCATGAACACAACATCGTGCAACCTTGTGGGTACGTGAGAGGTGCCCCTGGGCTAGTACTTAGTGGGTTTGGGATAGCCTGATTGTCGATGGATGTGGAATCACCGGGTGGCTCGTGGTATTACCTGAAAAGTCCCTAACGGGCACGAGATTGTGGTTGTGATTCGAGGAGTTGGAAGTGGAGCACCCGTGTGATTGCCTGGGGATAAGAAGGAAGACATACTTTCCGGATCCTTGACCATGAATCCATCTAGGTGGTAGTGGGATATCCTAGGTTTGCTTTGGAAAGTCTTTGTCTTGAACCTCCTATACTGATGGGTAGTGGAGTAGAGTTTGAGTCGCAAGGGTAAAGTGTGCACCTTCAGCTGAAGTAGGATCTGTTCGAACAGCCGTGCCCACGGATATGGGCAAGTGATTTCATGTACCTTCCCTAGCGTAGTGTTTACTTGTTTTCAACTAAATGGGAACTGGGTTGGGACGTTACCAGAAATATACCGTTGGGTATACGACTAGCCTGTGTGGTTGGATAACGTTCCTGTGTAGAGCGGGAAGTCGAAAGTCTTCATAGGGAGTGATGCGAGATGTGATAACTAGTTGAGCATTAAAATGAATTGGGATGGGATGTTGATAATAGGAACGCTTCCCCGATGGATGGGTAAGTTAGTACCGGGATAACGATATAAGAGTTATGATGATGAGATGATGATCATGATATGTGGAATTGATGAAAATATGTGACTTATGGAATTGATGGAAAATGATGTTGAGATTTGTTGCAAAGCAAATCCCGGTTGGTGAGAATGTGAGAGTTGTTTTAGTTTTTTTTGAACTATTGTTACTTTATGTGGGAACGGTTAGAGGTTGGGACCTCTATCCGTGGGTATTAAGCACTTAGAATTTATAAACTATAAATATTTCCTTGAGAACCATAGCCACTCTTTGTATCCTACATCTATACTACTTCCAAGACTTGCTGAATACTCTTGAGTACTCACCCTTGTTGTTTTACACCCCCTAGAGTTCGTTAACCTGCCTGAAGATGAGGATAACTTCGAAGATGAAGGAGTTGTCACGGTTGAAGATCCAGAAGAGTAGGGGTTTCGGGCCTAGTCCCCAAGTAGTAGTTGATGGTCAATAGTTTTAGTTTTTGGGAGATGTGTTGGTTCCGCTGAACTCTGTTGGTATGTTTGCCGCTGCGAGGTATGCCTCTATTTGCAGTTATGTAAGACTTATGTGATGTAATATTCAGGTCTGCAATGAAACTACTGCCGAATAGAACATTTTTATTAAATTCGTTCGTCTTCGATGAAGTACCGGTTCGTCCCGCTTGATGATATTTCTGAGCTCCGGGACAGGTCGTTACATCTGCAGTCAACCCTTCGACTGAAGAGGAACCGCTCCCTTTCGCCCCACGCCGCCAGTATGATGCCCTGGGCACTGCACAACGTCATTGCTTGTTGTCCGCCGTGTTCTCCGCTCGGTGGTAGTCAGATTTGGCATCTTTCCCGCGTGACGGTTGCGTCCTCGCGTCGCCGGCCTTCCCCACGCCGTCCTCCTGCACCGGATCTGCACTTCCTGCTCCTCCCCGAGGCCTCTTCCCCACGTCGTTCCTCTCTCTCTCTTCGTCATGCTTCTTGAGTTGTTGCTGCTGCCAACGGTGGTAGCCGTGGTCTCAAGCGGCGGCTTCCTGCGCAGGCTTGCGTGGTGGCCCAACGGTGATGGCTCCTCTGTCGTCAGCTCTTTCTTGTGCCCTCGTAGTGGTTCGGATGGCCTCACGGCTATCGACCAGCCAACGTGTCCTACTCTCAATGCACGGTGAAAAGAATAAAAAAAAGAGAGAGAAAGGGAGTAAATAAGTTGGCTCCGTGAGGCCATCAAATTAGTCACTTTGTGATATGTCTTTTGGTCGTGGTTTATTCTGTCATTTTTTCTTTTTTTTTCTTGATCGTTAATCAGGTTTGAGTCGCTCATCGCAATCGTCGACTTCATGGATTGTTGATTTCACTCTAAAAGTTTTATGCACCTTCGGCTTGATCGATCACTCGATCGAGTGTTCCATCTCTACGTGATGAATCTTCTTCGACTACGCATGTCCCGCTATCAAGCTTTGTGCCTTCACTGTGTCGCCTCCTCGGGCAGTAGTGTTGTTGCTCGTGGGTCTTCAACTGCTGCATCTACATGAGCTACTGTTGTGTCATCTCCTCGAACCATGACATTGTCGCTCTCGTCGTCTTCACCACCGCTTCGGTCAATGTCAGCCACTCGGGTTCTTCGCCTACTTCGAGCATCGCTGTTGCGTCTTCCTTTGATTGTCATTGTCGCTGCTCCAAGCCATTAGTCCAGCTACCTCTACATCAGCTTTATTCATCTTCATCCACTGCACCATGTCACTAGTGTTGTCGTATCTTCCTCGACTACTTTTGTCTTCTCTAGCAACAGTGGGCTACATCGGCACTTCTATGTCTATGCATAAGGTGCATGATGGTCCCTTTCTTCGCTTGCACGGTATTGGCAACCTCGTTGTGTGTGTTTGTCTCAATTCGTTGTTCGGTCTGGCAAACTCAATGTGTGTCTTGTCCTCGGTGGCTTCGACAACATTGGCTCTTTGACGTCTTCTTCTTCGATGACCGCCACGATCGCATCACCGTCTTCGTCTTATCTTGGTTCGTTGGCATTGTTCCACGTTCGCGACCACTTCTCGACGTCTCTCTATGCATCCATGATTTCAGGCTACCTCGTTACCACCCCGACTTCTTCGACTACCTCGACTACAGCATAAAGGGCTTCATCTTTAAGTACTCTTGTTGGTATCTTCTCTAATCTAAGCGTTCATTTTGCTCACGATTGGACTGTAGGGGATGTTAGAGTATATGGTATGTGTATATATGGTAGGTTGGGTTTATGGTAATAGGAATGGTATTAAGCAGAATTAGATTATATTGAGTCCATCATTATATGTTGATTACCTACCTTATATCTGCTCATGTACTCTTATAAATACCGACTCCCGAGACTCAATACAACAATTCATTTCACAGTCTATTCTTTCCCTCTCATAATTCAACATGGTATCAGAGTGGATGATCTAGCACCATTCAAATTCTTCCGTCGTTGCTCCACGGCCATATTCACCGGCCTCACATCATGTGCTCTTCGCGTCATCGATCCGTCCGCGTCGCTAGGCGCCGTGGGCCTCCTCCCTCGCCACCAGCGGACAGATCTAGTTTTCTGTGCCGCTGTCCCCGTCTCCACGCTACCAGGCCGCGGTGACAGGTGTCGCCATATGCCGTAGCGATCGGGTAATTAACCAGTTGATCGGTCGGTCAGTGCGCGGCCGTGATCGATCGGGCTGCATTCATCTACTGTTAATAACTCCCGGCCGTCAAACACGTCGGCTCTCGGTCAGGGGCGGAGCTCAATAGGGGCCAGGGGTTCCTAGGAACCTGGGTCCAAAAAATTTTTTAGTGTATATTAGTAATTTTTACCCTTTGTGCACCCTCTTAAAGTAAATATGGTGTAACATTTAAAGTGGTGCACCTCCTCAATTTTTCTCTAGCTCCGCCACTGCTCTCGGTTGCATTGAAGACCCGGCCGCGCGACGCGAGAATGACGAGCTGACGATGATTAGGATTGGTGGACGGTAGCGTTTAGACCGGAGAGACAGGATAGTGCCTTGCTTGCGATCGGCGAGGTTCGATAGGTAAGAAGTAGCCCACTGGTGTGCTACGTTTACGTAGCTGTCAAGCCTAACAGGCGAACTGCTAGCCGATGATCAGTGATCACTCGGTGGATGGTTTGTGTGATCAAGATTGAAATCGCTGGACTGAATCTTCCTCGATGGCGATGAGCGTCGAGAGCGATCGATCTATGTAGTTACATCCAGGAGTACAGAAGCAAAACCTGCACAAGTGGACAGCTCGTGATCGAACGATGGATGCCAGATTTTTATGGGTAAGTAGCAGCTGCTCTCGAGGTGACAATCCAGTGAGGCCGTGGAGAGAACGTGTCACGCTGCGATACGCACACGACGGCACACGTTGGGAGAAAAGGTACGTTGTGCAGGAAGCTTTTACGGTTTGTCCGCGGGTGCGGGGATGATCCTGGTGGGAGCTAGGGCAGAGCCAGCCATCGAACATAAAAGGAAAAATTATAATATTGATCAAATGGTTAGAATTTAAGATCAACTAGCTTATAAGTATTATCGATGTTTGTTAACTTCTTCGCAATAAAAACTAAGCAAATTAACAATTATATTATCAAAGAACTTCGAAGTGGGATGGGTAATTTCTTAAAAAATCCTCGTATCGTAGCTTTCAATCAAAACTGGACATTTGTATCTTCTCCAACAAAAAAATAAAAAGAATCATATGGTGGGCTACATGGTCTTCTTAAAAAAAACTATGTTACTAAAGGTACAATTAATAATGAAATTAAATTCTAACCCATCACAAATTAATCGTGGGAGCAGATGATATTAAAAACCGAAGCAGTAAAGGGTGTCAGGTGGAGGGAGCAGCCACCGTGAGTTGTTTTACCAGCGCCGGCGCAGCAGCATTATATTGCTTCAATCGCCTTGCCGATGAGATGTTTCGCACGTAGAAGGACGCTGCTGCAGCATTGATTGATTGCCGATTATATCTAATCTAACCGTTTGAGGTGTGGGAGGTGCGTTTGTTGTTTTGCGTGAAACGTGGATGCGTGGGCGTATTGATGGGCCAAAAGGCCAAGGCATAAAATCTCCTCTGTATGTGTATCGTGACATGCATGTAGAAATTTGCTGTGCAGGTGTTTGTTCTGACGAAAATCTGCTCTCTCCGCCCCTGGAGCTGGAGCTGGGTTTGGTTCTTGGCTTCCTGCTCGTGCTAAATGGATCGTTGGCTGGCTGCTCAGAGAAAAGCAAAAGAGAAGAATTTATCATTTTTAAGGAGTGATTTTATATTTTTGTTATCTAGATTTATTGACTGAGGTGGTGCTACATATCAGATTTAGAAAACATTGTAATCAAAGTCTAAATTATTTTTCACCAAAGCTGGTGGGGATGGAGCGGCGCTTTCGCGCGTTTGGTACACAACTACTCATGCATCATGCATGTTCCGTCGCTAACTTGCTGCTCCTGTCGACGCAGGTCTCCAAATCGTTTCACATATGAGTACCTAAAAGCATACACATGGTGGCAGTAAATTAAATTTGGCGTGAAAAAAATCATGTACTAGAACTACCTTATGAATGTCAAATGTAAAGCCTACCATTCCCGTTGGAGGAGCCGTAATTAACGGGACACGTATAGCAGGGAATGTCCGGCTGCCGCCTCGTGGCCTGCCCCAATCGGCCGAGCAACAACAGTAGCACCGGCACGACCACTGCAATTGTCTGCCACATCTGTCACCGGCCACCCACCACACCACGACCCTCCAACGCAACGCCCCTAGCCGAGCGACGCCGCGGCTGGCGTCGTCACCACGCCGCCCTTTACTACGCCTCATCCCTCGCGCCCGGTCCGGCCGTCCCCTGCCGAGCCCGGCGCCTGTCGGCCACTTGCCGCCCCCGCAGGGAGCACGCCGGCCATCCCGCAGCGGCGGTGGCATGCCACGCCCAAATGCACAATTGCACATCGGGGTTAACGCGTACTAGAAGCAGTACGGTTCGGAAAGGCCCCAACCCTTCGTCCAGCCGGCCCACTCTCATCGAACCGAGGCTGGGACACCAACCACGCGCATCCTCCCTTGGACAGTTGGACGCCACATGTGTCGCGCCCTCCCATGCGTGCGTGCAGTGCAGGGCCCCCGCGCGCGGGACAGCCGCGTGCGTCCCTCCCCACCCCGGCTTTTACCGGCCATTAGCTCGGGGCCTCCGTTTTTGGGCCGGCCCGACTGTTCACTTCCCACTCCTCTCGTCCACTCATGGCCACCTTTTGCGTACGCTTGGCCCGCCGGAGCGCGACCCCCGGCCCCGGCATCATGTGTGCACGGCGCTCGATCGTTAACCTCTCGTACAGCGGATGTTCGGTTGCTCTGTTACGACTGCACATGGACCATGATATGATGCACATGCAGGCTTTGGTCAGGTACTAACGTGATACTCGGGGTTGATGCCTTGATGGCCCGTGATCACCAAACGTGTTGGTACTTCGAGCAGAGCAGTTGCTCGGACGTCAGACAACTCTAGCCCTCTAGCATCGGAATCACCTGCACTTTATGTTTGTCCGAGATCGCTACTCATAAATTTCCGTGACGCTCTCTTTACATGCTCTCTAATCCATTGGTAAAGGCCCAGATAAAGTACACCACAGAAGCATGTCGTCGCGTATATCTCTACTATATTAAAGCGGCCAGTGGTGGTCCGTCCGCACGGATCGCGCGCAGCGCGCC
Organism: Zizania palustris; assembly: GCA_019279435.1. Classification (NCBI taxonomy): domain Eukaryota; kingdom Viridiplantae; phylum Streptophyta; class Magnoliopsida; order Poales; family Poaceae; genus Zizania; species Zizania palustris. The sequence goes on from JAAALK010000287.1 coordinate 43,528,084, forward strand.
TCCCTCCCCGCCTCGGCTCAATAAGCCTGCACGCCGCCTCGGCCCATTACGCGCTCCCCTCCCGCAGCCCTAGCTACCCCCAGCCCTAGTTTCTGCAGCCGCCGCTTACGCCGGCGCCGCTCGCCGGTGACCGGGACCGCTCCGCCACTCGCCGCCAGGCGCTTCACCTTCGGGTGGCCTTCACCGCCGCCAGTTAGCTCGACGGAGCCCCGCTCCCCTCGGGTGAGCGCGTGGGCTCTGGCCAGCTAGCCGGCGGGCGGTGCTCCACCGTCGTCGTCGCGGGCCGCCGTCGCGCGCCGCGCGCTCGCTCCGCCGCTCGCTCTTAGGCCCGGGGGGAGGGAAATGAAGTTTAGGGTTTCTGCCGGGAGGCGGCAGCTTTTTATACTGCCGAGATCGACGCCTGGCCGTCAGATCAATCCGACGGCCAGCGGTGAGTGGGCGCAGATGCGGCCCAGGCGGGGGATGAAATCCCGGCCCAGGCCCAGGTTACGCGCGCGCGCAGCGAAAACCTGGCCTGGGCTCAGGTAAGCTTCGGCCTGCGAAAATCGCTAATTGGGCCAAGTTTTCCGCACTGTTGGGCTTAATTCTGATTTATTTTTTCCAGATTTAATAATTTAATTTTATGTTTTATTTATTCCTGGGAAATTAATGAAAATGCCCAAAAATAAGATAAAATTAAGTTAAATGCGGGAAAAAATTTAGTAAATTTCATCATGAATATATAGTAAATTTTATACTACCTCTATGTATTGTTTTGAACAATAATATATTACTTTGTTTCTTATCATCGCAATATTACTAAACAAATGTGTTCAACAAATATATCATATTCTAAATATATTGTCATTAAAATTATAAATCCATTGCAACGCACATGCACCTTGCTAGTACTAAATAGTAGGGCCATTTGCGGTTCTTACCCTAGGTGACCACAACTTTAGGCCATGTCTTACCTCAGGTCACCGCATCTGCAGGCCTAGAATTTTGGCGCCAAACCTGTTTGAGCTTATATCTTCAAAGCCCACTAGATCCAGTTTGCACAAGGGGGTATTGCAAGGCCCGTTCATTTTAGATAAAGGCCGATTATCGGTGCAAATTATAATACGACGTATATTTTTAAGTTTCTAAATGTAAATTTTTAAATATATATATATATGTGTGTGTGGTTATAAAAATGTAAAGTTTTTAACCAATTTAATAGCATTAAATTTATTCATTTAAACCATCAAACTATTTGATCAAAAAGTTAAATAATCAACTACCTACTCTCTCTTTGTTTTATATGACAAGTTATTTGTTTTTAAAGTTAACGGTAGATTTAATAAAACTAATTTGATATTATAGTTGTTGATTTTTTTATAAATCTAGACAAATGTTAAAATTTTAACTTGGAAAAAATTCATAAACTTGTAACACAAAACGGAGGGAATACCATTACATCTTGTGTCTCAAGATTCTTTTTTTGGTACATGAATCTGACTGACTGGGCTCGTGGAATCGGGGTGACAATTCAATTTTTAAGCAGAGTTGGAACTGAACTACGATTCAAATCATATATTTTTTTGGATGTCCAAGAAGATGTAGCACAAAAACTAATCATGAGAAGATTGTAAATCTTGCTCAGTTGACAACAAATCTTGTGACTAGGAATAGGATTTGGCTTGCGTCTGTTTGGGTAAGAGGAGATTAAAGGAGATTAAAAATGATTAAGAGCATTAGAGAAGATTGTAGTATCCCTTCCAATCTCTTTCGCCATCGAGATTAACCGAACGGATCTTAAGACCTAAAAATGCCAAAAGTCTACAGGTGATTCACCTTTCTCCCTCTTTTACCGTGATGCTACGTTTGCGGGTGAGGTGATGGCGAAGAAACGGTAATAAAACGACGACGCAAATATGAACCGTACCAAATGCCAACAACATGGCAAAGCAGGAGGCTCTTTCCGTACAGTGTGGAACGACGGAATTTTCAATGGTGGATTCTTCGTTCAAGAAGTTGGCGCCATTGACGAGGAAGAAGAGTACGTTCACAGTTCACGTCCGATTGCCAGATTCAAGAAAGACGTGCAATTGTGCATGAGGTAAATATGTGGTAAAAGCTGGTGCCATCCTTAAATTGTGACTTACGACAGATGTTTGGAATTAGATTGTACGGATCAAACCAATACCCTGTAAAGATTTGAGTAAAAAACCTTTTCAGAAAAACAACATGAGACAAATTAAATATAGTAACAACTACCCCAGATTATATATTCCATATCTGTATGTCATATCTTTAAGGTTCCTTTGGTTTGAAGAAATTTTAGAGAAATAATGTAGAATTTAAATTTCTATAGGAATTGATACTATTTACTTATTTAGAATGGAGGATTGGTGGATAGGAAAAATGAAGGAAAATTTCTTTTTCCCTAGATTTTATAGGAAAACATAGGAATTTAAACATCCGCTGCAACCTTTTTTTCCTTTCTTTTACTAAGTCCAAAGCACTTCAAATGAAAAAACATAAGTAGCTTTAATACGAATGTTTAGAAAAAAATCTGTGTTTAGTTAATTCTTGTGTTCCAAACAACACATCTCTAATTTTTTCTATATTTTTAAATCCACTATTTCTATATACATTCCTATTATATTCCTATATTTTTCATATTCCTATATTTTAAGATTCCTGCATTCAATTGGAGCTGTAAATGTTGTGTTAGAGTAATACTAAAATAGATTTATTTATGTCAGATTTTTTCTATTTTTTTTGTTTGAAATAGGCTACACAAGCCCGACTTTGTTTGAAGACTATGAGTGTATCGGGATGTGAACTACTATTTCCGCCTGAGCACGCTTAACATTAGAGTTTGTCGAGATTTTATGCCAGCTAACACACATCTCTTTCACATATTTTTTTCTATTTTGAGTCAAAATATAATAGCAAACTGACAATGATACTGCAGTTGAAGAGATCAGAAAAATCTTGACTCGGCGTTGACAATGGTACGTCAGACCATACATGGTGGAGACGGAGGCGGAGACCAGCGGCGAGCACTACCTTCGCCATGGCGCACGCCGGCACCCACCGTACGAGAAGGCCAGATTCAGTCGCCATCAATCCTCGGCACGCCTCCGGACAGGACGACTCCTATCCTCTGTTGCTTGGAGGGGAAAACGTACGTACCATATGCATTTGGTCGTTCCACTTTTCATCTGATATGAGCCCCGGCCTCTCAATTCCGTCGTGGAAAAAACACTCCAACAAGAAGCAATAGGTCCTTTATAAAACAGTACCTATATTCTGAGCTTACTACTGGTGAAAAATGGTGAAAAATCTAAGCTTATTTATTTATTTATTTTCTAATTGATGGTACTATATATTATTTAAATATTTTTTTGATATTAGGTAAAGGGAAGATCTAAACAGATTAAAAAAGTTCAAAGCATATTTTTCCCACCAAGTGAACCTAACATGACTTATGCTTATTTGAACAATAAATTTAGTCATAAATCATCTAGTTTAGTCCATAAGTCACTTGGTGTTGCTTATAGGAACTAAAAGTATTATGCACACTCCACTTTCATTTATGAATTTCTTATTAAATGATGTTTAATCCCTACCTTCAAACAAAAGAACTAAACTTTAGTTCATACTAAAATAAATAAATTTTAGTCGCTAAAAATAAGCAATGTCATCAAAGAGGGCCTTAGCTCTTTGTATTCCATTTGTAAATACTTGTTCCGACAAGAATAATTTCATTTTAGCTATTATTTTTTTTAAAAAAAACAACAAATTTACCTATATCAATACTAGTATAATATTTTTGTTGTACATTTAATCATACGAATTTTATATTATATACTTTAATTTGATTATTTGAAATATTATTAGTCAACCTTTAAATTTTTAAAATTGAAACTGATAAGTGCTCTCTCCTGCCTACCAATACACCTCCTCCCTAAACCATCCGTCCAGGCCACACCAGCCCACTTTTAACAGAGTCGTAAACAAATCGTAGGTCGTGCGTGGAAAGGCCTCTTAATTAATCACACCATTATTTAGGTTGGGTGATTGCTCTTTACTTACTTTCTCTAACTTTTGACGGAGCGATGACGATGATATGTTAACCAAAACTCTACGTTCACAAATTTTACTTGACTTTCCAGCTTCCTTCCCGGTTTAATTGCCACTGTATGTACGTGGAGCAATCGCAAATGGAGTAGATATTTTACCCATCTGTTGGTCAGGTGGTTGACAGATTAAAAGCACAAAGTTTGGTGAGGACAACTACAAGACATGCACGTACGAATCAATGGGGGAAAAAATTCGGTCCATGTCTCCCCGGCAGGTCAACCCGGTGTTCTACAGTCGACATCGACGACGACGAGGTCAATTTTTCAGGGCCAAAACTGTAATGGTGGTGAGCGAGACCGACTTTCAGTGCCGCACTAGAGGATTATTAATAATGCGGTAACATTTTTGTAGCGCCAAGTATGTTTTTTATGCCTCCAGTTTATCACTTTTTAATCTTTTTTATGTGTAAAGTTTGGCGGGAACTAGCCTAACTATGGTCTCGTGGTGACGGCACCCACGAACGTAACTCGTCTTTTTCCGAAACTACATTCGCGAATTCCACGTACGGGTAGTGTTTGGAAATTGGAATCAGTCCCGTGCTAACAGAGCCAGAAGAAACGCAGATCAGGAAATGCATATGTTCTTAGTAGGGCATTCAAGCCCTCGTTTTTAGAAACGCATGCATGCATGCAATCCATCAGCTTCTCCGTAACGTGGTTGGCAGCCTCGATTATTGGTCGATTCTGTCAGGACACAGTGATGTGGCCATCCTTTGTATTGCCTTGTCTTGTTTGGCATGTTTCACCTGACGATGTGGGCTCTGCATCCATCACCATCAGCTAATTCAACATGCATGTAGTACTGCTTACCCACCAACAAAAGACCAATTTTGCTACAAAACATATTCTAGAATGACACACCACCAGGTCACTCACTCACTAGCTGGGAACGAGATGGAAAGTATGCAGCAGCTAGCAGAGGGTGCAGAATCCGGGGGTGCAATATAATCTGCTGCCACAGTTGCAGTCCTCCTTTGCCGCTGAGCTAGCTCTCGATCACGCACCTCGTCCCCCATCCATCCAAACCTCAACCCATCACTAGTGGTTTAAGAGGTTAGTACGTTACATTTCGCTTGCTTTTTACAAGCCCGGAAGATTATACTAATGAGGTTGTTGCTGCATTCCATTCTACCCATTAATTACATACTTCTGCTACAATCACTTTACTTTAACCACTTTAGCCATGAACCATGATTAGAGTAAGGATGACGACAAAAACAAATGGCCTTGATAGCAACCCTCGATCATTTGGCCATTTTATTTAACCCTTGTGCGCTTACCGAATTAGCTTTAATCTACATAATCCGATGGACAGATGCATGATGCTCCGAGATAGGAGATGATCATCGGAGGATATGTAATCGGCAACTTCCTTTTGGTTTTAGTGGGCATCGCGCTCACGGATTGATTTAACTTGGGACATTTCTGCCCTCCGGTGAGCGAGGTGCGAGGCCAAGCCATGTGGGCAGCGCCGACGCGCGTGTCAATGCAGCGGCGACTCTGGACCTCCACGTCGGAGGCTTTGGCGTGACGTGGCATGCCAGGTCAGCAGAGGGCTGTGCTACCGGCGTTGCAGATAAAAGATCTGACGGGGCCAATGCATACGCAGGCGGCTGGTAGGTAGGGAAATATCTTGTGCAATTATTCATTTGGTGCAATCGTGCAATCAAACGATCTGGTATATCCAATCAAGCGATCCAATGGTTACATATGAAAGGGGCTGAAACCTAGTATTTTTTACTTTTAACCTCTTTCATATGTAACCGTTGGATCGCTTGATTACACGCTTGCATTAAATGAGTAATTGCACGGGATATTTCCTCTGGTAGGTGATTGATAAGCAATTGAAAGATAAGAGGCAGACCTAATGCGATCAGCATCGCATGTATTATTAGGTCCCTTCAATATAATGGTGCGCCTGCCGAACTTATCATGCTAAGCGTGATCAAGGGCGAGGTCATTAGCGACGCACACATGGAGATTAATTGCATTCAAGCTGCCATGCTCCGATCACGTTTAATTTCTTTCAAATTTCAAGCAGGTTTTCATTTGGTCCATGCATGCTTCGCGGTTTTGTTTCGGTTTCAGGTGTATAGCCTCAGGACATAGCAGCACACTGTGATTTCTATGCATATACTGATTTCTATGTTGAAAACCGGTGCCTTAATTATCTTATTTCCCAAAAAAACTGGCGTGCGTGTTAGTCACTGTCGTCAGAGGGTCAAACACATTTGCAGCAGTTAGTAATATAATAGTGCATCTCAGCCGTAAATTTGCTCACATTTTTAGGCGATCCCGAACGTAGCTCAGTACAGGGTGAGTAAGTAACATTTCGATCGTCACGGCTTGGCAATTGAATTGGCCAGTGAATCTGGGCCAGAATCATATCCTCGTTTGGAAAGAATAATATTTTAAGAAATCTTTTGGAAATAATATTTTTATAAAAATCGTTCCAGTATTTGAAGGTACATCACACGACTCCTGTTTCTACAGTATCAGTGTTATATACCACATGTATGACGTCCTCTCTTCTATTTATAACATTTTTTCGCTGGGCCGACTAATAACTGATCAAAGATATATTAGAAAGAGAAAAAATAAAAACTTTTACAACAAACAATGAAAGAAGAGAAAAATACAACACTAAGAAGTTGTGTCAACCTACACGCAGTGCACACAATGAGAAAGATAACACAAACTAAACATCAAGCTGATAAGAGATCGATTGTTTCCTATTCACAGGCTACTTCCTTAATCCGTGTAACAACTCATAAGGAGTGTTACACACCGTTGAGATGACACAAGCATTGCTCTCTTTTTAAATAAGCTTGTCAAACAGGATAATCACGTGTACTGTTGCTGACCGATTCCTTTGGGTTTCTGTTAGCTCTTCGAACTGTCTGCCCACCATCCGGTTGATCAGGAGATTAGTTAGCTTGCACTAGCATGCATTTATTCTCTTTCAGTGATCAATACAATCATGCGTTGCATCTCAAACTCTCTCATGGTATCAGATTCCTAACCATTCTAAGCATCTTCCGTTGCTTTTCTTCTCATGGCGCCGAGCTCTGTCTCCTCCGACTTCACAAATCCTTTCGTACCAGGCTCTGTGGCCATCTCGGTGGCTACGGCGCAACTCATCAACATCAAGTTTCACGTTCCTGTGACTCTTGATCTCGGTGACTCCAATTTCGGCACCTGGCGCACCTTCTTCACCATTGCTTTCCGTAAGTTCGACCTCCTCGATCATATTGATGGCACCACCAATGCCTTCCTGAAGCTCGACGATCCCGAATGGACGCAAATTGACATCTGCATTGTTTCTTGGCTCTATGCCACTCTCTCCACCGAACTTCTCTCCGTTGTGATCCAGCCCAACGACGATGCCTTTACCGCCTGGACCGCCATCAGTTCCTAGTTCCTGGACAACGTTGTTCGGCACATTGTCCAGGCTCGGCAGGCATTTCACGCCACTCACCAGGCCGACATGATCATCACCGAGTACTCCGGCAAGCTCAAGGTCCTCGTCGACACGCTACGCGACGTCGGGTCCCCCCTCACAAATTAGGACCTCGTCGTCAACCTTCTCAGCGGGCTCAACGACAAGTTTGCCCACTGCGTATCCACCATCTCTGCGGTGCAACCGCCCATGATGTTTCTCCAAGCTCGATCCTTTCTCCTGCAGGAGGAGATCTGGATCGCCAACCGAGCACAGAAGGCAGTGTCCACCGCCTTGCTTGCCCCCTCCAGGCCCGCCAGTGCCTCGTCCAATGCACCTGCTATTGGATCCACTACGTCTACACCTGCTTCACCTTCAGGTACCTCCTCTAGCAGCAACAATCGCTCCCGGAAATGCAAGAAGCAGGCTGGCCGCCCTAATGTCTCCTTTGACAAATCTGGTGCTCCACATGGTGCACCCATGCCGTCCTGGGTCAATCCCTGGGTCGGTGTCGTCCAGGCGTGGCCAATCGCCAGGCTTCCCGCCAACCCATCCGCGGCTGGTGTTCTTGGCTCTCACCATGGTGCTGCTCCGCCGCAGTCTTTGATGACACAACATGCTCCAGCTGGCTCAATCCCCCCGACGCTCTACCAGGCTCTCACTGGTCTCTCTCTCCAGTCGACTTCACCAAGTGCCACCGACTGGATCTTCGACACTGGGGCATCGACTCACATGGCTGGCCACTTCGGAATGCTTTCATCCTCTGTCCCCTCCAATTCTCGCATTGTTGTTGGCAATGGTGCATCCATGCCCGTGCAGTGCATGGGAACGACCATTGTCCCCACTTCTACTACACCTCTTTATCTTCGTGATGTTCTTGTTTCTCCATCTTTAATAAAGAATTTGATTTCTGTTCGTCGTCTTACTCGTGATAATTCTATTTCTGTTGAATTTGATCCTCTCGGTTTCTCCATCAAGGATCTTCACAGCAAGAAGGTTCTTCTCCGCAGTGACAGTCCTGACGATCTCTATCCATTGCGATCCACCGACAAGGCCATTGCTTCTAGCTTCCACGTCTCTGTTGATCTCTGGCATGATCGCTTGGGACATCCAGGTCGACCGACGTTATTTCACATTCTTCAAACATTTAATTTCTGTTGTACGTTGAGCAATAATCATACATGCAATTCTTGTTGTGTTGGAAAACATGTTCGCCTGCCATTCACTGCTTCAACCACTATTTATCCATTTCCTTTCTCTTTATTGCACTGTGATGTGTGGACATCGCCTGTGTTGAGTAATTCTGGATTTCAATACTACCTTGTTATACTTGATGATTACTCTCACTATGTATGGACTTTTATCTTGCGATGCAAATCCGACACACTGCCTACGCTCATTCGCTTCCATGCCTTTGTTCAGACGCAATTTCATCGGCCGATCTTGGCGTTTCAGACAGACAACGGTCGTGAGTTCAACAACTCTTCTTTTCGCTCGTTTCTTGCAGCTCATGGCATTGTCCTTCGTCTCACATGCCCATACACTTCACAGCAAAATGGCCGCGTCGAGCACATTCTCCGCACTCTGAATGACAGCCTACGCACCATGCTTTTGCACGCTTCTATGCCAATATCCTTTTGGCATGATGCCTTGCACACAGCCACCTACCTGCTTAACCGTCGTCCATGCACTCCTCGCAGCCACGCAACACCTTTCTTTATTCTATTCGGCTCTCAGCCCGACTACTCTCATCTACGTGTCTTCGGGTGCTTGTGTTTTCCGAATACTACTACCACCTCGCCGCATAAACTAGCACCACGTTCTGCTCCGTGCATTTTTCTTGGTTACCCTGACAGCACTAAAGGCTACTGGTGTTATGACCCTGTGTGGCGCCCCGATTTATCAAAATCGAGACATTATTGAATTTCCATAGAAAAACAATAATAACAAGAGGTTCATCATGCGACAATCGTACATATGACAAGTATTCATGGCACGCAGACCATATTTATTACATCAGAGTAAAAATTAAATAAGTAAATAAAAGCATGACGAACGTCTTCTTCAGGATCTTCTCTTGATTGGGTCGCTACTCCAGACCATCTTCATAATAGGAATCCTCTGAGGTGTTCAACGGGTATGAGTACAAAAAGTACTCAATAAGCCACCGCAAATTAAAGTAATAATGCAGGATAATAAACAAGGAAGGGTAGTGGCTAACAGTGCGGAAAAGTACATTTTTAGTTATTGCATTTAGTGTAGTCAGATTTAATCACGCGGAAAAGTAAACATGAGCATCAACAACATCATCTAACTCGAGGAGTACGTTTTACCTCCTCGCACAACAGTCCTTACATGTCAAACAACATGCACATCCATATTCAAGTGATCTAACTGTGGGATGTCACGCAACCCGCCCTTGACCGTGGGCTCGGCTTTTCGAAAATATTTAAGACTCTAATCAGAGATGTACTACTGTACCCACAAGGCACACACTCATCCCAAACGAGATGACCCATACCACAGGAACTCGTGCCAAAACCTCGGCATGAAATGCTCCAAGCGATAACCACCCGCTCTAGGTTTCGCCGGCGCGCCGGGCCGCATCCCGGCTAACGTCGCACCCCCTTTTGCGCCACATTGGTACAAGCCACCCGCAGGTGCTGCTTGACCCATCTCCAAATGGTGGCCTCGGTTTGGAACAATCCATACCTTAGTTAGGACTTACTCATTAGACTTGTGGTTAGTACGGAAGTGTATTGCAACGGATCCCTCAGACCGGTCCTTATAGTGCCCCGGGTGCTACCGACCAATGCCCTAGCTTGCACCTGGAACCCACCATGCATACACTCACAACCATAACTCATCACCAACAGAATTCCAAGGATAAGAAGTAACGGGGATCATATAGTAGAACCATTTTACTACGACTCATTTTTATCCTATAGCGATCGTGTCAATACATTGGACACTAGCTAATATCATTAATCATGTGGTGACAAGGAGATTAGGCGAGATAGCATGGCTTGGGTTGCACATCAAGGTCGGGGGATCCTAAATAAATATATTGTAAGGGTTCATTTGACTAATGCATGTATAACCTATGTGTTTTAGCGATAGTTTGGTAAAACGTGGGTTCAATATGCTCAAAAGAATGGTTTGGTGACTTGCCTTGTTCAGCGAAAGGCGTGGGAGGAACTTCGGGAAAGTACTCCGGCTCCTCGGTAGTGTCGTAGTCTTCTCATTATAAACAAAGTAAATTAAAATAATAACAACATCCAATGTAAACAAGACAAGACTACACAATAAGGACATAGGTTTAAAGTTGGTTTAATTTAGGGAAACCAATTTATTAAGTTTCTGAAAGTTATTTCCTAAATAATTTTGAAATGAACTATAGGGAAATATGGTCATTATAAAAGGGATTTTCAATTGTGAATAGCCTTCTTTTAAGTCTTCTAATCAATTTAAAATAAAAGGTCCATGGGCAATTCAGTGGTTTCCATTATATGAACAGAAAGAAAATGAATATAAACTTTAATGGAATTTAAATAATTTGAGTTTACATTTTTACCCTAAGGGTATCTAAATGCCTATTTAAATAAATGTGAAAAAGTCTAAAGTAACATATTGTTTTTATTGAACTAATGTGTAGAGAATAATATTGTGAATTTTCTGAAATTGAAATGGCAATTTTTAGAGTTCAAATGCGCCAGATATGAATTTTACAACTTTAAAAGCATTTCTGGAATTTATTTTCAAATTTAAAACGCCTCGGGTCCACGGTGAGCCAGGCCCACGGTGAACCCGCGCACTGTGCGCGTGATCCGGCCCAATCTGGACCGTTGGATCCAGATCCAACGCGCGAGGGCGAGGCGGGGCGCTTAAGTGATAACGGACAGCTAGGATTAAAACGCGCGAAAGGGTACCATGTGGACGCATGAGATCGAACGCGGGTTTTAAATGGAAATGAACGCGCGAGATTAAAACGTAACGCTTTGACCAGATCCGACGGTGCGGATTAGATCGCGCACGTGGAGCAACTAGCGCCGCTCGATCGCGATCGTGCGGTCGGGATGGAATCCGACACGGCACGCGCTAAGGGGGTTGTACCCCCTTCGTCTCCGGTGACGGCGGGGTTCGGGTGCGGCGGTGACAGCGCCTACGAGGGGGCTAGGCCCTAGCTCTATGCGAAAATGGAAAGAGGGGGCCACGGCGGTCACGACGGTACCTTCGACGGCGATGAAGGGCGGATGACGGCGATCGGCGGCGAGGGTAGACGTGGAGGGCTCCTCGGGTGCTCGACGGCGACATCGATCCTGCGGTCTCCTTGGCCAACGGAGGCGTGGCCGAGGTCGGGTGGTCGGCGACAGTCACGATGGTGGCGACTACGTGGACGGAGGCGGTCCGAGGCGACGGCAAGCGGTGGCCGGAGGTGAAGCAGGAGGGGAGCGCTAAAATGTGAATTACGGGCGTTCTATTCGGTCCTGGGCTGCGAGAGTGTGGGGGTCGAACGTGGCGGAGGCAGGAGGTTTAAATAGGGCATCGGGGGGGCTCGCATGCAAGGAAAGCCGAGGGAGGGGTTTAAGTCGCCGGCGAGGGCTCGGCCATGCACGGCGCTGCGTTCCCGGGGGCTTAAACACGTCCTTTAACGTGATTAAACAGGCAGGGGGGCTCGGGGTGCATTAAACCGGCGTCAATTGAATGCGGGAGGGGCCAGTGAGGTGGATCCGAGGCAGGGGTCGTCGGCTGGCGGAATTTGGGGGCGGAGGCGGGAGGTAGACGACGGGTCTGACAGGCGGGGGCCACTGGCCAGTGAGCGCGACCGAGTGAGGATGGCGACTGACGGGTGGGGCCAGGCTCGGGCGCGAGAGGGAACGATTGGCGCCGACAGGTGGGGCCATGGTGTCGGGCGCGCGCGCGAGGGGGGGGAGTCACTGACTGGTGGGGTCCAGTGGTCAGACGGGGCGCGTGGGAGGGAGTGGGCTGGGCCGGTCGGGAGAGAGAGAAAGCGAGGGGAGGGGCCCGTTACTGTTTAAAACATTTCCGAATAAAAATAATTCCAGAAAATAGATTAAAATCTTAGGGCTATTTCCAAGCTTGGTAAAAATTTATAAAAATTCTCAAAAATATATTTGGTCTTGGGATCATACACAAAAAGTTTCAGTCCCTGGTTTGGCCATTTACTCTATGTTGTAGTTCAAAATGGTATGGAAGGGTATTTAAAGGTATTTTCAAAATAATAAAATCCAGGAAATTGAATTAATTAATATTTTTATTCCTTTGAAAATTTGGGGTGTTACAAACCTATCCCCCTTACAAAGAATCTCGTCCTCGAGATTGGAACGTTACTCGAATAACTCGGGGTATTGGGCTTTCAGTTCGTCTTCCTTTTCTCATGTAGCTTCTTCGGCGGGGTGGTTGTTCCACTGAACCTTGCAGAAGCGAACTACACGACTCCTGGTTACCCTTTCCTTGGTTTCCAAGATCTTGATAGGTTTTTCGATGTAGGTCAAGTCTTCTTGGACGTTGAGCTGTTGAAGGTCGGCTCGTTCGGTGGGCACACAAAGGCACTTCTTCAGCTGAGAGACATGGAACACATCATGAACTCCTGCCAAAGATGGAGGCAGTTCGAGTTGATATGCCACTTCTCCCTATCGTCGGAGGATCTGAAAAGGTCCGACGTAGCGGGGTGCTAGCTTGCCTTTCATGTTGAACCTTTGAGTGCCTCGGAGGGGAGTGACTCGGAGATAGACATAGTCACCCTCCTCAAAGGTTAGGTCTCTTCGACGGTTATCGGCGTAGCTCTTCTGTCGGGACTGGGCTATCCTTAACCGATCCCTTATGATCTTGACCTTCTCTTCAGCTTCTCTCAATATATCTGTCCCAAATAGTTGCGATTCTCCGATTTGATCCCAAAGCAACGGCGTTCTGCACTTACGTCCGTAGAGTGCTTCGAACAGGGACATTTGCAGGCTGGCCTGATAGCTGTTGTTGTAGGAGAACTCTGCATAGGGTAAGTTCTTGTCCCACATTCCGCCAAAGTCTAAAGCACAAGCTCTAAGCATATCTTCCAATATCTGGTTGACCCTTTCGGTTTGACCATCGGTCTGTGGATGATAGGCGGTGCTAAAGTTCAGCCGGGTGCCGAGTTCCTCTTGAAGGTTCTTCCAAAACTTGGAGGTGAACTGGCTCCCACGGTCAGATACAATCTTCTTGGGAATTCCGTGAAGGCACACGATCCGGGTCATATACAACTCAGCCAACTTGGCGACGGTGTAAGTTGTCTTGACCGGGACGAAGTGAGCTACCTTGGTGAGTCGGTCGACGATCACCCAGATGGAATCGTGACCAGCTTGGGTCCTGGGCAGTCCCGTGATGAAGTCCATTCCTATCTCTTCCCACTTCCATTCAGGGACCTTGAGAGGTTGCAAAAGTCCGGCAGGTCTCTGATGCTCTGCCTTGACTCACCGGCATGTGTCGCACTTGACCACATACTCAGCTATTTCTCTTTTCATGCTGACCCACCAATATTTTTCCTTCAGATCTTGATACATCTTTGTACTCCCAGGATGAATGGAGTATAGAGTATCGTGGGCTTCTTGAAGGATGAGAGTCTTCAACTCAGGTAGGTCGGGTACGCATATCCGGTTTCCGAACCAGATGGTACCATGCTCATCCTCGAAAAATCCAAGGGCTTTACCCTTCCGCATGTTCTGTTGGATCTCCAAGATGTCCGAGTCTTCCTTCTGCTTTTCTCGGATCTGGTCTATCAAGACAGGCCGAGACTACAAGGCAGTGAGGTACGCTCGGGTGGTGATCCCTAGATTTAGCCTTTCCATCTCCTTGTAAAGTAAAGGAGCTTGGTCCTGAATCATGATGGCATTGCAGTACCCTTTTTGGCTAAGGGCGTCTGCCACCACATTCGCTTTGCCTGGATGGTAATGGATGCCCAAGTCATAATCCTTAATCAGTTCCAACCATCTCCTTTGCCTGAGGTTCAGATCTGGTTGGGTGAATATATACTTGAGGCTCTTGTGGTCGGTGAAGACCTCACACCGATTCCCCACAAGGTAATGTCTCCATATCTTCAAGGCATGAACCACGGCTGCTAACTCCAGGTCATGGGTCGGGTAGTTCAGCTCATGCGGCGTTAGTTGTCGGGAGGCGTAGGATATCACCTTCCCTTCTTGCATTAAGACGCATCCCAATCCTTGATGAGAGGCATCACAGTAGACGTGGAAGTCCTTCTGGATGTCTGGCAAGGTCAGAATAGGAGCTGACACGAGCTTCTTCTTGAGAGTCTGGAAGCTTTCTTCGCAGTCGGGAGTCCATTCGAACTTTACTTCCTTCTGCAACAGTCTGGTCATAGGCTTGGTGACCTTCGAAAAATTCTCGATGAACCGGCGGTAGTATCCGGCCAATCCGAGAAAACTCCGGATCTCGGTCACGGTCGTGGGCTGCAGCCAGTTGGTTACTGCTTCCACTGCTATTCCTCCGGCAGATATGACATGGCCGAGGAACTTCACCTCAAACGACCAAAATTCGCATTTGCTGTATTTGCGTACAATTGCTGCTCCCTTAGCTTTCCGAGGGTCAGACGGAGGTGAGTCTCGTGTTCTTCCTTGGTCTTGGAGTAAACGAGGATATCATCGATGAATACCACGATGAACTTATACAAGAACTCCATGAATACATTGTTCATCATGTTCATGAAAAAGGCCGGGGCATTCGTGAGTCCGAACGACATCACTGTATACTCATAGAGTCCATAGCGGGAGGTGAAGGCAGTCTTGGGTATGTCCTCTTCTCTAATCCTCAATTGGTGATAACCTGACCTGAGGTCAATCTTGGAAAACACCGAGGATCCCTTCAGCTGATCTAACAGGTCGTCGATCTGAGGCAATGTGTACTTGTTCTTGATGGTTACGTCGTTTAGGGCTCTATAGTCCACACACATCCTCTTGGTCTTGTCCTTCTTCATGGAAAAGATGACCGGTGCACCCCAGGGTGAGGTACTCGGTCGGATGTACCCTTTCTGCTCCAGGTCTTCGATGTTGCTCTTGACCTCGGCTAGTTCACTGGCGGCCATCCGGTAAGGGCGCTTGGAGATCCGAGTGGTCCCGGGGACAAGTTTGATTCTAAATTCGATGTCCCGCTTGGGAGGCATTCCTGGTAGGTCTTCTGGGAAGACGTCCATTAACTCCTTGACTATGGGTACTTCTTCAAGAGCTAGCGAGTGAAGGGATGCTTCGAGTGGTTTGCGACTGGTCATCCGAAAGGTGACGGCTGTGCCTTCAGGGTTGGTCACCGTGACGGACTTGTTAGCACAGTCGATCACTCCCTTGTGCTTCATCAACCAATCCATCCCTAGGATGAGGTCCAGTCCGGTGCATTTTATGAGGACTGGCTCGGCCCGGAATAATACTCCTTGGATCTCTATCTGAACCTTAGGACTGTATGAGTGGGCTAAGGTTCTATTGCCTAGAGTGGCAATCACCATGGGGACGGATAGAGGGAGTACGTCCAGTTCGTTGATTTTCACAAAATCTTCTGAGACGAAGGAGTGGGTTGCCCCAGAGTCAAATAATATTACAGCTGGTACGGAATTCACAGTGAACGTACCGAGCACGACTTCGGGAGCCTCTTGAGCTTCCTCCGCATTG
This sequence comes from Zizania palustris, assembly GCA_019279435.1. Lineage (NCBI taxonomy): Eukaryota > Viridiplantae > Streptophyta > Magnoliopsida > Poales > Poaceae > Zizania > Zizania palustris. The sequence continues at coordinate 43,544,301 of JAAALK010000287.1, forward strand.
ATGTGGTTGACGCGGGCACGTATCGCCTGGTTGGGTGCCGCGCCTTGGGGCTGCTTGGGGTGAGGACACTGGTGCGAATAGTGCCCTTACTTGCGGCAGTTGAAGCAGACGACCGGCCTCCCTTGGCGATCCTTCAAGATCGGGGCCTTGGCGGCTGGCGTCGGCTGAGCGGCCGGAGCTGGTGGGGCAGGGCGAGGATGCCCGGCGTTGGATCCACCGATGGCGTGAGGTGGCCTGTAGGCGGGCCGAGGATGGTAGGCGGACGCTGGTGGCGGAGGGACGAAGCAGGGCCTCTGAGAGTTCGCCTGCTGATGCTTGAAGGCGATCATCTTCCTCTTCTTGAGGTCCAACCTGTTCTACTCAGTCTCTTGGATGAGCGCTTTATTGACTAGCCGTTGGTGTAGGACCGAAAGTAGCGACCAGAGGGGGGGGTGAATGGGCGCCTTAAAAATTCTTTCGAATCAATGGCCTGTTCCCAATACCCAACGCACCTCAAAAAATACTACGCAGCAGAAAATAAACAGAAGGCCTAAGTCTAAAGGTTTCTAGCCTAGAAGCATCTGATGATAAACAGTGTAGAACTAAAGAGGTGCAACTAGGCAGATAAACAAGTTGTAACAGGCCTAAACTTCTCAATGAAATGATCTAAGTATGTATAAAGTGAAAAGAGAAGTTACTGTCCAAAGTTGTCTCCTGTTCGGAACTTGGCGAAACCCCCTTCGCACGTCGAGGTCTGCTTCGGAGGTTGGTGACGGAGTCTGTCCGAAATGCCGAAGGTGTCACGGTCTAGCCTAGTTCGAAGTGGCAAGAGGCGAAGTGTACTTCGAAGCGAAGTATGACAGTGCCGGAGCCTGGTTCGAAGTATGTACTTCGAAGTCAAAGCTTCGAACTCAGCTTCGAACCAAGAGCTTCGGAGCAAAGTAACAGAGTCGGAGCCTGCTTCGAAGTGAGCACTTCGAAGACAAAACTTCGAACACAACTTTGAGCCGAAAACTTCGAAGCACAACCTTCGAACAGAAGGCTTCGAACACAACACACAAAAGGACAACCTTCGAACAAAGAAGCGAAGTCTGTCACGCCACAAAGAAATCCAAACGAAGTCTATCAGAAAAGACAAGCTTCGAACCCTACTTCGAAACCTACCGAAGTGTGGACTTCGAAAGGGTGGATTCGGAGTATGTTGTTCGAGGTATGCGATGCTGTCCGTTCACAAGAATACTTCGAAGCTTATCAACACAGACCGTACACCGAAAATCGAAGTTTGAGCGAAGTCTTCGAAGATGCTAAGTCGAAGCGTGTCTCACGGAGCTGAGGGGCTTCGAACAGAGAAAGACTTCGCCAGAGACAGCCAGAAAAGGTAATAGACCCTGTCAGCTTCGATCAAAAAGCTGTGCAGTAGAAGGTGAAAAGCTGCACAGTACACTGTAGCTGCAGGGAAGTAGTACTACTTGCAACAACAAGAACTAGTACTACTAGAATGAAGAACACACTCAGCCGAAGCCTCCAATGCCTCAAAAATCACGGGAAAACTCGCTATGCTAATGAAATGAAGCCATTTAAAACCTTTGCAGATGCAGCACACAAATGAAATAGAGCATTTACTGCAACAATAAAAGCAAGGGATTGAATACAGGGGCAAACTCTCCCTGGCGGCGCAAGCAAGGAGTAAAGAGGAGAGAGACAAAACAGGAGACAAAAAGTGACCCAAATAGTGGATTTGATTTCAGCACAAAGGGGTAGTCCAAACCCTAGGGATTGGGGTGCTATTTATAGGCAGCCCAACACTAGGAATATTCTACCAGCCCCTTAGGGTTTTTACAGACTCAAAAATACAGAAAAAGACTCTACTGCCCTTAGGAATTTTTACAGACACAACTGACTGACTGTGGGCCTAGAGTAACAGATGACATATCCTGAAGCTACTCTTCTGGACAGTCGGATACAGAATCAACGGTTGTCAGTTTTACGCCGAAACTGACAAAGCCTCCACCAGCTTTGCACCAGGTACCCGGATTGGGCCGGCCCGACTCCGCAGCTCTCTCAGCCCGGCAATCGCTCACCGCCCGTGTACCTGAGTCAGTCCTGGTCAACAGCCCAGTGGGTCTTCTACTGCTTCTGGCCCATGCACCCGGATTGGGCCAGCCCGACTTCGCAGCCTCCTCTGCCCGACAGTCGCTCGCTGCCCGTGTACCTGAGTCACACGCGGCCCATGAAACAGCAGATCTCTTCTTTTTTGTCCTCTTTGACTATCGTTGACAATGACTCATCACTTCTGGAGCCATGAGGCCCACGCTATTCAGCATGGCTCCTCAATCTCCCCCTTGATGAGTGCATTGTCAACACTTCTCAATTCTCAGCTCTTCAGCACCTGCGAACAAATGTGGAAACACGAAAACAAAACACAAGGAAACAAAGAAGAAGAAAAATAAGGTAAAAGTTTAACCCTAATGACCACAAGCCATCCAAAAGCAAGAAACGGTCATTATGGTTAACCAAAACGTAAAAGCTCAAAATGAGTGTGATTTCAGAACAACAAGGATATCAACAGAGTAAGAACTCCCCCTTAAACTCTGATCCCAAATTTTCTCCCCCTTGTTGACAAGTGAACTCATCAAGCACTCAAAAGAGACACAGACTCCCCCTGAAATGCAACTCCCCCTCAAAATATGCAATGAATGCAACTGGGGTGCAGGTGGAGTGTAGAAAGCATGCTTCTCAGATATGATTGACTGCAATTACGACATCTAACAAGTATAGCAAAAGACATACTGTCTAAGACTCATGGCATGATCAGTGCAACAGATGATATCTAAAGAAAGTCACGAGCACGCATTTTTTCAGTTTTTGCAAACAAAACATCACCACATTGTCCAGTTAACAAGCAAGGTAAAAACATGAGATGCAGAAGCTAACTGATATCTACCAAGATAAGCATTGTCCAAAACAAAGTGCTTCAGCAAACTTGTTGTCTTTTTAATTTTCAGGCTTTTTCATTTTCCTTTTTCATTTTTGCCAAGGGTTATTTGCATGTCAAACCTTATGCTAACCGACCAAGTCAAGCCTAGGCCAGAACTGGACCATCGGTAGCTTAAGACATTGGTCTTGGCATACACTACACTGTCCTAGTTCATACCAAAGTGCTATGGTAAGCAGTCCAGAACAATGCAATGCGACAAGGCAAATCCACTTGGATCTTTTCAACTTAAGCATAAAAAGGCATGGAACATTCATTTTTGATTTTTATTATTTTTATAGCACATTTTCCATGTTAAAGCATAAAGATGTCCAAGTTGCATATCTGCATCTATGTGATGAACTAGCTACAAGGCATGTAACAGATAGCAAAAGCACTCAGCCTACACATGCTAGTTACCAGAAGCAATGGTGATCATTTTTCAAGTTTAAAGTGTAAAAGCCATGCATATGACAGATATCAGACATATCAAATGAACTGAAACAAAGCATGATCATCGACAAGTAAGCAAAAGCATGTACCAGCTAGAATAAGTAAAGCAGTTCAATCATATAACAGAAGCAGGCTCAAAAGTGTGATATGTGAATATGTATGATATGAACACACACAAAAGGACTCAAGAAAAGAGTAAAGAAGAAAGAAAACTGACGCAAAATATCCTAGAAAGGATACACAACACCCAAATCCCCTCGTAAACGCTCAAAGGTAGATTGATCTAGGGGTTTGGTGAAAATGTCAGCCAACTGATGATGGGTATCAACATGAATAAGGTCAATGACTCCTTTCTCATATTGATCCCGTAAGAAGTGAAAGCGCACATCAATATGTTTGGTTTTTGAATGGAGACACGGGTTTTTCCCTACACTAATAGCACTCGTGCTGTCGCAAAACAATGGAACCTTGGTAGGAAAGAGCAACCCAAAGTCTCGTAGAGTAGAAATCATCCAAACCATCTGTGAGCAGCAGCTAGCAGCAGCTACGTACTCAGCCTCTGTGGTCGAAAGAGCAACTCCAGATTGCTTTCGAGAAGACCAAGATACAAGGGAAGAACCAAGAAACTGGCAAGTACCGGAAGTCGACTTGCGATCCAACCGGCACCCACCAAAATCAGCGTCCGAAAAGCCAGATAAATCAAGTGATGATGATGCTGAATAATAAAGACCAAGATCAGGCGCATAGGTGAGATACCTGAAAATGCGCTTGACAGCCTGCCGGTGAGATGCGCGTGGTGAAGACTGAAAACGCGCGCAAAGTCCCACGGCGAACTGTATGTCCGGTCTTGTTGCCGTCAAGTACAACAGCGAACCGATCATCCCTCGAAATTCTCTCTCATTGACCTTGACACCGCTCTCGTCCTTGTCCAGACCCCCAGAAGTGCCCATCGGGGTCATCTGCGGCTTCAATTCACCACCAAAGTCAAATTTCTTAAGCATATCACGAGTGTACTTACCTTGGTGGATGAAGGTGCCGTCCTTGGTCTGCTTGATCTGGAGCCCTAAAAAGTACTTAAGCTCACCCATGAGGCTCATCTCAAACTCACTGTGCATCTGCTCAGAAAACTTGGACACAAGAGAATCAGTAGTACCGCCAAAGATAATATCGTCCACGTAAATCTGAGCAACTAAAAAATCTGAAGCATCTCTGAGCAAGAAAAGAGTTTTGTCCACAGAACCCATCACAAAGCCCTTCCCCAACAAAAATTGCTTCAACCGGTCATACCAAGCCCTGGGGGCTTGCTTCAACCCGTATAAAGCTTTATGCAATTTAAAAACATGTCGAGGAAACTTGGGGTTCTCAAAACCGGGGGGTTGCCTAACATATACCTCCTCCTCTATGAACCCGTTCAGAAAAGCACTCTTAACGTCCATTTGAAAAAGCTTAAAACCCTTTGAAACGGCAAAAGCTAGAAGAATACGAATGGACTCAAGACGGGCCACAGGAGCGAAGGTTTCTTCAAAGTCAATACCTTCCTTCTGGCAATAACCCTGGGCGACTAGTCGAGCCTTGTTGCGCACCACAACCCCATCTTCACCTTGTTTGTTCTTGAATACCCACTTGGTGCCTATGGGGTTGCATCCTGGTGGCGGCTCAACTAGTGTCCAAACCCGATTGCGGACAAAATTCTCAAGCTCTTCTTGCATGGCATTAATCCAATTAGAATCAGAGAGAGCATGAGAAATGTCTCTGGGCTCAAAAGATGCAACAAATGCAGATTCAGCAAACACAGCGAGAGAGGCAGAAGAACGCAAAGTCCTTTCAGTTAAATCACCAATGATGAGCTCTGAGGGGTGGTCACGCTGAACTGCTCGGGTTCCCTGGTGATCTGAAGTCACCTCACCGGAGTCAGCAGCTGGCACCTCTGGACTCGACTGAGGGGGCTCGATCGAAGTGGAAGAAGTGATCAGAGGTCCGCCCTCATCATCAGTCGAAGTCACAGAAGGTGTGGGCTCTGCGGGGGATGCAGAAGGCCCACCCTCAACAGCAGCTGGAGTATCCTCATCTTCCTCGAAGATGGACTCTCCGAGCTCATCATCACCAGAAAGCTCAAAAGAAGGAGTCAAAGAAGGCAGGGACTCATCAAATGAAACTTCACACGTCTCGACAAGCAGCTGGGATTCGAGGTTCCAAACACGGAAGCCTCGAGAATGCAATGCATAACCAAGAAAAACACCATCCCAGCAACGAGACTCAAATTTTTCCAAATGCCCTCCCTTTTTGAGCACAAAGCACTTGCAGCCAAACGCTCGCAAGTGGCTCACCTTGGGCTGTCTGCCAAACCGCAACTCATATGATGTCGTACCAATGTAAGCTCTAAGAAAAATGCGATTGGCCAGATAGCAAGCCGTGTTCATGGCTTCAGCCCAAAAACGCCTAGGAGTCCTGTGCTCATCGAGCATCGTCCTGGCCATCTCAACTAGCGTGCGGTTCTTTCGTTCCACAACGCCGTTCTGTGGGGGAGTGTAAGGAGAAGAAAACTGATGGTCCAGACCCTGATCACCACAGAAGCTGACGAACTGAGAGTTCTTGAACTCAGAGCCGTTGTCAGAGCGAATTGCTCGCATCCGACCATTGTTCTCATTCTTCAGCTTCAAAACCAGGTCATGGACAAATTGAAAAGTTTCATCCTTAGACTCCAAAAAGAAAACCCACGAGAAACGAGAAAAGTCGTCAACAATCACAAGTGCATACCACTTCCCACCGACTGAGCGTACCCGAGCTGGACCTACAGTGTCCAAATGCAAAAGCTCGCCTGGATACGAAGTCATCACCTGAGTCACAGGTGAATGAGAAGCGGCAACCATTTTCCCATGACGACAGGGATGACAAACTAGATCCTTCTCCATTTTAAGCTTGGGCAATCCTCGGATGAGGTCCATAGAGCTTAACCTGACTAGCAGATCAAAACTCAAATGACCTAACCTCCTATGCCACTTCCAGAGCTCAGAAGAAGATCCAGCAATCAAACAGCGAGAAGGGCCAAAAGAACTAGAGAAGTCAATTCGAAAAACTTTACCGAAGGGTAAAATCTGACAAACCAAAGACCCTCTAGAATCAATCACAGAAGAATTTCCCTTCTTAAAACGCACTTCCAAACCATCCTCAAGAAGTTGCGACACAGAGATTAAATTAAAGTTCAGATTTTTAACCAAAGCAACATTCTTTAAAGAGAAATGGTCTGAGATGCTGATTGAGCCTATGCCACTTACTTTCCCTTGACCGTTGTTCCCGAATGTAATGTACTCTTTGGAGCTCGGGGGAGTGAGACTGGAGAACCATCTGCGATGTCCCGTCATGTGGCGAGAGCATCCTGAGTCCATGATCCAAACATCCTCCAGTCCCCGGTCCTGCACAATCAATGTCTGTAAGTGGGAGCAAATGGTCCGGCACCAGGTTTAGCAAAAGAGCTAAACCAGTGTCGAGCCATCTGCTCAAAAGATGGAAAGCGAAAACCATCAAAAGAGTTTGGACCAAAACGCGGCTCAAAACGCGGTCCATGGTTCTTCCTAACCCTACGGCCACGAGGTCCAGAACCGTAGCCAACTCGGTCTGGAACTCTGCCGGAACGAACACCACCTACTGGAGCACGGGTAGGAAAATCGTCTCCTCTACCACCACCTACACGACGCGGCCTGGCCTCTAGCCTCTCCCCGCGCCGAGGAACACGCAGTCTACCACCCTGCTGGTAGAACTGCACCTGATCACTATGAGCCCTCTCTGCTCTCTCAACCCGCTTCCTCCTGAAGCAAAACTCCGCAAGATGCCCGTCTCTCTGACAAAACTCACAATGATAGGTAGGCTTCTTGGGATGTGGTTGAGGCTTGGGATTCTTGGGCTTGGTAGTGTTTGGTGTGGTCTTCTTGGGCTGAGAGGGTCCAGGAAGAGAGTCTAGAGAAGAGTGGAGGAGTTTGGGCTTAGGAACCCAGATAGGCTTCTTGGGTGGAGCTTTGGGTGGTTCATGGATCACTCCATCCTTGGGCTGACAAGCCTGGGAGGTCTCAGTGGAGTGAGTCTTGGGATACCTCTGCTCTGGAGTCATTTTACTCCACTCCACTGCCCGGCTGAGGGCACTCTCAAAGTCAGCCTTGGTGTAGGTGTAACCTACCCCAAACCCATCCTGCCTCTTGAACTGCTGGATCATCATGCCAAGCTGTGGCTCTCTGGCACTGATCCAACTCAGGATAGACCGGAGGTAAAAGTTCTCATTCTGAGAATCAGCTAGCTCCTCTCTCAAAGAAGCTAGAACCTCCACCTGAGACAAGCAGGTCTCACACTCATTCTCTACTTGGACAGACTTCCCGGCTTTTAGCTTAATCAACTCCATTCTAAGAGACAGGCAGTTCTCACAGACAGTGGGTGGAACTGACAGTGTCTCAAGCTCTAGCCTAGTCTGGGCAAGCTCAGCTCTCAACCTCTCAACATCACCCAAATGCTCATCGCCCTTGGATTTCAGCTCAGCTAAGGCAGCTAGATGAGATGGGCAATCAACACAGGGTGCGACGACAGTGGCGTGAGCATCTTTCAGCTCCTGCTGAGCGCTTTCAAGCTCAGTGGCCAAAGCGTCCCTCTCATCAACCCTTTCTGTGTACCTGGACTTCAGAGTCGACAGGTCACACAGAAGCACCTCACACTTCGGGCACTCACTGCTAACACCCAAGCAAGGGGAAGAGGATAGACTCTCAATTCTGCCGTTGGCCACGGCAAGCTCACTCTCTAGCTCATCTATCCTCTTCTTGGCCCCCCTAAGCAGTTTTTCCCGATACTTTAACTCCTGACGATTGCTCTCTAGTAAATCAACAATTTCACGCTCATAAGATGATACCTTGCTATCGTCGTCGTCGGAGTCGTCGGAGGAGCTCTTTTCTTCTCTATCCCCAAGAGCCATGGAGCAGAAGCTCTTGCGGGATCTTCGGCGCTGGTGTGTGCGGCTCTTCGGCTTGTCTCCGAAAGCCATGAAGCAGAGGCCCGCCGGATCATCCTTGTCCTTCCCCTTCTTGATGGTAATCTCCTCATCACTTGAGCTCGATGAAGAGGAAGAAGACGTGGATCTCTTGGAGTAGCTCTTCTCCATCTCGGCGAAGAAGGCCTTGTCGCGCTTCTTGTTCTCTCGCCGGTAGTCCTTCAGGGCCTTCTTGAAGAACCGGGTCTTCGGCTTGCCCTTGGTGAAGGAGGGGCTCTCATGCTTGCCGGAGTCGTGGAAGCTGCTACCGGTGCCCTTCTTGTATCCATTGCGCTTGGGGCAGTCGGCGATGAAGTGTCCTGGATCACCACATTCAAAGCATCCGGATTTTGTGCCGTGTCTTTTGAACATTCTTTTATCATAGACACGACGCACCCGGTTGTTAAAGAGACACAAATCATCATCTCCCAACAACTCAAGCTGGTCCTCAGTGATAGACATCAAGGAGAACCCAGCACAACTCACAGCAGAGGGATCAACAGAAGGTGTAGCAAGGGCCAGGGATTTTGATCCAGAGCCAGTGAGATTTGATCTCAACTGGATATCTACCTCAGTGGCCTTCAGCTTGCTAAATAACTCAGAAATGGTCAAGGTATCGTAAGAAGTGCTCTCAACGATAGATGATACCTTGATCTCCCAGATCTTTGGGTCCAAGGTATGAAGAACCTTGAGCGCCTGCTCATGATCTGAGACTAACTGAGCACCCTCAGCCTTGTTGTCCCGAAGCTTGTTAATGATCGACTGAAAGCGACCAAACAAGGCTTCAACAGATTCACCCGGCTTCTGTGTGAAGTTCTCATATTCACGCCGGTAGGTCTGATAGAGCCGAGCCTTGACCTGGGCTGTTCCCTCATGGTGTGCCTTGAGGGTAGCCCAGATCTCTCTCGCAGTGGAGAGATGACTCACACGCTCAAACTCAGTGGGACCTAATCCAGAAAACAAAATATTCACAGCCTTACTGTTGCTCAGATGCTGAGCAATGATACCAGCAGTACCGTGCTCAGCGACTGGCAGAATGACAAACGTGCTGTGAACGCAAATGTCCCATATGTCCGAACCCTGGCTCATGAGATAGGCTCGCATGCGAGTCTTCCAATAATTGTAGCCATAGGCTTCCAAGGACGGGACCTTGCCTGGAGACGTCATAGTCACTACTGGGGTTTAGAACCGGTTAAGGTATGGAAAAACCCTAACCTCGCTCTGATACCACTTGTAGGACCGAAAGTAGCGACCAGAGGGGGGGGGGTGAATGGGCGCCTTAAAAATTCTTTCGAATCAATGGCCTGTTCCCAATACCCAACGCACCTCAAAAAATACTACGCAGCAGAAAATAAACAGAAGGCCTAAGTCTAAAGGTTTCTAGCCTAGAAGCATCTGATGATAAACAGTGTAGAACTAAAGAGGTGCAACTAGGCAGATAAACAAGTTGTAACAGGCCTAAACTTCTCAATGAAATGATCTAAGTATGTATAAAGTGAAAAGAGAAGTTACTGTCCAAAGTTGTCTCCTGTTCGGAACTTGGCGAAGCCCCCTTCGCACGTCGAGGTCTGCTTCGGAGGTTGGTGACGGAGTCTGTCCGAAATGCCGAAGGTGTCACGGTCTAGCCTAGTTCGAAGTGGCAAGAGGCGAAGTGTACTTCGAAGCGAAGTATGACAGTGCCGGAGCCTGGTTCGAAGTATGTACTTCGAAGTCAAAGCTTCGAACTCAGCTTCGAACCAAGAGCTTCGGAGCAAAGTAACAGAGTCGGAGCCTGCTTCGAAGTGAGCACTTCGAAGACAAAACTTCGAACACAACTTTGAGCCGAAAACTTCGAAGCACAACCTTCGAACAGAAGGCTTCGAACACAACACACAAAAGGACAACCTTCGAACAAAGAAGCGAAGTCTGTCACGCCACAAAGAAATCCAAACGAAGTCTATCAGAAAAGACAAGCTTCGAACCCTACTTCGAAACCTACCGAAGTGTGGACTTCGAAAGGGTGGATTCGGAGTATGTTGTTCGAGGTATGCGATGCTGTCCGTTCACAAGAATACTTCGAAGCTTATCAACACAGACCGTACACCGAAAATCGAAGTTTGAGCGAAGTCTTCGAAGATGCTAAGTCGAAGCGTGTCTCACGGAGCTGAGGGGCTTCGAACAGAGAAAGACTTCGCCAGAGACAGCCAGAAAAGGTAATAGACCCTGTCAGCTTCGATCAAAAAGCTGTGCAGTAGAAGGTGAAAAGCTGCACAGTACACTGTAGCTGCAGGGAAGTAGTACTACTTGCAACAACAAGAACTAGTACTACTAGAATGAAGAACACACTCAGCCGAAGCCTCCAATGCCTCAAAAATCACGGGAAAACTCGCTATGCTAATGAAATGAAGCCATTTAAAACCTTTGCAGATGCAGCACACAAATGAAATAGAGCATTTACTGCAACAATAAAAGCAAGGGATTGAATACAGGGGCAAACTCTCCCTGGCGGCGCAAGCAAGGAGTAAAGAGGAGAGAGACAAAACAGGAGACAAAAAGTGACCCAAATAGTGGATTTGATTTCAGCACAAAGGGGTAGTCCAAACCCTAGGGATTGGGGTGCTATTTATAGGCAGCCCAACACTAGGAATATTCTACCAGCCCCTTAGGGTTTTTACAGACTCAAAAATACAGAAAAAGACTCTACTGCCCTTAGGAATTTTTACAGACACAACTGACTGACTGTGGGCCTAGAGTAACAGATGACATATCCTGAAGCTACTCTTTTGGACAGTCGGATACAGAATCAACGGTTGTCAGTTTTATGCCGAAACTGACAAAGCCTCCACCAGCTTTGCACCAGGTACCCGGATTGGGCCGGCCCGACTCCGCAGCTCTCTCAGCCCGGCAATCGCTCACCGCCCGTGTACTTGAGTCAGTCCTGGTCAACAGCCCAGTGGGTCTTCTACTGCTTCTGGCCCATGCACCCGGATTGGGCCAGCCCGACTTCGCAGCCTCCTCTGCCCGACAGTCGCTCGCTGCCCGTGTACCTGAGTCACACGCGGCCCATGAAACAGCAGATCTCTTCTTTTTTTGTCCTCTTTGACTATCGTTGACAATGACTCATCACTTCTGGAGCCATGAGGCCCACGCTATTCAGCATGGCTCCTCAGTTGGAAGTCGGCATAGTCGGTGGCGACGAGCTGGATGGACAGCTCATCCTTAAGTCCCCGAAGGAACTTGGCTTGGCGGAGGGCGTCGGTGCGCACTTCTTCCGGTGCGTAGCGGGCGAGGCGGTTGAACTCATGGAGGTACTCCATGACGGTCCGGTTGCCTTGCTGCAGGTCGCGGAACTCCTGCTGCTTCACCGCGATGACACCGGCGGGGACGTGGGCGGCACAGAAGGCGATGGTGAACTCCGCCCTGGTCACCACATGGTCCTTCGGCTGGGACTCACAATAGTTGTCCCACCATTCAGCGGCGGGACCTTGGAGCTGATGAGTGGCGAAGGCCACTCGCTCCCGGTCGGTGCAGGGGAGGAGGTCAAGCTTCTTTCCAATGGTGCGGAGCCAATCTCCGGCCTCCATTGGGTTGGTGGTGCTTGAGAAGATGGGCGGGCGCACGCGCAGAAACTCCGAGAGTTGTGGAGCGGGTGCGGGTGCTAGTGCGCGAGGGGCAGGTTCCCCGTTCTGCAGTCGGTCCAACTGAGCTTGTTGGTGCTGCATCTGAGTGAGGAGGGCGATGATCAGCTGGTTCTGATTCGCCATCATCTCCGCCAAGGTAGTATGGTTGGCGGATGGCGACCCAGACTGACGTGGGCCCGTTGCACCCCAGTTGGGTACAACACCCTCGGGCGCGTCACGGCTTCCTCCTTCACCGTTGTTGGAGCCGGTGTTCTGGTGATTGGTCATTTTCTGGATATACGACATTATAAAAAAAGATGATGACAATACCCTTAAGAAAATAGCTCATATGCATATAAACCAAGTGGTAAAAATGTTTATTACAATCAAGTTCTTATTCTACCCACGACACACTCGTTGTGGATAGCACCACATACAAAATTTTGTTTTATTTAAGATAGCGACTCCTAACGTCTAATCGCCACCGGAGGCGGTCTCCGTGCTCTCAGAACCACGGGTACGTGGCTCCTGAGGGATGGTAGGCTCGAGAAAATTCTCGATGATGGGGTCGGAGACGAGGCCAGGGCGTGGTGCAGGGGCGCTGGCGGTAGACGGTCCGGTGGGGGAGGGGTGTGGCGGGATCCTCTTGGGGCGAGGGAGGGGCTCACAGATGGGCTTCTTCTTCCTCGGAAGGAGAGGAACCATCTCCGCAATATCCTTCTGCAGCTGCATGATCTTGCGCTGCAGCTCGCCATTCTGTTGGATCAAGTTCTTCGTCTGTTGGGGGAAATTACTTCATTTCCGCGACTTAAAGGTTGACCCTCCGAAAGCTCTAAGGAAGTCCCGAAGGTGGTCGACTAATGCTCGAAGATACGTCAGCGTGGTCGAAGGGTGCCACGATGCGAAGTTACGGAGGACCCTTCGAAAGGAGAAAGGAAGCTTCGAAGCAGGACGACGTGACTGATTGGATGCCCTGCTTATCTATCTACCCTGCAGTACTTTACCACGTATAACCTCGTTTATAATACTGAGGGTATTTGTAATATAAGGGTAAATAGGTCTATTCCTTTAGCTTTTCTCCCTATAAATACCCCCCTTTGTACCTTGTAAGAAGGATCCAGAACCAGTGGTTCAAACACATACATTCGGACCTCTTGAGTTGTTATCCTTACGGAGGCTCAAGTTTGTCCTAAAGACACAAACCTCTTGTTTGTTTGTTCTTAACTACTAAGAACCTGTTGGTGTAACTTTTACACCAACAGTTGGCGCCGTCCGTGGGGATCCAAGTTCTAAAAGCTTGTTCTCTACTGCTAACTGCACTCTGAAGAAAACTTACGGGGGGAGCCTCGGAATCCTGAGATTCCGCGCACCCTTCAGTTAAGGGCTTCTTAGTGCAGCCCGAAGGCCTTCCCTCGACCCCCCCGAGTCGTTCGAAGCCTTCCATCTCCACTACACCAACAGTTGGCGCCGTGGTGTAAGTTAGTAGTTAAGAACAAACAAACAAGAGGTTTGTGTCTTTAGGACAAACTTGAGCCTCCGTAAGGATAACAACTCAAGAGGTCCGAATGTATGTGTTTGAACCACTGGTTCTGGATCCTTCTTACAAGGTACAAAGGGGGGTATTTATAGGGAGAAAAGCTAAAGGAATAGACCTATTTACCCTTATATTACAAATACCCTCAGTATTATAAACGAGGTTATACGTGGTAAAGTACTGCAGGGTAGATAGATAAGCAGGGCATCCAATCAGTCACGTCGTCCTGCTTCGAAGCTTCCTTTCTCCTTTCGAAGGGTCCTCCGTAACTTCGCATCGTGGCACCCTTCGACCACGCTGACGTATCTTCGAGCATTAGTCGACCACCTTCGGGACTTCCTTAGAGCTTTCGGAGGGTCAACCTTTAAGTCGCGGAAATGAAGTAATTTCCCCCAACATCGTCTCCTCACGAAGAAACTCAACCGCCTCATGGTGCTCGTCGGCGTCGAGCACCGCCTCGGTATGGAGGTCGTCCATAGCCTGCAGAAGACGCGACTGCCGGGCCATGACCGGATCACGCACGGAGTGAACTCCGAGGTAGATGCTGCGGTGGGCGCCGGGAGTACGCTTCAGCACAAGCCGGAATGACGAGTTCTGAAGACGATCATCGTAGATCATCCTCAGCTCCATGAGGGCCTAGAGGGCGACTCGTTGGCACGCGACGTCGAAAGTCGGGCCCCCAAGTGTGGTGGTGTAGGGTGGCAGGTGCTCTCCGGAGCCATGGACGGTGAGGGAGACGTCACAAGGTCCGGCGAACTCGTCGGGGTACACTCCTTGGAATTCGGGCTCGAAGAGGAACCCGAGGAAGGTGAGCATCATACGGAGCTCCCGGACGAAGGCCTCGTAGTGACGGCAGTAGCTGTGGACTTGATAGACAGGCATCTACAAAACAGCAAGTTGAATAAAAGTGAGGGGAGTAATAAAGTTTATAAAGTAGGTTTTCGAGAAATAATTTACTGCATCTAATGGCTAGGTGGGTCTGTTTGGCTTCCTACAGTCAAGTCAGCTCTGATACCATCTTGTGGCGCCCCGATTTATCAAAATCGAGACATTATTGAATTTCCATAGAAAAACAATAATAACAAGAGGTTCATCATGCGACAATCGTACATATGACAAGTATTCATGGCACGCAGACCATATTTATTACATCAGAGTAAAAATTAAATAAGTAAATAAAAGCATGACAAACGTCTTCTTCAGGATCTTCTCTTGACTGGGTCGCTACTCCAGACCATCTTCATAATAGGCATCCTCTGAGGTGTTCAACGGGTATGAGTACAAAAAGTACTCAACAAGCCACCGCAAATGCAAGTAATAATGCAGGATAATAAACAAGGAAGGGTAGTGGCTAACAGTGCGGAAAATTACATTTTTAGTTATTGCATTTAGTGTAGTCAGATTTAATCACGCGGAAAAGTAAACATGAGCATCAACAACATCATCTAACTCGAGGAGTACGTTTTACCTCCTCGCACAACAGTCCTTACATGTCAAACAACATGCACATCCATATTCAAGTGATCTAACTGTGGGATGTCACGCAACCCGCCCTTGACCGTAGGCTCGGCTTTTCGAAAAGATTTAAGACTCTGATTAGAGATGTACTATTGTACCCACAAGGCACGCACTCATCCCAAACGAGATGACCCATACCACGGGAACTCGTGCCAAAACCTCGGCATGAAATGCTCCAAGCGATAACCACCCGCTCTAGGTTTCGCCGGCGCGCTGGGCCGCATCCCGGCTAACGTCGCACCCCCTTTTGCGCCACATTGGTACAAGCCACCCGCAGGTGCTACTTGACCCATCTCCAAATGGTGGCCTCGGTTTGGAACAATCCATACCTTAGTTAGGACTTACTCATTAGACTTGTGGTTAGTACGGAAGTGTATTGAACCGGATCCCTCAGACCGGTCCTTATAGTGCCCCGGGTGCTACCGACCAATGCCCTAGCTTGCACCCAGAACCCACCATGCATACACTCACAACCATAACTCATCACCAACAGAATTCCAAGGATAAGAAGTAACGGGGATCATATAGTAGAACCATTTTACGACGACTCATTTTTATCCTATAGCGATCGTGTCAATACATTTTACACTAGCTAATATCATTAATCATGTGGTGACAAGGAGATTAGGCGAGATAGCATGGCTTGGGTTGCACATCAAGGTCGGGGGATCCTAAATAAATATATTGTAAGGGTTCATTTGACTAATGCATGTATAACCTATGTGTTTTAGCGATAGTTTGGTAAAACGTGGGTTCAATATGCTCAAAAGAATGGTTTGGTGACTTGCCTTGTTCAGCGAAAGGCGTGGGAGGAACTTCGGGAAAGTACTCCGGCTCCTCGGTAGTGTCGTAGTCTTCTCGTTATAAACAAAGTAAATTAAAATAATAACAACATCCAATGTAAACAATACAAGACTACACAATAAGGACATAGGTTTAAAGTTGGTTTAATTTAGGGAAACCAATTTATTAAGTTTCTGAAAGTTATTTCATAAATAATTTTGAAATGAACTATAGGGAAATATGGTAATTATAAAAGGGATTTTCAATTGTGAATAGCCTTCTTTTAAGTCTTCTAATCAATTTAAAATAAAAGGTCCATGAGCAATTCAGTGGTTTCCATTATATGAACAAAAAGAAAATGAATATAAACTTTAATGGAATTTAAATAATTTGACTTTACATTTTTACCCTAAGGGTATCTAAATGCCTATTTAAATAAATGTGAAAAAGTCTAAAGTAACATATTGTTTTTATTGAACTAATGTGTAGAGAATAATATTGTGATTTTTTTGAAATTGAAATGGCAATTTTTAGAGTTCAAATGCGCAAGATATGAATTTTACAAGTTTAAAAGCATTTCTGGAATTTATTTTCAAATTTAAAACGCCTCGGGTCCACGGTGAGCCAGGCCCACGGTGAACCCGCGCACTGTGTGCGTGATCCGGCCCAATCTGGACCGTTGGATTAAAATGCGCGAAAGGGTACCACGTGGACGCATGAGATCGAACGTGGGTTTTAAATGGAAATGAACGCGCGAGATTAAAACGTAACGCTTTGACCAGATCCGATGGTGCGGATTAGATCGCGCACGTGGAGCAACTAGCGTCGCTCGATCGCGATCGAGCGGTCGGGATGGAATCCGACACGGCACGCGCTAAGGGGGTTGTACCCCCTTCGTCTCCGGCGACGGCGGGGTTCGGGTGCGGCGGCGACGACGCCTACGAGGGGGCTAGGCCCTAGCTCTATGCGAAAATGGAAAGAGGGGGCCACGGCGGTCATGACGGTACCTTCGACGGCGATGAAGGGCGGCTGACGGTGATCGGCGGCAAGGGTAGACGCGGAGGGCTCCTCGGGTGCTCGACGGCGACGTCGATCCTGCGGTCTCCTTGGCCAATGGAGGCGTGGCCGAGGTCGGGTGGTCGGCGACGGTCACGATGGTGGCGACTGCGTGGACGGAGGCGGTCCGAGGCGACGGCGAGCGGTGGCCGGAGGTGAAGCAGGAGGGGAGCGCTAAAATGTGAATTACGGGCGTTCTGTTCGATCCTGGGCTACGAGACTGTGGGGGTCGAACGCGGCGGAGGCAGGGGGTTTAAATAGGGCGTCGGGGGGGGGGGCTCGCATGCAAGGAAAGCCGAGGGAGGGGTTTATGTCACCGGCGAGGGCTCGGCCATGCACGACGCTGCGTTCCCCGGCGCTGCGATTAAACGGGCGGGGGGGGGGGGCTCGGGGTGCATTAAACCGGCGTCAATTGAATGCAGGAGGGCCAGCGAGGCGGATCCGAGGTGGGGGTCGTCGGCCGGCGGAATTTGGGGGCGGAGGCGGGAGGTAGACGACGGGTCTGACAGGCGGGGGCCACTGGCCAGCGAGCGCGAGCGAGTGAGGGTGGCGACTGACGGGTGGGGCCGGGCTCGGGCGCGAGAGGGAACGGTTGGCGCCGACAGGTGGGGCCATGGTGTTGGGCGCGCGCGCGAGGGGGGAGTCACTGACTGGTGGGGTCCAGCGGTCAGACGGGGCGCGTGGGAGGGAGTGGGCTGGGCCGGTCGGGAGAGAGAGAAAGCGAGGGGAGGGGCCCGTTACTGTTTAAAACATTTCCGAATAAAAATAATTCCAGAAAATAGATTAAAATCTTAGGGCTATTTCCAAGCTTGGTAAAAATTTATAAAAATTCTCAAAAATATATTTTGGTCTTAGGATCATACACAAAAAGTTTCAGTCCCTGGTTTGGCCATTTACTCTATGTTGTAGTTCAAAATGGTATGGAAGGGTATTTAAAGGTATTTTCAAAATAATAAAATCTAGGAAATTGAATTAATTAATATTTTTATTCCTTTGAAAATTTGGGGTGTTACACCCTGCCACTCGCTGCGTACTGACTTCACGACATGTTGTATTCGACGAGCATATGTTTCCCTTTCGCTGGATATCGCCCAAGTCCACCCAAACGTCAACCACGCCACCACCATCCGTTGAACAAGTGTCTGTTCTATTCCGGCAACGACCACAGCCACGCAAGGCGCCACCTGCGGCCACAGGTTCTTCATTGACAACACCTGCTGCTACGACTCCATCCAATGATCCTACGCAGTCGCCACCTACTCCATCAAGTGATGTGCCTCTTGTGGCCCAGGCCTCAACCTCGTCTCCCCAAGACACGGCTTCACTAGCCTCACCTCAGGCGTCGGTGCCGTCTTCTCCTCCCATGGGACATTCCATGATGACCCGATGGAAGGCTGGCATTATCAAGCCCAACCCTCGCTATGCCAATCTTGTCACTGCCGATGAAGTGCCCAACACGGTGCGTGTTGCCCTTCGTGATCCGGAGTGGCTTGCTGCTATGCAGGAAGAATACAATGCATTGAAGAACAATGGCACCTGGGAATTTGTACCTCGCCCTCCAGGAGCTCATGTCATCACTGGAAAATGGATATTCAAAAACAAGTTCCATGCCGATGGCTCACTGGAGCGATGCAAGGCGCGTTGGGTCGCTCGTGGATTCTCGCAGCGGCCAGGACTCGATTTTGATCAAACTTTTTCTCCTGTGGTTAAACCGTCGACCATCCGTCTGGTGCTTCATCTAGATGCTGCACGCGATTGGCCAGTGCATCAGCTTGACATCAAAAATGCCTTTCTCCACGGCGAATTGACGGAACACGTGTATTGTCACCAACCAGCTGGTTTTGTAGATTCAGCACAGCCGGATGTCGTGTGTCTCCTACGTAAATCCCTGTATGGCCTAAAACAGGCTCCACGGGCGTGTTTTCAATGCTTCGGCACACATCTTCAGTGACTTGGGTTTGTCTCCTCCAAGTCTGACAACTCCCTGTTCGTGTTCTACCATGGCGATGACGAGGCACATCTCCTCCTATACGTCGACGACATCGTCCTTGATGCCTCATCACAACGTCTTCTTCAGCATGTCATCAGCCAACTTCACGTTGAGTTCGCGATGAAGGACTTGGGCCCTTTGCACTTCTTCCTCGGCATACAAGTGCGTTAAACGGCCGACGCCTTTTTTCTTTCACAGGAGCAATACGCCGGTGAGGTGCTTGATCGCTTTGGCTTGACGACCTGCAATCCGGCCACAACGCCCATCGACACGAAGGCAAAGGTCTCCGGAGTGACAGGGGAACTCTTCCACAACCCGACGTTCTACCGTAGCATCGTTGAGGCACTGCAATACCTCACACTCACGCGGCCGGATTTATCCTACGCTGTTCAACAGGTGTCTCTACACATGCACTCGTCGCGCGATGTGCACTGGACGCTTGTCAAGCGCATCCTATGCTATGTTCGTGGCACGACGCATAAAGGTCTACAGCTTCACCGATCCACTACACCGTCACTTATCGCGTATTCCGACGCCGACTGGGCCAGCTGTCTGGATACACGGCGATCGACGTCTGGATTCTGCATCTTCTTCAGTGACTCGCTGGTATCATGGTCTTCGAAACGACAACCTGTTGTGTCTCGATCAAGTGCTGAAGCTGAATACCGCAGTGTGGCCAACGCTGCTGCCGAATGCTATTGGCTTCGTCATCTACTCGGAGAACTCCACGTAAAACTCGACACTGCCACATTGATGTACTGCGACAACATATCTGATGTCTACCTATCTGAGAATCTTGTTCATCATGGCCGCACCAAGCATGTGGAGCTGGATGTTCACTTCGTCAGAGAGAAGGTGGCCGTTGGGGATATCCGCGTTCGACACATTTCGACTCGTCTACAACTTGCCGATATCATGACAAAGGGATTTCCCACGTCGTTGTTTGAAGATTTTAGATCCAGTTTGTGTGTTGTTAATAACACACGAACTGCGGGGGGGTGTCAAAGAGGATAATCACATGTACTGTTGCTGACCGATTCCTTTGGATTTCTGTTAGCTCTCCGAAGTTTCTGCCCACCATCCGGTTGATCAGGAGATTAGTTAGCTTGCACTAGCATGTATTTATTCTCTTTCAGTGATCAATACAATCATGTGTTGCATCTCAAACTCTCTCAAAGTAAGTCACTGGATTAACCAGGGATGGATTAACCAAGGAATCAAAACGATGACGATTACTTTTGGACACAATCTTACGAGCCTCGTACTAACACGAAGAAAGGTCGGTGTTAGGTAATAAGACAAATTTAAAATCCACCGAGGTCTTCACAACCAACCAAATTGATTTAGTATATGCACAAGACACAAAAAGCTAGAGACAATACTCTGATGAAGAATTCCATAAATGGCAGAGAGGCTGATGAGGACAGACAAAGACTTAGGGGGTGTTTGGATATCTTATGCTAAAGTTTAGCACTTGTCACATCAGATGTTCGGATGTTAATTAGAAGGACTAAATATGAGCTAATTATAAAACTAATTGCAGAATACATAGGTTAATTCATGAGACGAATTTATTAAGCCTAATTAATCCATCATTAGCATATTTTTAATGTAGCATCACATTGTAAAATCATGATCTAATTAGGCTTAATAGATTCGTCTCGTGAATCAGCCTAAGGGTTCTACAATTAGTTTTATAATTATATCATGTTTAATATTTCTAATTAGTATCCGAACATCCGATGTGATAGTGGCTAAAGTTTAGCCCCCGGAAACCAAACGAGCCCTTAGTATTAGCCACAAAGAATTACCAAAGAAGATATTATACAATGTGGCTACAGAATAATGCCCATCTTTTGTCCACCACCATTGAATTTTGTCATCAAAACTAACACGCAATGTGATCCCTACATTAGATCCCACGGCCGGAATAATTCCATCGATGCTTGAAGAGAGGGAACGTGCAATATCACTGACCCATTGTTTGCTGTTGACAGCTTTGTAAAAAGTAGGGATGGCAACGGCGGGTTTGAAACCCACCCGCGAAACTTATGTAAACCCAAACATGTGAAATCCGTGAGTTCAAAATTAAACCCGAACTCATCAAGTACATACCCAAAACCCAATCGGTAAACCACGGGTTCAATTTATACTCTATGTAAATTACATTACAATATAAATATAAATAAAAACACAATAAATAAAAGATTATCACATTACCTATACTTAATTTGAAATGATGAAATCACTCAATATATCTCAACATAACATATCATGGAAAATAAATAGAGAATGAAATAGACTCTATGTAATTTTAAGTAATCAGGTAAACCCGTTAAACCCATGGATTTAAATCTAAACCCGAACCCGACCCAACAATAAACGGGTGTCTAAACACGTGGACACAAAATTAAACCTAAACTCGTGCCCGTCGGATTGGGTACTCGCGGATAAAAACTGTCATCCCTAATGAAAAGCAATATCCCCTCATTAGATTTATGACATATCGCCATGGCGAATCTTAAAACATCTTTTGTATCTCTGATTCGATCTGTTAGGCCAAGCAGGAAGGGACTGTGCAAATTTGGGAGGAAACTCTGTTTCTAAACTCTGTTTTTTCTTCGATCTATTAGGCATAACAGGAAATTAAAGCGACTACATAGCTTGTTCGATCTGTAAGCAAAAAAAGGACTGGGCGGAAAGGATACGGTGGTGCCATGGGAGAGTGCCACAGATTTTTTTTCCTTCAGCAGTTCAGCGGAACTAAAAGTGACGAGGCATTGAGGCAACATCATTCAGTTGTGGCGTACGTACGTGCGCTTTGTAGGCCGGGTGGCATCTGCAGTTCTAGATGCTGCGATGAATTCCGGCGACGCTAGCTAGGGCTCAATTAAGTACGTTTAGTTGGATGGACATGGTTAGAGCCATTCAATCCAGTCTGTCATTTGATTAGAAGGCGAAATTAGATGGGATGAACACCAAGAAAAATATTTCTTCAATATACTGAATTGAGAGATTTTAGAATTTTTCGAGGATTAGCTCATCCAATATTGAATAAAACGACGCGTCGTTTCCTGATTGAGTATTACGTATTTAATTTTTCATTTATAAATATTCAAATGATTTTTACTCTCAAATCATTTATCCAATTTATAATCGAATTACATCGTTGTATTGGTTATAATTTAATCTATAAAATAAGATCTTATATGATTATATTTTTGTGAAAAAATATATTTGACAAGTAAGCGCCACTAAATTTAAGCTTATCTCATCCAAATCATATACACTTAACCAAACAAAACTAATGTTTTATCAAATCCATGCAACCAAATATCTCAAATATATCATCTTATCCCTAGATCCATAAAAATCATCCTAACCTAAACCAAATGGATCCTAATAAGACTCTACAAAGACCATGTACAGTGTGCTGTGCCTGACTGACCCATCGAGATCGAGGCTTCGAGGAAGACGCAAAAACGCGGGAGGTAGCTGGTACCTGGTAGTAGTGCAGCAGGGTAGAATTCCAGATGGCGAACCACCTCCACGCGCACAAAGCATGCATGCATGCGTGCATTCATAGCTGCTGATCTGAATATCTAGCTAGATAGAGTAGTGTCAAGTGACTCGAAAAATTGGACAGTGATGGCCGGAGAGTTCGACGTATCTATGATCCAACTTTACGCGCACAAGCATATATACATGCATGTATAGTAAAACATATAAAAAATTCTAAATAGCCATATATTAACGTGATTACTACTTGGTAAAAATTAAAAAAAAATTATTATCTATATGATCACATCTATGTATTCGTTTACCGTGATGTTAAGTTCTAATGCATGTTTATATCTTCTAATCATATTCGATATGTTTTTAAGTACTATAAAAATAACATATATTAAAATTATATAATTAATTTAAAATATGTCGCGGTTATATAAGTTGCTTATTTCGCTTGGGGCTTAAGGGTGCGTTTGGTTCTGCTTTTAAAATCTGCTTCTGTTGTGAAAAACAGAAGCTGAACCAAACGGGTTTATCAAAATTGCTTCTGTTGTGAAAAAACAGCTTTTTCTAGTATAAATTTAGAAGCAGCTTGGACCCGCTTTTCTGATTTTTATACAGATTAAATAGCATGAATTCAATGTGTCTTAATTGATCTAACATTATTATGGTTTGTATTACATTGCACAAATTTATGAGATAATATGTGGTTGCCGGTTACTTTATGAGATGGACTATGCACTTTTTATTTATCTAATATATTTTCTAGTTATTTAATTGCATCAATGTTGAGTGTTTCCTATTTATATATATGTATAGAATATTATAATGATGAAAATTTTGTAAGTTATAAAAAACAGTCAGCTCACAATATATTTTTCACATAGCTTCAACTAAAATTAAATGATTTTTATTTTTTCCACGACATAGCAAACCAAACTGACACTAAATCCCTCACTCGTTCCTTGGACTGCGTCGGTGACAGTGCTTCGCTGGGAGCGAGCGCTCAGCACTGAGCACTGACCACTGGGCACCGCTAGCGATCTTATCCGTCATATCTTAAATTTCTTGTTTAATTTAGTTTAATCAGTTTTTAAAATATAAGTCTCATTGGAAACGAACCGAATCTCAAAGCTCAAAGTAGAGTTAGTACATTAGTTGTAAAGAGTGTATCACCTGCATGCATCCGTTGCGTGCTCATCACTATCCATAATTTGCCGATTCAGCTAGCTGGAGTACTCTACCAACTGAGCAGAGCAGTGGCATAGCTATTCAGCTAAGCTAAAATAATAATCGAACATTAATACATTATAATTATAAGTGCTGAAGTGATTAATTAGTTGAAATAATAATCCAAATAACTAATGCATGCATGGATCAATTAAATTGTGTAGCTTATTGTAAAGATAACAATTTGCTCGAAAATTATGTAAGTAATACTGAGATTGAAAGGTATTTAATTTTTAGAAACACGTGCGGTATGAATAATCTGACATGGAATATATGGAATAATCCGAGAAGTACGGGCCGGGCCGGCCTAGGAAAGCGACCGATCAGTTGAGCAACGAAATGCAGGCATTAGTTACTTTGTCCCCGTCGATCACACTGATCTTCTTTGCTGTCTCATTCCGAAGAGAAAGTAGAGAGCTGAATTAATGCACCATTGTGTAGTGTATCTCATGCCTTAACTCCTACGCAACATCCGAGACTCCTCTTACATCCCAATACATCTCAAAAGATCGGTCTAGTAAAAGAATAATTATTCTTTCTTATAAGCTACTCGTAGTCTCTTTCTATGTACGAGGTGACGCTAATACCCTGTTTGTTTGAGCTTTCAACCAGCTTCTTATCCCTAAAACTGAAAGCTCAAACAAACAACTAGCTTCTGGTGAGCTTCTTTCGTCTTTCAAAAACTCAAACAAACAGGGCCTAAAGTTGCTGGTAACGTAGCTCACCTACCGGTTGGCCAAACGGCCCAGTATCCTAACACATTTATCCCAAACATTAGAATTTACAGCATACTAGTAAAATACTCTCTCCTTTCCATAATACAACAATTTCTACCGTTTAAATTTTATCTCAAATATTATAACTTTTATAACGTACTCCCCCCTTAAATCTTCCTATTTCACCCATATCAAGAGTATTGGTTGTATGTAGTACTAATTGTTTGGAGTGCTAGTTGAGAGCTAGTTTGTGTTTTTTTCCTTACTAGTTGAGTTTTAGTTTGTTATGAGTTATTAGTTTGTAATAAAGATATCATGCAAATAAAGATAAACAACACTGAAGCCGGAGAATTTTAGTTTGTTATGAGTTATTAGAATAAGTGGTGGTGGTGACAGACTTATCATCACTAGTTTCTTTTAAAGTAGTACAAAAAACTGAATAAACATGCAAAAATGTAAAAATCACTATAGTTTAGTTTAGTAAGGAGGGAGTAAAAGATTACGTAAATCACATTGTGTGTGTGTCTGATATCTATCTCTTCACTACCTGATCAAACTACTAACTAGTAGCTACCATACGCGCGGAATTCGTCTGGATCGGAACGAACGACGGACGAAGCTTCTGAGAAGAAGATCGATAGATGCATGCATATGATGGATCGAGATTTCAGGCGAGCGATCTATCGATCACTGCGCGTATGCACGGATGGATGACGCGGCGACCTTATCGGCGACGCTGACATGCGCTATCCGAGTGTGTGCTCGCCACTGCACTGACCATCCTGCGTCGTCCACCAGCAGCAGTAAGTGAATGAGCTTGCGAGCGATCGATCATCAAGCTAGCGTGGCGCCGGAGCAATCATGGACGATCGACGTCGTCGTACGCGAAAGTGCGGGGGGTACACGCCGTACGGCGCTTGGTAGTGGTGGACTGGTGGTGACAAGCGAGCACAATCTATAGTCACTCTTTTTTTATATTATATAATTTGTTTGTTTTTTTTTTAAAATCAAACAGTACTGACTAGCTTGATTATAGCATGTTCAAATAAAAATATATAGGTTTAATACTATATTTTTGGCTACATTTTTTTTATAAAATTTATGAAAGTTAAAAGATTAGCTTACGTCGAGCGCACCGGCCGTCGTCGCCTGCAACTTGGCGCTCGCGCGTGTTTGATATTTCGGCCGGGCTAGCTAGCTAGCGATCGAGCTAGATAGATCTCTGTTGGTTACAGCTGCCGCTGCCACTAGCTAGCCGGCGTCCGGCCTAGCCGTACGCTGGCCGCTGGCGACATGAGTGCTGGCTGTGCAGCGCGCTGAGATATCGATCTGGCTCCTTTTGCCGGCGCATCGCATGCATGCATGGCCAATCGATCCGATCCCATTGAGAACTCTACTAGATAAGCTTGCTTGCCGCTGTGGAAGCGATCGATCCGCGTCCGCTGGCTTTATTTGCCTCTTCAGGTCGTCTTGGTTTCTCTTTTCTATCCTAGTGTAATTGACGAGAAGCCTCCGCCTGCTAGGGGTGCGACGATGGGCACCAGCTGCACCCTCTTGCACCTCTAGCAAGGAGCCAAGGATGTACCCTCTTGTACTTGAAACCACTAACGACGATGGATATATGGAGGTGTGAACGAATCGACCTAGCTTAATTAGTGGCCATCTCTGTCGTGTATGTGAACAAACAGACAGTGAGTGAAGGCGCACGCGCCTAGCTTAGTTAGTGGCCAACTCGATCTGTTGTGCATGCTGTGAACAAAGACAGTGAGTGAATTGAAGGCAAAGAACCGATCGAAGTTGATCAAATGCCCTCGACGAGACGGAGAACGTTGGGAGAGTTAGGGCGTGTTTGATTGGAGAATAAGGTGACAATGTGAGCTGAGAGGTTAAGTTAGTTCTATCATTTCAATTTAAGAACACGATCGATATCTTTATTTTAGTTTTTAGGGATATGATGACCCTATTCCGCTTTAGAATCTTAGACGCATTTTTGTTTTCATGTTCTAAATGAGAGAACTATGTTTCATAACTTTTTGAAATTAACTTATCTAGCATGTAAAGAAATTTTCTTCTACGAGAGCCATTCATCAATCCTACTTGAGATCTATCAACCAAACAATTAAAAAATTATAATAAAAGAAAAATTTTATAGTTTTTGAGAATGTATCGCATTTTTAATGTTAATTTTAGTATCTTCTGACACATGAGGTATCAAGAGATACCAAAAGTAATACCAAAAATATGATATCTCCGGATACCTTCTCAAAGATTGTAAAATCACTCGTAATAAAACCATCTCAACCCTCTTCAATTTGCAATCTAACTAAATAGATCCTTAAGCAATCTTGTATTGATCATTTATCTTGTTATTACATGGGTAATAATAAGAGTATAAGACAAATGGTACACACACTTGGTTATGCAGAGGCTGAAGAACCATTTCCATTATAAAAAATAAAGTGCTACACCAATGGAAAAAAATATTGTGCTCCCTTTTGAAAGGGTGCACGACCTAGGTATGTACATGATGGTCTTTTAAAAGCTCATATGCATGTTAGTTGTTCCTAGGCTTGGCTCAATGGCGGATAGATATTTTCCTTTTTCACGCTTTCTAATCTGTCGTATAGGCCAGTGCTACAATATAATTTATGATGGGTCAAGATTGAAATTATCAGTATGGCAGAAGAGAGCAATTTGCGGCTTGTTTGGACCTGAGAATTAACTGCACTCGGTGCAGTGGCAGCAGGGGCCGGAGGGGCTTGTGGTTTCAGCTATAGCCCCGTAGACCATCAAGCGTTGAATCGATCGACGTGCTCACCTTCTTTTTTCTTAATTATTCGACACCAAGAAGCTTCTCTATCGTTGTTCAGCTAGCGTTTTTTAGGTTTGTTTGGATCTAAACTTTTTTAATTTGTCGTATGAACCGAAGAACCACCTGATGTCGTTCTGCACGTACGACGTCGTCCTCGTCCAGTCGTCGATTGGATATTAAATCTGTCAGTTAAGCTTGCTTATTAACCAGGTCGTGATCCTATAGCCCTTGCCTAGCTAGCTAGACGCTAGGACCTGATAGAAAAATCTAAGGTGTCTTAGGGTTCTTAGAGATCGTCTAGGGTTTGACCAGTAGGGTATATCTTAGGGATGTTGTACCTCTGCTTTGCCGAAGAAGAAGGGGACACCATGGCGCGGAGCTGTGGCGTCGTTTGAGTCCGACGTCCGGCGGTGTGGAGGCAAGGGAGGCTTCCCACCGCTGCAGTGCCTTAGCAGATCGGATAGCTTAGATGGGTTGGAAGAGGTTTCAGTCGCGCGAGCATCGATCACAGCACTGAGAACCTCTCCCCTATTTATATGGCACTGCGCGGTAGGGGCCCCTCAACCAGATCGGTTGGGGCACCCCTGATCAGGGCGCACGGGAGAATAGGGAGAGTTAGTTTAGGGAGTCCGAGTCTAAAGGGAGGAGAGGGACTCGGTCCCCCTCTCCTCCTGAGATTTTAACCAACATTCTCCCCCTAAATCTCAACTTAGTTCTTAACTTAACTTAACATTACACCTATTCCATTATAGATCAATGCATAGAGAATGATGCATCATAATAGTCAGTTACGTACTATATGACTCAACAACTACAATGCACATTTCCATTTTGAAATGGTTTCTCAACTTATTTTGGGCCCTTATAAATCCATAGATCATAGGCTTTCCTTAAACCCATGTCGACTAAGTGTTCTCTGAACACAGTGGGAGGTAAGCCTTTTATGAGCAGATCCGCAAACGTTCGTTTGGTACTTATATGCTCTACTTATTGTTTGATCTTGGATTCTCTCCTCAACAATATAACACTTAACTTAGATGTGTTTGGCAGCAACACACTTCTTGTTGTTATAGGAGAAATATATTGTTGACTCATTGTTACAGTATAACCTAAGTGGTTTTAAAATGCTGTCGACCACTCTTAAAACCGGAATAAATTTCTTAAAACATAGTGCCTGTCTGGCGACCTCATAACATACTACAAACTCGGCATACATCGTGGAAGATGCCGTCACAGTTTGTTTGGAGCTTTTCCACGACACAGCTCCCTTTGCGAGTGTGAATACACAACTTAATGTGGACTACTTAGCATTCACTCATCTCGCAAGGTCTTAATTTGAATAACCCGCAATTGCTAGGTTATTTAATCTTTCATACATTAGCATGAGGTCGTTATGCCTTATATAAATCTCAAGGCTTTCTTAAATTAATTCAGCGATCTATTTCTGGATTTCTGATATCTGCCAAGCATTCCGGCGGTATAAACTTAGTCAGGGCGAGTACATAATTGAGCATACATTTGCTTCCGACAGCAGAAGCATATGGAACCAATCTAATTTGATCGATCTCATATTGGTTCCTGGGATACTGAAAGTTCCAAACTTATCACCCTTGACTATCGGATCAGGCGATAGCTTATACGCATGCATACTATATACTTTATCAGTATATTTTCTAGTATGTCGTATGCAATAATCTTAATACCCCCTTAATGGTATCTTAGAGAAACTCTAATCCTAACATATAGGAAAATTTCTCCAAGATTCTTAATGTCAAAATGAGAGGACAAGATTTCTTAGTTTCTAATATTAGATGGACATTACCACTTGCAAGCAAAATGTCATCCACATGCTAAACTGGGAAAATAAATTCCCCATTCTTAAACTTAGACAAACGCAATTGTCCTCTTCATCATTCTTAAAACCCAAAAATCTTCTATTAGTCTAATTAAATTTCAGATACCCTTACTTAAAACTTATTTAAGTTCATTGGACTTAGATAAAACGGTATCATAAAATTTCCTTTCATTTCTATGACAAAACATTTAGTTGTGTCATATAGACATTCTCATTTAAAACTTATTGAAATGTCGTCTTTATATCAATCTGATGTAGTTCTAAGTCATAATGTGCCTTAATGATTCTTAAAGAATCCTTAAATAAGATATACAAAAATGTCTCATTTAATCTGCTTCTTATCTGAGTTGGCACATCATTTACTAAGTTAGAGAGTTGTTCCTTTACTTCTTCATTAGCATCATCTAGAAATGCAGATTACTGAATAACAGGAGCCTCATGTACAATAGATGTCGCTAATGAAGGTCCAAACTCAAGTGTTGGACAAAAGACACTACCACAGGTACATGGAAAATTGCTCTTGAATCATAGAAGTGGATTCACTAACCCACTTCTCTTCAAGATTAATTTCTCTAAGTACCGTGCTCCCCCTGATTAAAACATCTTCTATAAAATGCATATCTCGTTTCTACAAACTTAACATGTCTGTTAGGACATTACAAAACAAGATCACTTAGACTTATCTTTGCAGTCAATAAAATTGACAACTTACTGTCTTAGGATTTTAATTTATTAATATTTGGGTTAAAAATATAGCCTTAGCAGGACGACATACCCTTATTCTAAAATAATTTAGAAAATGGTTATCGTCATGTCCATAATTCTTATGGTGCTTTTAGGCACAGACTTATTAAGGATCCATTTAAAATTATGAATGGTGGTTTGAATGCCTCCATCCATAAATTAATCGGTAGAGTGGAATAACTTACCATACTACTTACTATGTCCACTGAAGTGCGAGTGCACCTTATAGCCACTCTATTTTGCTAAGGAACACCCGGTATAAGATACCGGGCTATTTTGCCATTTTCTATAGAACCTTGCAAGAGAGTTAAAGAAATTGGCCATACGGGGTATATTGACCGTAACACGGTCAGATCTTACTCTTTTAAACTTTAGATCATGCTGATATAAGAATCAGCCTTAAAATATCTTAAATTTATCCAGAGCAACTGATGATCTGATTGCTATGATCTTATTGATCTTAGATTGGATAAATGTTAATCAATTAATTCTAAATCACCGTTGGGCAGAATTAGAATCAATTGAACTTAAATATAATAACATTATCACCAACGTTGGTCAGGAGATAAAAATTACTACAATCATTAATCTTAATTTCACGTCTTTCTTAATTTATTTGACGTATTTATCTTAATGCAACATATGCATGAAACTTAGTCTAAAGAAACTAAAGCGGAAGAATTGACTCAACGTTCAATCTTTCCCCTCGAAATATGGCCCATTAGAAAGTACCATAATTTCGAAAATACGTCATCAATTCTTTTGCTCTTATCATTACTCTCATCTTGAGAAAATAAATAAAGTTTGTCATGCTCAAAAGCAAAACTAAAGACTTTTATTTCTAAGTGCGAAAATTCGTCTATTACCATTCTTGTTCATCCATTTTGGGAACTCTACATATTATTTCATGTGGTGTTCCTCCTTACATATTTGTACATGCCCTTCAGGACATCATGTTCCTTTATGTGAGCTTATAAGAGGAGTCCTTAGCATCATTAGAACAAGTCTTATAATGCTTCTTCCCCTTTATTCGTGTTGCACATTATGACCTAAATCGTTGTGTGCTTTCTTAATCCTTATACATAGTTTGAAATCAGCATCTACAAACTCCAACACTCTCGCTGTAAGTTGTAGTTGATCACAAAATGATCAGAAAAACTTAGTGTGACGTCATAAAATAAAATTTGGACGATAATATAATCCTCGAGCTCTTTATTCATGGGTTTCAGCTTTGAAAACCATGTCGCAAAAACTTACTAAGCTTTTCTTAATAAGCGTGCTAGCATACACCTTAGAAAAGTCATGATGTGGGATAGAACCCCTTAATCGGCTCCATAATGGAGCTCTTAATCATAATACATTTTGTGTTTCCACTGATTTCATTTAGTACGATATATCTTATTTTATTCTTATTTTGGCGAAGTCACGTAACCTTATGACAAAAGCCTCTTGGCTTTCATCCTCTCAGATCATGAGCTTCGCACGCTTAGTTAGACAATCAAGCATTAAGACAAGATCTATGTCCTATAGCACAATCGCTATCTTAATATCTCATCTCCGGGAACCGTAGTTCTTACCATTGAGAGACTCAATGCCGGAGATATGACTTAGCAAATTTCTAATAAGGAACATTATCAAAGTATATTATAACAGACATAATATGACACATGAAAATTTAACGTTGGTCAAAATCAACATGTGACATACTTAAAACTTAAAAGGCGAATTAATTCTACATCACCATTGGGCAGAAATAGAATCAATTCAACTGAACCACAGTAATTTTATCACCAACGTTGGTCAGGAGATAGAATCACTATGTTAACAAAATACAACATTTATAATGCCAAATTAAATTATCTCGTTGATTCAAATCTAATTGACAGAATAAATGCTACTTAATTGATAGGATGCCCATGGTACTAATCTTAAAACAGTGTATTCACAGCGGAAGTCTTAAAACTAATTAATACAATGCTTAATCAGTAATAAAATTCTGAATTTACAACATGATACTAATTTTAAACAGTGTAATGAAAGACTTAATCTAAACATGCACCCAAAAGACTTAATTTTAATTAATACACTGCTTAAAACAATAATAAAACTTAAATTTAAACTTAAACAAAAGGTTCTAAATTAATATTTCCCAATTAAATATAGTACTTGGACTAAATTCAATAAGGAAAACATCATGAAAATGCTTAAAAATGCTGCAAAGGGATGTGATTAACAGTGATAGCACAGCGGAATTCTCAAACTAAAATAATACATTGTTTAGTCATCAGCAAAATTCTGAATCTAAATACTTAAAAACAATTATTTTCTAATAAAAAGGAGTCGTTGGACTAATTTTAAATCAGAAAATAACACAAAAGGAATCTAAAAATGCTCAAAAAAATTCTGAACAGTGCTAATAATCATGATGAAATTTACTAAAATTTCCCCGCATTAAACTTAATTTTATCTTATTTTTGGGCAATTTTCTTAATTTCCAGGAATAAATAAAACAGAAAAGTAATTATTTTAATTCTGGAAAATAAAAACAAATTCAGCCCAAAACATGGCCCAACAGAGACTTTCGGCAGGCCGAAGCCAACCTGGGCCTGGGCCAGGTTTCCTCCCCGCGCGCGCTCGGCCAACCTGGGCATGGGCCGAAATTTTGCTCCCCCGCCTGGGCTTAATCATGCCCGATCAGTGCTGGCCGTCGGATCTGATCCGACGGCCGAGCGCGATCGTAGCCCGTTTAAAAGACCCCAGCCGGCCGAAAACCTAACCCTAACTCATTTTTTCTTCCTTCCCTCCACTCGGCCAGAGCGGCGCGGCGGCGGCCCGACAGCCGGCGGCCGCGCATGCAGAGGCGCGAGGCAGCCGAGCGCGCGGCGCGGGAGGGTGGCTAAGCGGCGGCGGACCGGCGGCCACGCATGCGGCGGAGCGAGGTGGCCGACCGCGCGGCTTGGGGAGGGTGGCTGAGCGCGAGGCGGCCACGCGAGGCGCGAGCGCGCGGCGGCGGCCGCCCTCCTTTCCTCTTAGCTAGGGTTAGGGTTAGGGTTTAAACCCTAACCCTAACTCCCGGATCTGAAGCCACTCTTCTGTTTTTTTTGTTGTTGTCTCTTTTGTGTTCTTAGCCGAAGGGCTACAATAGGGATCTGTGTGTTCTTTGCGGGTACTTACAGGGGATGCTTAGAGGATTTAGGGGTACTTAGGGGTGTTAACCGAAGGTTAACGGGGGAATCTTAGGGTTCTAAGGTGTGGCAGTGGCATGGGTCAAGGGGATCCGATGCCACCCTTACCCCTAACTAGCCTACCCTAGAACAAACCTTGCTCTGATACCATTGATAGAAAAATCTAAGGTGTCTTAGGGTTCTTAGGGATCGTCTAGGGTTTGACCAGTAGGGTATAGCTTAGGGATGTCGTACCTCTGCTTTGTCGAGGAAGAAGGGGACGCCATGGCGCGGAGCTGTGGCGTCGTTTAAGTCCGACGTCCGGTGGTGTGGAGGCGAGGGAGGCTTCCCACCGCTGCAGTGCCTTAGCAGATCGGATAGCTTAGATGGGTTGGAAGAGATTTCAGTCGCGCGAGCATCGATCACAGCACTGAGAACCTCTCCCCTATTTATATGGCACTGCGCGGTAGGGGCCCCTCAACCAGATCGGTTGAGGCACCCCCGATCAGGGCGCACGGGAGAATAGGAAGAGTTAGTTTAGAGAGTCCGAGTCTAAAGGGAGGAGAGGGACTCGGTCCCCCTCTCCTCCTGAGATCTTAACCAACAGGACCTTCACACACACAGACACGTACACCTGACGCTTCAGCCCATATGTTGGAAATCAATTCAGGGGCGATATGATGCAAGGGTGTATGATCGTCGTATGCACCGCACCTCGATGGAAGCCCGACGACGCAACGGACGACGAGAGGAAAATCCTCAGCACGAATCCGACTGGAGGCAGTGACGGCAGCGTGGCTATGAACGGCTTCAACGATGTCACGTGGTGGAGACGGCTTCGGTGACATCGGGCAACCCGCCTCGATGTCATCAAGGCGGCTTCCGGCGGCGGCGGGTGGCGATGTTGGGGTGGAGGCTTCTATAGTGTTGGGTGTCCAGAGTCCCTCGCCGTCCAATACATCAAACTTTCACACAACATCCATCAAGATGGGGATGCACGTAGAGTCCCTCGTCGTCCGATACATCAAGTTTCCACACAACGTCCATTAAGATTAGGATGCACGCGGTGCTCTGTGCACCCATCGTCCACAAAATTTATTTCCCATATATTTTTACGGTGATCAGCTCCTTATCGGATCAGATTTTATCATGGCGGGTGGTGGCTCGATAGTCCATGAGCACCACGGCATCGACAAAAATATTCCCACAACTGTCTATGTAAAAGTCATAAATATTCAAAGAAATCAAAGGCCAGTCGTACGTAGTACCAATATACTATCGTAGTACCGATATAATTAAGTAGAGAATTTTACGATGAATTTTAGAATAAATCATAGCATCTGCTTCTTTCCGTTAAAAATAATTTCTATAATTAGAAATAGCAAAATTGTTCCCAAAAAAATAAGTAATACGGAGGCTGGAATAAAATTGTAAATACATATAATATGTGTTTTGAGGGGAGACAGCAGTGTGGCCCGATGACATGTAGATGAGGCAGCGAAAGAGACGAATCAATTACATCTTAATTCTATCTTACATGTAAAGATGTAAGTAAAACAACAATAAAGACGTCCGCAGAATAAGGTGGACCGAAATCGCACCATCGTCACCTCGCCGTACTGTTGGCGAGATCCACTCCCGGCGCCAATCGCCTTTCCAAATGCATGTATGCCTGTTGCACTTAGTCGCAGCTAGCTAGCGCCTAGCAGGTACTAGCTATACGTACACCCATGAGCTTTTTAATGCTCAAGGTCGTCGTTGTTGTTCCCCTGACGACATAAGCAGCACTGCAGCAGCAAAGCTTGCATATATCGCCATGCGTGGTTGGTCCTCGTCAAAGTCCAATACAGCACCCCCGGTGTTTAATTTTATCGCTATATATACCTGCATCCAGGTTTCTTACGACATTCCAAGACAGGGATCGAGGTGATCGATCATTTGCCGAGGAGCTAGCTAGCCTTTCTCGATCGATCTCACGTTCCTCTCTTTGGAAGCTAGCTCAGCTTCACTCCTCCTAGGACATCTTTGTCCACAAGATAGTTGCCACAGAAGCGAAGCAAATCCATATATACAGAGGTCAACCCAGTAGTATACTGCATTTCGTAGCGTACAGAGACGCCTACGACGATAGGGACCCATCTGGTGTTGTCCTCAGTGACGCTCGTCGTCTACCGGTGGTCAGCATGGACGCCGCCGCGAGGGACGCGCAGGGCAGTGAAGTACTGGAGTGGCGGGTGACGGTGCCGGAGGGCGCGTCGGTGACGGTGGAGCACGAGGCCGGCGCCGCCGGGAGGGCGTGTGCGTGGCTGGTGGCCTGCGTGATCATGGTCAGAGCGGCGGTGGCTGGGTTTGCCAGGAAGGTGTGGAAGATCGGCGCCGACGATCCCCGGAGGGCAGTGCATGCCCTCAAAGTCGGCCTGGCTCTCACCCTGGTCTCCATCGTTTACTACACCAGGCCGATCTACGACGGCGTCGGCGGCAATGCCATGTGGGCCGTCATGACGGTCGTCGTGGTCTTCGAGTACACCGTGGGTGAGTCGATCGTGTTTGTGATTTTGCTCGCCATGCATGCGCGCGTGCAGTGTGCGATATGGTTTGATGGTGGGTTCGTTCGCGCAGTGTGTGTTGCTCACCGTGTTTCTGCCGTGTGTGTAGGTGGATGCGTGTACAAGGGGTTCAACAGAGCCGTGGCGACGGTGAGCGCCGGCCTGCTGGCGCTCGGCGTGAACTGGGTGGCGGAGAAATCCGGCGACAAGCTCCAACCGGTCATCCTCAGCGGCTCCCTGTTTCTGCTAGGTACGCATCTGACCATCCCATCGTAAGCCGTGACAAACTTGTAGTCGCATGCTACATACGTGCAACGTTTTGACAACCAAATAAATTAATTACTCGTGTGCGTACGTCATGAGCAGCTGCGGCGGCCACCTTCTCGCGGTTCATACCGACGGTGAAGTCGCGGTTCGACTACGGGGTCACCATCTTCATCCTGACATACAGCCTCGTCGCCGTGTCGGGGTACCGCGTGGACGAGCTGCTGGATCTGGCGCAGCAGCGGATGTCCACCATCGGCATCGGCATCGTCATCTGCCTCGCCATCTGCCTGGTGGTCTGGCCGGTGTGGGCCGGCCAGGAGCTGCACCTCGTCACCGTGCGCAACATGGAGAAGCTCGCCGGCGCCGTGGAGGGGTGCGTGGAGGACTACTTCGCGGCGAAGCCCGGGCAGGCGGCCAAGTCGGAGGGGTACAAGTGTGTGCTCAACTCCAAGGCGATGGAGGACTCGCAGGCCAATCTTGCGCGGTGGGAG
The DNA here is from genome assembly GCA_019279435.1 of Zizania palustris. Classification (NCBI taxonomy): domain Eukaryota; kingdom Viridiplantae; phylum Streptophyta; class Magnoliopsida; order Poales; family Poaceae; genus Zizania; species Zizania palustris. The sequence continues at coordinate 43,580,524 of JAAALK010000287.1, forward strand.
CCCCCGCACGGGCGGTTCCGCTTCCGCTACCCCTACGCCCAGTACACCAAGGTCGGCGCCGCCATGCGGCACTGCGCGTACTGCGTCGAGGCACTCAACAGCTGCGTCCGCGCGGAGGTCCAGGCGCCCGAGCACGTCAAGCGGCTGCTCGGCGACGTGTGCACGCGGCTGGCCGCGCAGGGCGCGCGGGTGCTCAGGGAGGCCTCCAGCTCCGTCTCCGCGATGACGAGCCCCAAGACTCTGGACTTCGCCGTGGCGGACATGAACACGGCCGTGCAGGAGCTGCAGGTCGACCTGCGCGCCCTCCCGCCCATTCTGGCCGCGGAATCGGCGGCGGAGATGTCTCTAATGGACGCGATGCCGCTCTTCACCGTGGCGTCGTTGCTGATAGAGATATCCGCGAGGGTCGAGGGCGTCGCCGACGCCGTCGACACGCTGGCGAGCCTCGCCAATTTCAAGCTGGTGGAGGCTGACGACGATGACAAGAAGGGACAAACCGAGATGAAAGTGCACCCATTGAACGAGCCGGGTGCCGACGCGTCGACACAAGAAAACCCCACAACGAAGCACCCTGAACATGCTTAAACATTAACCAAAAACCGCTCAAATTTAACCAGATGGACGAGTCAACCGGAAGAACACACGCATGATCAATTCTAAACTGGTGGCACCATCAGACTAGTTATCTTTTCTGGTCATTACCACTACACCCATTAATTATAACCTCAATTGTTACTATTTTACTGTGACGACGGTTTTGTACCCACGGTTTACATGATGAATAAACCGACTTGTCACCATCACAAAAAGTCGGAAATATCTCGTCACAGCCATGCTGTAACTCTGTACATATATTAACGAAACATACTATATACATATATGCAAGAACAAGTCTTTTCTCTAATGCGATTTTCCTGTACATGCTCTGATGCTCCTACCCAGTTTAGGCATGAAAAAATCCTGCAGAAACTGTCGGTAGTCTGTCGTATATTCGTACTCGACCGGAAAGGAGCGAACATACGCACAAACTGACATGATGGCTTACACTTAAGTGGTACTTGATTCAAAACGGGTGTCCGGTGGTGGGCGCTCTGTTGCCGTAAGTTTCCGTCGCCGTCGCCGCCGCCGCCGTTGCTTTTCTTTCTCTGGCCGCAAGTTTCCGTTCTCTGTTGCAGTACAGCAACGCCACGCACTGGGGGAATTGGGGGATTGCCTCACGTTTTTGATCGCATTGCTCGACCCGGTGTTTTTTTAGAGAAGATTTTGTTTTAGAAAATTCTGAATATGTTAATGAAAATTCAAACTGTTTTTATATATATTACCAAAAATTTATTGTTTTTATATAAGTTACCGCTACTTATGTTTTCAGTTTTTTCTAAATGGTAAAATTATTCTTAACTCATCACGCAAGAAATTAGTGATGACCAAGGAGTATACATGGAATCACACTGCCATCGCCACTGCCACCATCGAACTCTCACATGCTCCTCGCTACCCTCACCCCAATCTCCTGTGTTATAAGGTTAGCACAATTTTGTCATTTAGAAAAAAACTAATAATATTAATTAATATTAAAATTGACGTTAGTAATATAAAAAACTAAAACGGTAATACATACGAAAACATCGAATATTCAAAGACATAAAAAACTGAATTTTCAGATGTATATACGATTTTTTTTAATATGGTTGTTGGGCAAAGTACAGTCCGTATAGAACGGAAAAGGCTTCCCTGTCTGCCTGATCCCTGATGGCGCCGTGCTGCCTGCAATCCATAGAAGGCACTACTCCTACCCGACCTGATGAGATTCAGAAGAAACCGGGATAGGATTCGACCCGGCTCCGATCCCAGCTAGTGGAGTACAAAGCTTCTGCACTGACTTGGAAGGAAGAAACATGTATAGATGACATTTCACACACACACACACAAATGTGAAATGGCGCGAATTAGCGGTCAAGTTGACGGAGCACTAGCTGGATCGATGATCGACCATCAGCTTGAGCTCTGGTCGGACGGATGAGTGATGACCAATGGAACAATGTTCTGTGGAATATCCGGTAGGTAATAATGCATATATATACGGAAAGTGCTTTGCATGTTTATAATGGCCGGAACGATCTCTGAAAATTCTTTCAGGAGATATCACGCGTTATCTTGAGCTTTCCGTTGTCCTCATGGCTCATGCATGTGTGATCTTTATGGACCAACTTGGACAGTCTTTTAAGGATTTCTGAACTTGTCGTATGAAAACTCATCGATGTTGTGAAAGGGATGTGAGTTAGCTGGCACCAAATCTCCTCAGAACTCCATTGTTAAGCGTGCTCAGGCGGGAGTAGTACCAGGATGGGTGACCTCCTGGGAAATTCTCGTTCACATCTCCGACACACCCATGGCCTTCAAACAAGGTCGGGCCCATGCGGCCTATTTCAAAAAAAAAAAAAACTCATCGATGCTATCAATCGTCTGCAGAAAGTTTATTTCCGAGTCTTATTCATATGGAGATAATTTATCTCGTTATTGGGTGGAAGCTTCCGCCAGATCTAGCTTATCCTGGAGATGATTGCAACATGCCAACAATTCAGCCCCCGTGACAGAGCCGTTCCTGAGTTTTGTGAGACCTTATAAATAGGGGCCCTAATATTAAAGAACTATTTTTTAATATTATATATCAACTAACTAAAATAATTTAATGTATCAGAAAATTTTAAGTGGTAAAAAAAGAAGTAAGATCATTACCTTAAATATATTATAGATCACCTTAAAAATGTTTTCTAACATTTCTTGATGCAACTAGATCATTACTTGTGATGGCCTACCTGGCTGCCTCATGGCCACGACCCACGGCATGTGGTACCTGTGCACACTCCTGTGTATGTGGTGGCCGGGTGGAGCCCCTGGGAAAGTGAGGGCCCAGATCGAGCGCACGGCTCGACCCCAGGCACGGCACTGCCCGTGAGAAAAACCCCAGACATGATTTCCTAGCTTGCAAATTTTTGTGAATCTTCTTATGTCTAAAATCATGTCTAGGTTTTATAAAGTCGGTGTCCAAGGCAGCAAATCCATCTGTTTGTGTTGAACAATGAAATCTCAAAGCAATGTTGATGTTGCAACTATATATATTGGTGAGGCTAGCAAAAAAGGCTAATATCTATTAGGATGAAAAACTCTGCACAAGACTGGTCCAGTAGAGGTTATCAGGCCTAACACTTTTGTCAGATGCCAGGTAGAGCTTGGGCTATTCAGTGGAGCCGCACCAAAACCTGGTCTGTTATCGACCCAAAAATGTTGGCCAAGCCCAGCCGAAAAATCTAACAGGCTTTCTTCGTGTAGCTCGGCTATGTGGCCGTGTAAGGATGATTTTGAATAGTTATTTTTATTCAAGATGGTAATTTTGGATCGTTTTTTAAATTATAGATTTAGGCTCTTGTTGATCGACTATTAGTCAACGTGATCCCTATCGGTCGGTTTGATATGGTATTCATGGCCCCTGTTGACCAGTATTGTTTGATATGGGTCTTAGCTTATTGATAAACCAATAGTAGACATGAACGTATATCGATTTTGTTAATATTTTTTAAAATTTCTTTTAGAAGAATCTACATTTTAGCATTTGGAATATGATAGTAATTATACCTGACAATAGTAGGTTCGTATTGCAAAATGTGGTGTTCGATCATTACAGACATATAGATAAAGCTAATAATTAGTCTGGTAACATTTATTCATTTTATACGTAGTTACGTTAACAACATCTTATTTATCGTTTCGTCTCATTACGAAGTGCTTCCTCTTTACTTCCCATGCATTTACGGTAGTTTTTAGCCTATGTTATTCTTTTATGTTCGTAATTTGATGGTATGGTTGTTTACAAATCTACTCTACTCTATAATTGACGAGTATTTACTTATTATCATCTACCATCAATCAAATCCTAACCGTTCATCAATTAATCTAGATTCTTGGCTGTTAAATCACTCCCCACGCATCATCCTTCCCCGCATCTATTTTATATGGTAATTATTAATATATGAAAATCATCGATACATGAAAGATAATGCGTTTTATATATAAAATATTAATGTATGAAAATCATCAATATATAAAAGTTGATCTGTTTTATATGGAAATAATTAATATAAGGAAGAATGATCATATATATGGAAATTTATGGAAATCTGATTAGTTTTATATAGTAAAAATAAATAAATAGAAAATATATTCACGACACAATATTATTTTTTAGAAGCTTTGAAATCCCCATCCTTCTATACATGTCCCCTTTCCTTCTTTGGCGCATCCCTATAAACTCCGGAGTTTATGGCCAAATCCCACCATTAATTCTAGCTCTAGCCTCACAAACCTAAGCCCTCATCCTGCATTTTTGCTCCGTTGTCGCCCGCCCTTGTCATTAGTAGTCGCCTCCGTCCTCGCCGTCGACTCTGTCGTGTCTGTCGCCCCCTCCTCGACTGCCACTCCGATCGAATCCCCGACCATCGTATTGCTATCTCCGCCTTCACGTAAGAGCTGAAATTCTAATGTGAGTTTTCGAAAGAATGAGACGACACTTACGAAGTACATAATTATTTTCTATTTTCAACGTACCGGTGATGTCAAAAAAAGAGTAAAATACATATAAACTATAAGTTAAGATTACATTTTCAGATTGTTTCAATGGACCTGGTTCAGGGTTCACTAAATCGATTTCATGCTTATAGCATCTTCAAGAGAGCTCCTATTCAACTCTCTAAATTTAAAATTTAGGATTTTAATAAAAAAATTAGGAACTCCTATTTAACTTTCTTTTCCAAACCATTCCCTAAATCCTAGGCTAACTATCTCAAAAGTAGGATTAAACTCTCGTTCCTTATTTTCGCTGGTGTCGTTCTCTCCTTGCTCGCGCCTGTTTTTCACTCCTACCACCGTCTCCAGACTCCTCAATGTCTCCAGTGCGTCACCTGCTCCTCACCGTCTCTAGCCCATTGCTGCACCCCACCCTCCACAACACACCATTGTACCCTACCCTTAACAGCATGCCGCCACACCCCACTCTCCCGAGTGCATCGCCCGCACCCCACTCTCCCTAGTGTGTCGCCTGCATCTTGTCCTCCCCAATGTTCAGCCCGCCTAGACGATGATATAGAGGATGAGAAGAAGGCGATGAGGAGATGCTAGCCTTTCGGCACCAATAGGATTTTGGATTTGCGGTACGAGGAGAGGAGGCTTCAGTCGTTGGTGAAGAGGAATGCTCATTCTGTTTCAGGCATTCTATAGATCTTTTTATTAACACTACGAGATTGATCTTAAAGAAGACAAGTAATATACTTGATGTTTTAGTTAAAGAAAAAGTTGTTTGGTATGAGTGTGATTTAGCAGTTAATTCATTATAAATAAATCAATTTGATGTGTCTGATGATCTGATATTGAGATTGCGATGTATATTTTGTTCACTGGATAATTCTGGAGGGTAACATGCAAAAATCAAATTTGTCTGTTTCACAAAAGTATCAAGCTATTAGGTCCATTCATCAATCTTGTTGTTTTATATAGCCGTAATAAATTGATAGAACTGATGTTGAGATTGCGAAGAATGTGCTGTTTTGTGAAGAAATGTGGAGATCGATGTTCCGGAGGTACCAAACTGATCAAGACTTAAATATATTGGCAATGTATCTAAGACATCAATGCAAAAATATTGTTGGACCGAAACAGACGACCATAAGGGGTGAATGGGAACTTATAAAATTTCTCTTTTGCTGAACAGACTTCGAACATACCCTTCAAAATGTCTAGTTCGGAGGTATCAACCACACTCCGAACACAGGCTTCGCTCAAGGCAAAAGTTCGAAATCCAACTGACTTTGTTCACACTCAGAAACCCAAAGTCACACTTGACTCAGCAAAGTTTGTGCTGGCTCCACACTCATGGGTGCCTTTGAGCAGGCTTCGCACAATAGTACTTCGAACAAGTGTGTTTCCCTCGAATAGCTCCGAACAAATGCTCTGCACTTAGTAACAGGTACTAGGCTTCACACTGCAGATTGCTTCGAACAGAACTTAGCTAAAATGTCTAGTACGACATACTCTGGCTAAACTAAGAAAACCAACTGGCATTGCTTGCATAGAACATATGATACTTCGCTAGTAATCCAGGAGAACTTGCCTATGATATACACATAGCGAACTAACACCAAAATCACTCCCAGAAATCGCAGCATGAGACAAAGCACTTTTTCTAGACAAAAACAAAGTATAAAATAGGGTTTGCTCAGAATAAAATGGACTATAGAAAACATGACCAAACAATGCAAAAACACAAATACAAGTTTATGCAATCAATGAAAACATAATGGAAATTTCATTGCAAGAACAGGGAACACAAAACTCACAGATTCAGAGTACTACTCATGGTGGCTGGTCTAAAGCTACAGTGAGTACAGAAGATTCTAAAAGTGAAGTGCACAGTGTTGCCCTAGACCTCATCCAACCTCTCCTTTTATAGGCACTACTCTGACTTGTGAATAGACTATTATACTCCTAGGGTTTACAACTTTACCGCCTCTAGCAGTCACGAGGGTACATACAATAGTCTACTTTATTGGAAGGTCCTTTTGGTATCAGCTTTGTAGACTGGAATCTTCGGAGCCCCCTTCGCACACGAAGTGTTGCAGTGGCTTCGATAGTAGGCTTCGAACCCGTAGGCCTTCGCTACTTCCGAAGTATGTCTTCGATACAGTGACGATTTTAAGCCGAAGCCGTCAAAGCCCTTTAGTCTTCGCACCATCACCTCCAGAGTGGACCACCACGGCTTCGCAGCTACTCCAATCTCAAACTCCGCCCATCCGTCTACCGAAGTCATGCATGGCCGAAGTACGTCAAGTCATCCTGACTTCAAAGCCCCTCCTTCGAAGTACCTTCTTGCGAAGGTGTAACGACCCGTCCTGGGACTTGGAAATACCATCGAGCGGGACGAGCCGATACTTCATCAAAGACGAACAATATCACTGTTGACATTGTTCCATTCGATAGTAGTACATTGCAGAAGGAAAAATTACAATAATTAAATATTACAAAAGCTGCTAAAGAGGCATACCTCGTAGCAACAATACCTACAAAAGCACAGCGGAAGCATTTCATCACTCAAACATGTACTACTATCCAAACACCACTTGGGGACTAGGCCCAAAACCATAATCTTCTATATCTTCATCAGCAACAACTTCATCTTCGCCTTCAAGGTTCTTGACGTCCTCCGAAAGATTAGCAAACTCTGGGGTGGGGGTGTAAAACAACAAGGGTGAGTACTCAAGAGTACTCAGCAAGTCTTGGAAGTAGTATAGATGCAGGATACAAAAGATCGGCTATGGTTCTCAAAGGAAAGTAGTTTATAAATTCTAAGTGTTTAATACCCACGGATAGAGGTCCCAACCTCTAACCGTTCCCACATAAAGTAGCAATAGTTCAAAAGCTAATTCAACTCTCACATTCTCACCAACCGGGATTGCTTTGCAACAAATCCCAACATCATTTTCCATCAATTTCACAAGTCAAATTTCTTTTCATCAATTCCACATATCACGACCATCATCTCATCATCATAACTCTTATATCATTATCTTGGTACTAGCTTACCCATCCATCGGGGAAGTGTTCCCATTATCAACATCTCATCCCAATTCATTTTAACGCTCAACTAGTTATCACATCTCGCATCGCTCCCTATGAAGCCTTTCGACTTCCCGCTCCACACAGGAATGTTATCCAACCACACAAGTTAGTCGTATACCCAACGGCATACTCTGGTAACATCCCAACCAATTTCCCATTTAATTGAAAACAAGTAAACACTACACTAGGGAAGGTACATGAAATCACTTGCCCATATCCATGGGCACGACTGTTCGAACAGATTATACTTTAGCTGAAGGTGCGCACTTTACCCTTGTGACTCAAACTCTACTCCGCTACCCGCGTAGTAGGGGAGGTTCGATACAAAGACTTTCCAAAGCAAACCTAGGATATCCCACTGCCACCTAGATGGATTCACGGTCAAGGATCCGGAAAGTACGTCTTCCTTCTTCTCCCTAGGCAATCACACGGGTGCTCCACTCCCAACTCCTCGAATCACAACCACAATCTCATGCCCGTTAGGGACTTTTCAAGTAATACCACGAGCCACCCGGTGATTCCACATCTATCGGCAATCAGGCTATCCCAAACCCACTAAGTACTAGCCCAGGGGCACCTCTCACGTACTCACAAGGTTGCACGATGTTGTGTTCATGCTTTCCCAAGGAATCGGTCCTTAATAGTCTTTGTAACACACATAATTTCATTTCACACAACACATTTGCAAAATCACATCATCATCACCCATTCTACATCTAGTCGTCATGTTTTGATATAAGTGTGTAAGTGTATGTGTAGTGCACCCATTTGACAAGGAATGTGCTAAAAATAATTAAAAGAATAAATTAAATCATGGATGTAAAAAAAAATCCTAGAGCGACAAGGTAAACATGGTATTCAATTATCAAGGAGGCTTGTTATCAAGCGTAGGTTTTATTTGTCTTAATTGCCCAAGCAATTGACTAATAGTGTACGTGAGTGTTTAATCCTAAACATGCATATATAAATTTTGTGGAACAATCGATGCAATAGGATCAAGGATGTTCAAAGGAAGACTTGCCTTGAGTTGGGTCAAATTCCGGGTCTTCGGCTACATGACCTTGATCAATATCGGCGTCACAAGCTACAACATATTTAAGCACAAAATAAATAAAATACCCAAAAAGTCTATAAATTTAATTCAAACAGTGACAAAATAAACTTAGGATTTTTAGTAAGATTTTGGTTCTGGAATTAGATTATTCGGGGTTAAAACGAATTTTATATGATTTACTAAAGGTGCATTGCATTCTGAAAACAGAACATTATTTTATCCTAATTGGGCCGAACCAAAAAATATTTTGAAAATTGAAAATTAGTACTGTGCAGGAAATCTGGCCCAACCAGCCAGTCGGCCCAGGTTGGTGGCCGGACCGGCCTGGCTGCTAGGTGGGCCGGCCCATAACTGTTGGGCTGGTTTGGGAATTGTTTTCGAGAAAATAAAAAAATACTGTGCTAGTGGGCTGGGCCGCAGGGAAGATATTTTTTGTAAAATAGAAAAAATGCACTGCTCATTTGCCTGATTGATTTTATCCCAGGCCGAGCAGCAGCGCAGCCCTCAGGCCGAACAGTAGCGCAGCGCGCAGGCGCACGTGCGCGCGTCTAGGCCGGCCAGAGGCGGGAGCCGGTTTACGGCAGCGCGCGGCGCGCGGGAGTGACGCGTGGGCCCACACGCGGCAGTGGCGGAACGACATGCAGGCACATGTGGGTCCCACAAGCCAGTCACACTGGTAAGAGAAAAAGGACTTGGCTGGAGGTAGAAGAAGACCATGGACGACCAAAACTTCTCCAAGCTATAACTTTTACACCACAACTCCGATTGCTATGAAATTTTAACATCATGTGTATGGGTTTATGATTAACACACCCTACGGTCAGATTTTTGATTAGAGCCATGGTTTAGCCAAAATTAAAAAGGGGGAAATACGACTATTAGTCGGCATGCATGGTGATTCTGAGGCTCCGGTGATGAATGAGGTTGTTTTTTCATGGCATTAGCACTAGCAGGAGTCTAATCGTGGCCTCTGATTGACCTACATTGGCCCACACAAAGCTACCCACGGTGGATGTATACATTGCGACAATACTTAGCCATGACGAAGCTTAGAACACCATATTCAGGACCTAGATATGCTATTAAAACAAGGATTCAAAATGAACAGAACAAGAACAGGGGGCTCACCAAAGATGGCGGGATGGAGCTTCACTGCTTGGCGATGACTAGTGTTTCGGTGGAGGGGATTTGGGGAAAATGGATTCGGGAGTTCAGTGGTGGCTTAAATAGAGGGACTAGGGAGAGGAAATGATGCTACTGGTGATGCGGTCGGTTGTGGCAGCGACACGCATGCGGACTAAGCACCGGGACCAAGAGTCGAGGCGATGGGCTAGGAGGCGAGGGGACGCAGCTGGGCGCCCAACGCAGCGTGGCCAGGTGGCGAGCCACGCGGGAGGCGGACAGACTTTTTTGGGCCGGCCCAAAGCACGTAGGCCCGGCCCATGCAAAGCACGGCCCGGTACGGCCCATGGATGGGTCGGGCCGGCACGGCCCGTACAAGGGCCGGACTTGGGCCTGGAGGTTAGGCCCACTGGGCGGCCCGGGTACGGCCCTTAAAGTGGGTCGTGCCTGGGCCGGCCCGGCCCAAAAAAGCCCATGAGTAAATAATTCATATGCACAAGGAGGAGACATGTTATTAAAAATTAAAAAAGTCTGCAAATTACTATTTGAATATATCTTGCTCTATATCATGTGTAAGACAAATCAAAATTTGAGTGATTCATATATAGGACAAATCAAAATGTAAATATATATGCTCAAGAGCAAAGAAAGTAGTATTAATGAACTAGTATCATGTGTAAATTATTAATGAAATTTGTTTTCCCCTATTTTTTGGGTTGTTCTATTATTTTATGTGAATTAGAATTTTCATTATTCAAAGATAAATTAAATAAATATTTTCATAACCCTGGTAAGAGACCATCTAACAATATTACAAAGTTAGGGCCGTTTTTGGGCCGGCCCGGCCCATCCAGGCCCGACGTGCTTTGGGCCGTGCCTGGGCTTGGCTAACACTGCTTTGAGCAGGCCCAGCCCGGCTCTTAAATTTATTGGGCCGAAACGACCCGGCCCATTTTAGGTCCTGGCCCGAAGGGCCCGGGCCGGGCCGGCCCAGCACGGCCCATCTCCCAGCTCTACTGCCCAAAGTAATGACTCCTTTGATATAACCTCCGAACGGTATACTACCGGACCCCTCCGACAAATATACCTTGTTGCGAACATGTGCAGCCAGCAAACACCGAGCTCCTTGGTGAACACACCTCCAAACCTATTCGGAAGGGCCCCTTCGCTCAGAAGAGAGTCTGTCAATCATTCGTCACAGACTAAAATCAAGACACATCTCAACTTGGTTTCTCAAATATACATGGATATTTAAAGAGTTGCCAAAGCTAAAAATCAAATAGAGACATCTTTCATGCAAATGCATCTAAAGTCTAAACACTGCCCTTTCTATGACCAGGGTATAGTATAATTGCCCAGTTTCTCCTCACTTTCTCCAAATCTTCATGAAAGTGCTTCTCATAGTACGTAGACATAAGATATGTGCACTTTAGACATACTTTGTAGCCCATGGGAAATAATGCTGTAAAAATAGTGTCCTCTGTTTCTCATTGAACTTTGCAGTGCCCCCAACACACATAGGAAGGAACATCTGCAGAAATTTGATGACCTTAAGGGCTTCAGCAACATAAACCTCCACTGTGATAAAGCTTGATGCCACTGAATGCATCGGCATAGAGCGCCTGCGCCTGCGGTTGGAACTTCCTAGGACGACCATCAATGTCATATGCGTTACCTACTGGCTCAATCCGCTTCAGGTAATTGTTAACCAAAAACTAATCAAACTACCTATTTGTAAAAGAATTCTCTTTTTAAGAGGAAACTAGTCAAAAACTTGAATTTGAATTCGACCTTTCATGGATGTATTGACATACATTGCTACAACATTCTGAATCTGAGTGTCCATTCCTAGTGACAATGAACCCTCCCCGTGGGGGATTTAATTATTTGTCACTCTTAACATGTGAGTAGCAACAAATTTGTCACTCCGAATCATTGACATATGGGATCACCTGAGTCACTGACATGCAATCCATTAATTGACACATGTTAAAAGTGGCGAATAGTTAAATTATCCCTCCCCTCCCCGTGTGCTGCACCACGTCCTGCTCAGGTGAAACACCAACCACCTGGTACCGTCGATGGCTTGGTGCCCATCGTCGTGGCTGCGTAGGAGCTCCACCGACCACCGTGTCCATGGGAGCCCGGGACTGTGGTTTTGCAGTGTGTACCAGGTGTATGGCCTCCACGAGGATGGCCTCAAGGTTGGCAAGCGGCGACATGGGCCCTGCTGGGGAGGCTGACACCGATGGCTACTGTTTGCTGCCCAACTCGAAGCAGATGGACGGAGGCCACCGTGCGCCTCGTCATTGCCAGGTTCCTCGCCAGATATGTATCTCACACGATAGAGGAAAACTGTTTTAAAAATAGGGATTAAAAATAAAGGGAGATTGTTGACTGATAGGATGATTCCTATATTATACTTTAGGGAATATAATTTGATTCCTATATTACATTTTAGGGAATATAATTTAAGGGTTAATTTTTTCTGTATCATTACAATTTTTACGGTTTTTCAATATAACATCGGTGTGTCACTGACATATAGAAATTACCATAGTCATTGACAGTGACATGTAAGCAATTTCTGAAAATTATAATGACATGTGAGTAATTTAGAGATGCTCTTAGGCTACCACGATAACCAATAGACAACCTGTCCGATTTGAGCAAAATTTAAATTTCAAACGATGACCATATTACGGGGCTCAGTAACTATCTATTTTGCTAGATTTGTGTCGAAAACCGATCGGATTTTAAAAATCCTAGAAAAAGGAAAATACATAGGAATTCAGAAAAAATATAAAAAATGTAGGAAGAATCTAGAAAAATATTACGAATATTAATAAAAACTTTTGATACAAATGATACAAATATTTAGTATACAATTTATGGTTTTTGGTTGAATTAAATGGTAGAACGTTAGAAATATAGTAATACTATTTTTTTGAAAAAAACAAAAAACAAAAACAAATTGCCTACAACAAGCTTTTGGGTTGGGCCATTTTTTCCTTTTTATTTTTACTGATATTGTTTTTATAATAAATTTATAATATTTTATAACAAATTTTATCATAAACCATCGTAAATCATCTATTATTTATATGAATTATTTAAATTTTAAATTAATCCGACTACTGCAACCGATCCTGCGAGGCTGCGAGCATCATTCCGATCTCTCTCCCACCTTTTGCTCCGCACCTCCCCTTCCTTCCGTACACCGGCGCATTGCCGAATTCGTAACCCTAGCCTTACGTCCATCCCCTCTCCATGGCCGCCACCTCCGCGTGACCGCGTCCACGTGCTCCTAGCGCCGCAGAGGGGAAGCCTCCATGGGATCCGCCGCCGCCGAGGGAAGGAGACCGACAGGGGCAGAATGAGGTGCTGCGTCAGCCGCGTGCCATCCGCCGGGTGCCGGGCCATGGGAGTTGCGGGACGGGTGGAGGCGACGTCTCTACGCAGCCGCCGTCGCCGCGAGCTGCCGTCGCCCGCCCCGTTCTCCGATCCCTTCACTGAACGCCCGGCACCGTCCGTGCGGTCCGCCGCTACATCTCCGGTTGCGTGCTGTGCGTAGCGGGCGCCCGCGCCGCTCCACGCGCTGACCGGCGAACTCGCTGATTCACCTCGTTCTGCCTCTAGATTCGTCTGTGCGTGCGGGTGATCCGAAATGGAGGTGTTTGGGGATCGGGATGAGGTGGTCGATGCTGAGTACGCGGAGGTGGATCCGACCAGGCGGTACATACGTGTAAGTTGTTTTTCTTTATTTTCTTCTAGAAACCTTTTCCATATTAGATGATCTGATGTGAATGTGATTTGACATGCCCATGCTAGCTAGTATATTAAGTTTGGGGGTTTGTGATGAATTGATCCCTGCATTACATTTTCAGGTCGTTTATAATTTACTGGTATAAAAAGGACAATCTAAATGTTGCTTGCTCATAATAGTTACGTTACATTTATGTTTGAGATGCACTACTAGATTACTGGAAATTTGCTCAAACAATTATCCCATTAAAAAATCACATGCAAGTGACACATCTAAACTCTACCTGTTGTATTCATCTGATTTGTTTTTCCCTGGTGCAGTACAATGAAGTGCTAGGGAGAGGAGCTGTGAAAACTGTGTACGTCCTTCGCATCCACTTCTTTTGCTTTATGCTTCTTTGACAACGAGATATTGTTCTACTGCAATGGCTTGTCACATTTTCAAAATCTAAGAAAAGAGTTCTGGCATTAACCATATACGCAACTATGTTTCAGTTACACATGCAGGGAAATAAGCAGTCTTCAAACTAGAGAACTTCAGGTTCCAACTTAATGTCTTTGCAGCCTTTCAGCACCTATATATTCTGAATGACTGACTAGGAGATGAGAAATACTGAAAAACAAACCCCAGGTCACCTAAGGATTTGTCATTTGTTTCAACCTTTAAGCATAAAAATTACCTATGGATTTAGGTTCACTGGTTTACGCGGGTTATGTCGCCCTCTTAGATTGATCTGAAAATCGTTTAAAAAAACAAAGGGGAGATGACCTGGATGCTGCGGACTAGCGTTCTTCTTGGTGGCCACCTAGCTTGCCATAGGGTAGTTGGCCAGTTGATACCAGCCTGCTGCATGCCAGTGCCTAGTGCCATTGTGAAAGCTGTTACAGAACAAACATAGAATGGCATGCAGGGGATACATCCCTAATGGCAAAATGGCTGCACTATCATAATGCTACATTGCTCATTTTCTGTTTTTGCTCTTGTTTACATTGTTTTGTAACTCTTTATATTCATGCTTAATTTGGATTTAGTTACAAGGCATTTGATGAGGTTGAAGGTATTGAGGTTGCATGGAGTCAAGTGCAAATCGATGAGGTGATGCAATCTCCAGATAATCTTGAACGGTTGTACTCTGAAGTTAATCTAGTAAAGTCTCTCAAGCATGAAAATGTAATGAAGTTCTATAACTATTGGGTTGATGATCAAAAGAAGACAATTAATGTTATTACAGAATTGTTCACTTCTGGAAATCTGAGGCAGTAAGTACAAGTAACAATCATGCTGTCTTGCTTCTTCTGTGCTTCTCGAGGAATTATACCATTACAAGTTTTTGCTTTTATAGGTATCGTCAGAAACATCCACGTGTTGACTTAAAGGCAATAAAGAATTGGGCAAGACAGATACTTCATGGATTGAATTACATGCACACTCACCAACCTCCAATTATCCACAGAGACCTGAAGTGTGATAACATATTTGTTAATGGGAATCATGGAGAAGTTAAGATTGGAGATCTTGGGTTAGCCACAGTGATGCTAATGCCTCGAGCAAAGAGTGTCATTGGTAATAACTGTCTGCTACTTTGTTAGATTTCAATGTTATTTCTGAACAATTATGTAACTGTCCTCTGATTTGGGGATACATACTGAGCGACAATTTCGAACGTGCCATGTGTCAATGGTGCAATCCAATGTTAATGTCAGCCACATGTATAGCCCATTAGCCATTAGTAATATGACTTGGTAACATTTAAACCTGATGTGTTACACACACAAGTGTCATGCCTGATATTCTTGATGTTTCAATCTTTTTAAAACTCTAGTGGTTCTTTGAAAATTGACTTGCTTACACCACATTTTTATACCCCTCTAAACAATACCATTATAGTTACATCTTACATGCGGATCTTAATATCTTATGCTTCTTGTTTCATATTTACATCCTTTTTATAATATCCGGTCATGCCTGAAACTCTGAATTGAGTTCCATGCACCAATCACCTTGCTCAAAAACTTATTGTCAACAATATAGAACTGCAAGAGCATGCTATCATTGGTTATTCTCATTTAGGCATGTCACTTGCAATTTGCATATGTATTTTCGATTGTTGCTATCAGATCTCAACTAATCCATGAGAACAAAATTCTGCGTTGGTCTCACATCCGTCATCCATGTAACATGTGACCTCTTGATTTCTTCAGGTACTCCTGAATTCATGGCACCTGAGCTATATGATGAGAGTTACGATGAACTTGTTGATATATACTCATTTGGAATGTGTCTGTTGGAGATGTTCACTCTTGAATATCCCTACCGTGAATGTAGAAATGCAGCTCAAATTTTTAAGAAAGTATATAAAGTAAGTGTTTCTTAACTTATCTTTGTAGAATTGTGCCTTGACACCTATTTAATCTAAATCTCTGAGTTCTAGGGTGTTAAGCCAGCTGCACTGGCTAAAATTACAAATCTTCAGGCAAAACAGTTCATTGAGAAATGTTTAGTTCCTGCTTCTGAGAGGTCGTCTGCCAAAGAACTATTGCAAGACCCCTTTCTTTGCCCTGATTCAAATGTTATTGTCGGCATTAAGATTCCATCATCAACACCCAAAGCAGTAGACATCTCTCTGAAATCTTTGCACATGGATATTGACACCCATGAATCTATGTCTACTAGCACAGGCAAGAAAAGTGATCTTGTTGCTACACATAGATCTGTGTTGGAGTTCACAAGAACTAACAAAAACACAGAACTAAAGCTAACAGGCGAGAAACTTGATGACAATTCAGTCTCATTGGTTTTGCGAATTGCCGACTTATGTGGTATGACTTACTTTCTACTGTTAAGGTTGAAATTTTTGTTTTTTATACAACTTTAATTTTATTTTTTTGCAGGCCATGCAAGGAATATTCATTTTCTCTTCTACTTGGATTCTGATACAGCTATGTCTGTTGCTGCTGAAATGGTCGAACAGTTGGAGTTATCAGACTGTGATATTACTTTCATTGCTGATTTTATTGATCTTTTGATAGTGAATCTTGTCCCTGGTCCGCAAGTGGTAAATGATGCAGTAATGAGCACTTCCAGCGAATGTAAAATGGGTGAATGTGAGCACGTAATTACTTCCCAGCAGCAGCATCTGTCGGAGTTGGCACCTTATGTGCTGGTTGAAGGTGTGATGCACTCAAAAGAAGTCAATGCATCATCAAGTGATTATGTCGGTTCTCTGTCGAGTTCAAACAACCTAGAAGGACCAAATAGCTCTGGAGGGTCCGACATTTCTGTTCAGCTTGCTGGGAGTTCCAAAAGTCTGAGTGAGTATGTGGTGGATGGCTATGGGACTATGGAGTTTGGTTCGTACAAAGGAGTTGATAAACTGGACTGCAACCATGCGTTTGGTGATGGGTCAAGTAATTTTCCAGCATTCCAGATAGATCGAGCATCACGTCACTCGGAGTTGGAGTTGGTGTTTGGTTCATCAGTTTCAATTATTGAAAATCATGATGAGCTAAAATGGAGAGCTTGGTCTGATTGAAGCTCAGTACGAACAATGGTTTCATGAGTTAACAAGAATGCAGAAAGAGTCTTTGGAAGAGGCTCGGAAGAAGTGGTTACGTTTCCACATAGAAAAGAACGTTCTGTGTTTCATCTGAACATCATAGAAAAGAACGTTCAGATGATCCAGCTTACTGTGTCCACAGTTTTTTTCCCTTTGATTCTTACATATCGGAGCAACGTTAATAAATTTTAGCGGAAACGTTGCTGTAGCCTGCAATGTTGCAGAGCTTACTGGTAATTATTTAGCGGTTTGGCACTTTAGCTAGAGTATCTAACCTGAAATTCTGACCCCGTTAATGAATTTCTGATGCCGCCGTTAAAGTTGATATTGAGCCGAAGGTGCTGCGTGAGGTGGAAATGCTCCATCAGTATTCTCAACCCATTTTAGCGATGTTCGCACATCAAAATTTAATTATTTATTACTCTAAAAAATAGTGATAAATATGACGCTTGTTTAAATTTCATTATCATAGTTGTAATTAATTTTTTGTCATTTTGAGGCTATAATTTTTTATCATTTTGTACTTCACAGGATTTTAATAATATTTTTTTGAAAAAAATTCAAATCGGATATAACGATTGAAAAAATTGTAAAACTAGACACTTATTGGCCGAATCAGGTCATGTTAGTTGTAATCAGTTGAGCCATGTCATGTTAGCCTAGTTTAGTCGACTATTTAGGTTGACGTGGCATGGTTTGGTTGACCAATGATTGAACTTGACTCTATAAAAAGAGACTTAACATTCCCCTCCTACACCCATTTGGTTGCTCTCTTTAACTTAATTTGTAGTTAGTTGTAAGTAATTTAGGAGTAGTTTATGAGTAATTTAGGAGTAGTTCAGAGGTAATTTAGTAATAGTTTATGAGCAGTTTAAGCACATATTTGGATCCTAGGTATTGGGTTTAGAATTAAAGAATTGGAATTCAATTTCATGAGGTGGGCTGTTTGGGCCACCATGGAATTGGAATTATCAAATCTGATCTAGAATTCAACTAGGAATTCACAGTTCTGCTCAATTCCTCTTTAAGAAAAAAATAATTATTCATGTTGTTTGCTTCTCAATGTTTGCCATATTATTTGCTGCTTAATTTAGCTATGTTGGTGTAAACATAACGTTTTCAAGTATTATGGATAGAACATCATTTATGATTTACTATAGAGATGATCAAGTAGTGATTGATCATGACAATGTTGATCTTAGTAGTTTTCAATGTACCGAGAATAGTTTAATTTGGGTGGAGGAGCATGATATTGATAACATTAAACAGTGGATGTATCGTATTTTTTAAGTAGATATGGAGTAGTGACATTTGTATCTTTATGCCCAATGCAGTTGTGTGGTCGAAGGGTATTTTTGGGAGATGGCTCCTGTTACATTAAGCAGCATGTGGAGAGGGTATGTTAGAATGCGTTAGCGAAAGGTTGAGAACAAATTTTGTTGGTCTATTTTACTCCTCATGTCCTTCCAAATCTAGACCTAGCACTGGAGCGAGTTACTGAGTCTAGAGGACAATTAGAGGTCGGCGAGAGTAGCCAACTCTAGGAGGTTATCCTTGATAGGGATGTTGTGGCTCCCACTTGTACTGTACATAGGTCTACTGGAGGTCAAGATGACGAAGAGGAGAAAATAGAGGACATAGTTGACTTGTTATAGAGAAAGGACCAAGAATTCGAGGAAGCAGTGAAGCAGGGTGGAAACGAGAACTTAGATAAAGACGACAAAGCATTAGATGACAACAATGACAATGAAGAGCCAAACATTGTGATTCCCAACGAGTGACAAGAAGAATATTTTCATAGTTTTGCTATAAGTAATGGCCATGATACTTGTTGGGAGTATGCACAGAATGAGGTGCACACAGATGTTGTGTATCTTACGAAGGATTTAGTACAATATGCTGTGAAAGTATGGTCATTGTCACTCCGGCGATTATTTATAGTGAAGAAGTCAAACTGCACAACCTATGACGTTGTGTACAAGAGTAATGATTGTCCGAGGAGAGTTCACACATATAAACCAAAGTGGGGAATTCATTGGGTGGGCTCAATTGTGGTCCAACATATATGTGTGGTTGATAGAGTTGTAACTAGGTACAAGAATCTAAGTGCTACTTATATTTCAAGGGTGTTGTATTCTGAGATCGTTGAGAATCTCAATTATATATGAGTCGGACCTTCATACTTATCATAGAGAGAAGATTTTAATACACAATTAACTACTCTAAGGCATGGAGGTCTAAATAGAAGGCACTCGAGGATATTCGAGGACTCATACCATAACCTGCCTCTTTGTTTGAAAATAGTGCAGACACGCAACCCTAACACATACTACACCTTTTAGCAGAAGGATGCAATATTCTCAGAAGGTGCTAAGATTCTACATCGAGTATTCTTTGTACTCGATGCTTGTATTCAGGCATTCAAGTATTGCCATCATATTCTTTGTGTGGATGGAACATTTCTAACTAGGAAGCACTTGATCATCTCTATAGTAAATCCTACATGATGTTCTATCCATCATTCTTGAAAATGTTATGTTTACACCAACATAGCTAAATTAAGCAGCAAACAATATGACAAACATTAAGAAGCAAAGAACATGAGTAATTCTTTTTTCTTGAAGAAGAATTGGACAGAACTGTGAATTCCTAATTGAATTCTAGATCGGATTTGATAATTCCAATTCCATGGTGGCCCAAACAACCCACCTCATGGAATTGAATTCCAATTCTTTAATTCTAAACCCAATACCTAGGATCCAAATATGCGCTTAAGCTGCTCTTAAAATATTACTAAATTACCTCTGAACTACTCCTAAATTACCCCTAAACTACTCCTAAATTACTTACAACTAACTACAAATTAAGTTGAAGAGAGAAACCAAATGGGTTTAGGAGGGGAACATTCAGTCCCTTTTTGTAGAGTCAAGTCCGGGCGTTGTTATCATTGGTTTTGTGGAAAGTGAGAACTATGAAAGTTGGTTGTGGTTTTACGACAGTTGCACATTAGAGTTGTTGAAGGAAAGTAAACTGTTTGTGTGATACACAACCAACATGTTGGGCTTATAAAGGTATTCCAATATATGAAAAATGATTCGGATGAGATTTATCCTTGGAGAGACATTTAGTCTCTTTAGGCACAAATTTTTACCGTCAATTCGGGAAGAATAAATAATTGGCTAATTTGTTCAAGAGACTGTGTGCCCAAAACCAAGAGAAAAAGTTCAAGGTCTTGTGGATGAAACTTAATGAGTTGACTTCAAAATACAAGCATGAGAAGGCCACAAGACAACAATCTAGAACTGATCCATAGCTAGAGCCAGAACCACATCGTGCAATTAAGACAAGTTCATGAGAGCTCTGTTTCGAGATAACATGTCAGGACAGAGGTAGACGAGAAACCAATTAGGATGTTATTATGAATGAGTGCACTATTACAAGCTGCAACAAACCATTTATAGACCATAGGACATACAATCATGTCATGGCAACATGCGCTACATTTGATATGTATGCCAGAATGTACTTGTTTGATTACTTCAACAAAGAGAAACTTCTTGAGACTTGGAGCACTGAACTCCGCGGGTATGGAGTTGTCAGCTCATTCATAACTGCTCCTTCAAATGGCGCACTTAAATGTGGAAAGAAGGAAGACATGACACATTCGAAATGATATGGATGAATCAGAAGTAGGCCGAAGAAAAAAATGCTCTCTGTGCAATATGGGTAGACACACTTACAAGAATCGCACACAAGCCAGCACAAGCAAAGGAGGACCCACATGAAACAGACAATTGCAACACAACACTAATTTTACATAGTTACAATATGTATGTATAGTTGTTACATTAGTTCGATTTCTCACGTGTTGATGCCAAGCCACTAATATGATTTCCCAAACTGCAGATGTCGGGTAAAGATGCTTGGCCGTATGATCTTCTCTCCCTTTTCATCGATGCCCGCCACTGGGTACGAGCACTCACACCCCCACTCTGAATGAGGGTGATTTTGTGCATCTAAGAGTCCAGACACCGTAGTATTCCTAGACCATCAATCGTCGATGGGTTAGAAGGTTAGTTAATTGTTTATAATGGTGGATCATGTTTTATTTTTTTATGTCACTAACAGATTGTTGCATGTAGGTTGCGTGGTGTTGGTTTACTGCTTATAGCAAGGTTAGTTGATGGATCCAACAGGTTTCCATTCGACTGAGCTCTTATCATAGCGTGGGTCGACAGGTGGAGGCTAGAGACACATATTTTTTACGTGCCTTGTAGGGAGGTGACAATCACATTGAAGGACGTATCGTTGCAGCTAGGACTTCCATTAGTAGGAGTATCCATTGTAGCACACGATGTGCACCCAACATGGCGAGAAGACATGCTCGCACGATTCACAATCATCCATCCCATCCTTCCACATGCAGTGTAGGACTTCATGTCGGCACACAGGCTGACACAGAGTTGGTTATGTCAATATCAGGTAAATTATTTTAATATGGTAATAAAATTATGCATTGATTTATTTGTAGTGGTTTTGTACTAACATTTCCTCTTTGATAAGCAGAGCACCTCCACGCTGATGCTGACGACTACTTAGTTAGTTGTCATATGGAGGCTTACAATTTGTGGCTTTTTGGCTAGGTGATGTTCATCAACACTCACACAAACACTGTGGACAAGCACCTGGTGGAGTTTGCCCGAGCCATTGCCGATGTGCCCGATGATGACATGCCACAATCCCCAGTTGTGCTTTGCGTTACATACCGTGCTCTTTGTGACACATATTGACGATGGACGTCTAGCGCATCGGTCGTAGGGTGTCTGTTGTTGATACAAATCTAGTCATACGAAAGGATATGTTTTGGTCGGCCCTAGGTTGACATGATACCATCCCACCGGGGCCAAAAAATGAGGACATCGACCTTCCAATGATGGGCTACCTTTAGTGTTTCTGACGAGTCAGTGTTTGTTGTACTTCAGAATCTACTTATATTAATTGGGTATTAACATGTATTCTTTTGCAGCCGATATGGGCACACTCATAGACCCACCTGTCCTATCCCGACTACACAACATAGATGGACAACCTTTGGGTAGAGGACTTTCGTTGGACACCATACCTGCTACACGATGTCCAATGATAGGTGCCTCACACGCTCTTTGTGTTGTGCTACCAGGACGCGAGGTGGTGAAGGACACATCGATGCCTCATTTTTGATGTCATGATCGAGGTGTATGCCCCACATCATTTCGATCGACAATTTGGGAAAACGCAACACTTCCCCCTTCCTATTCAAGCACTTGTGCCTGTCGATATCCACAGGTGACCTCATGTAGTACTTATCATGTTCTAATGTTATTTACCATAACTTACACTTGTTTGGTATAAGAACAAGTGTGGAGGGTTACTTGGTGCCATTTCATGGTTGGTTAGGATGTAGCCTTGGATTGAATAGTGCCTATGTGGGATTCACGACGTGCATTACAAGCACAACGAGTACGATCCTATAACATACCATGATTATCTTCTATGGTACTCTGTTCAGACTAGGGTTTGTCTCATCCGAGGACGGGGCAATGATCGTCCACCCACTTCTACTAGCACGCACGGACATCCTTCTCACATAGTCGTGGGGTGGCATGAGTTGGTAAGTACATAACAATCATCTATATTGATTTGTAGTAGTTGGCCTTTTGATGATTGTTGCTTTTGTGCATTCCAATCATGCTTGGAGTGCATGAAACTACCTCAGTGACATGGCTAAATAGTGGACCACGTAGGTAGACTTGGTGTGCGACTCACTAGACTGGACAACAATTCAGGAGACTCTCGACGACCTTGACGTGTGTATTGCACTCACGTCTACACAACCACCTCTTGTTGTTGCCCCTCTGCCACCTCCTGTTACTGCACCTCATCCCTATCTTACTAACGGCCACCTCCTTCGAATTCCCCTTGGAAACCTCCTACTGCTACACCTTGGCCACCTCCTGGAGCTGCTCCTCAGCCACGTCATCTACAACCAGTTCCTCCGATGATGCCACCCCTTTGACGCATGCACTGCCTTATTGGTACCCGTTGCACATGCAATACTTTTATGGTGCGAGCCCATCATGTTATAGTACGGGCCTATCATTGGTGGCATGCCCATCATTTCATGGTGAGGGCCTATCATTGGTAGCAGGTCCATCATCAACCGTAGGTCCATCGGGGTATGGAGCACATGCGACACCTAGTGAGTATTGTACAGTCTTGTACCGATTTTCATCTTAATGTGCCTTGTCATTAATCACTTATTATTTGTACAACGCCATATACATATACGTCCTATCCTGTTGTAGGAACGAGAGTAGCGACCAGAAGAGAGTGAATGGGCACAAATTCCAAAATCACACATCTTCAAAAACAAAAAAGAAACTCAATTTGATCTCACGTGTGGATTCTTGAAACTCGGCAGAAGGATGAGATATATCTTCCACACAAAGCAAGTCAGTAAGTAAATCACTGAAATGGTTCATTCATGGCGAGAGAAAAAACATCAAGAGATCAAACAAATTTGCCTTCCAAAAGAGCCACAAACGTTCTAGAGAAAATGATTCGCATTAGGTACTCATAGACAGTTGATCGAACACATGATGTGCAAACCGGAACTCACAGGCATTTCATCGAACATTTGACATGCATCCCCAAACTCAAAGGTATCTCATCAAATACTTGTCAAGCATGCAGTAATTTCTTCACAAATCAAGCAAACAATTCATCAAACACTTGACGAACAAGCATGAGCAAGGTGAAACAAATGCTTGCCTACTTACCTATAGGAAACGAAGGAGACAGTGGCGACGAGGCAAGAAAAGGCAGTGTGTGCACTATCCAGGCAGAGAAACCAAGGGCACGTTGAAAAACGTTCGTTCCGGCTCAGTAGGCGGCAACCACGAGCGGGCTGTGGTCGACACATGCAATCTCGGGCGGCGGAACCACATGCGGCCTGTGGCCAACGCTCACATGGAACCACGCACTGGCTCAGCACTAGCATGGATAAAGGTCGATCGGTACACCATGCAGAATAGGTGTCTGACGGTGCTGAAGTCCCCACTTGCAGCGTAGGAATAGAAGAAGGTGCATACGTTACATGCACATGATCCACACTACCCTGAGCGAAAAATCCATGCACAAGCCAACAAATAAAGCATGCGGCGATGCCTCGCTCACAGGCCAATGGAGAAAGGGAAAATTACTCACGTACCATTATATTTTTCAAGAATTGCCTACATGCCACTCTCAGTGATTGTGGCAGCCCCCATTTATCAGTGACACACAAATGACATATTAGAAAACCGTGAAATTTGTAATGGAACAGAAAAAATTAACCCATGGAGAAAGAGGGAAGTGGCGTGAGGCAAACAAGACTCCATTAAAATTTTAGAATATGTATTCAAAAGTGATTGAATTGATTAACCTAGAGGGCAACCCACACTACTTATAGCCTAGACACACATGTCTATGGACTAAAATGCCCCTAGGTTAAATTTACATGACACAAGGCCCAAAGGGCATGAAAGTAAAATCATATCTCTAGATATTTATTCGACCCGTCACTTTGCGTAGTTTTCATGGAAGCGAAGCCTCACGATAGTTGCAATGTGTCCCAATTAGACTTCATTTGTACGCTCCACATCACTTAAGATACTTCACTACAAATGATGCCTTGTCTTCGTAGATGATGGTTTTGAGTCAAAGCCGTCAAAGCGCTTGCCGCCCTTGCACCATGAACCCAAATTAGACCATCACGACCCCGCAACTCCTTCAACTTAGCGATTGTTGGTCCGTATACCTAAGTTACACATGGCTAACGCCATGGAAAGTAATCCTTCCTTCGAAGTGCCTCCCTTCGGAGTGCCCTTTCGAAGTGCCTCCCTTCAGAGGGCTTCGCTGTGCCTCCCTTCAGAGGGCTTTGTCCCGAGTGCCTCCCTTCGGAGGACTTCACTCATCTTTAGTCGAAAATCACTCATCATCTGGGATCCATGAGACCTACTGTCTTCATTATGGCTCCTCACATGTGGACCCCACATATCAGAGTCCGTCTGGATCAATCGACACCGCTATCAGCGACCATCAAGACTCAATAGGTTTCGATGCTTAGGACGCTGACCCCGCTGAGGTGTTTAGGCATTTGTAGTTTCACAAAGCCCCACCACCCACTCATCCTGAGGAGCCCACTAGGTTGTCTAGGGTGCGTCGTTCACCAGATAGGCTTACATTGTCTGATCTATCACCGAGACTGACTCGGGCTAGGTGTTGTGGTTAGGTCGGTACCGTGTGGTTGGATGATTTTTATCGAATAGTTTAGTACTATATGTTCCACATCATCATGCACTTATTATTACAATTACACACTTCAAAACATACGCTTGTTTGCATTGCTTTTTCTTGTGCTTCTACATTATGCCTATATATATTTCACTATAACATTGTGATTATGTCTTACTCTATGTACTAGATGACTTCCTCATCTATTTCTACTAATCTTAGGGAGACAAAACATCCAAACTAGAGGAGAGATCCTTTCGCTTGTCTCATCCCTCCATGGATAGATTGATCTTTGTGCCATTGTGGTGATTGGTGCCAACTCAAGACAGGTTTCCGAACTAACATTCATGGAAAGAGGTACTTTCTTTGCCCTAATGTCGAGAAGGAGGTGCAAGTTCATTTAGTGGGTGGACATTGAGCTCCTAGTCTTTGATGGACATTGGTTCTCCCCTATCGAAATAAACGCACAGTACACCACAAGGAAGGAGAAGTACGAGTGTTGTGCCCTTTCTGAGCAAGATGATTGGAAAATTAATCCAATCGAAGTACCACCATAGCCTCAACGTCTTAAGTGTAACCACAAAGAACGCTACCAGGTAATGACCATGATGTTAGGACAAGATGCTGGTAGAAGATACTTCATATGTCTGAGCATCGATGATGACTTCATGGTGAGAACGAAAACATTAAATTAGTTCACCCATCCATCAATTTATTACAAATTTTAATGTAACTAACTTTAGTTGTTTGGTATTGCAAGATAATCCAAGGAAGTATCGTTTCACCCAATGGATCAATGATTCATGGCAACAATCTACTAGAGGGCATGTAAGATAAGCCAAGACTATGGAGGAGTACACATGGAGGAAATAAGAGCATCGACTCAAGGTCGAGCATGCTAGTTCAAGTTGGATGACAAATCTTCTAGGAATTTCTGAGTGGAACCAATGACCTACATGCGCATGTGGGAGTTATTGCATTATACAAACATCGCTCAGAGGTGACTCAAGGGGAAGGTGAGCAAGGAGTGCAAGATGGAGTAAATAGGACATGCAACATAGGAAATATAATAGGCAACAACAGCTTAGGTACATAGAGCAATGAAGACGTTCTAGGGAAGAGAGACAATGGAGAAATCAGTAGGATGACAGTTCCACACCATTTCTAATGTAATGAACTCTTTATTACACGTAGTTTTTGTTGTTTTATTATTGAACATCTTCGAATATTGTATTGTGTGCATTGCAGCATTTCTATCTAATTGTCTTCAACTATTTGCACATAATTACGTTGTTTTCTGGAATGATTCGAGGAAAAACATCTACAAAAAATTTTATGATCAAACTCGTAGCACGTCAAAGTGACAAATACGTAGTAATTAAAACAATCTAGCACAAACAACACATATTAGAGTATATGACATAACACAGTACAATACAAATTGAAAAATGCAAAATACACTACGTGACTACTGAGTGTGGTGACGGTACTTTCCCTTCCTTATAGCCTCTAGTCCTACTTCTTTAGCATGATGAGCCCTCTCACGCTCCCTCTCTCTATCGGCCTCACGCTCCTCTCTTGCTTTGTGCTATGCTCCCTCTCTCGTCTTCTGTTCTTCCTCGCGCTCACATTCCCTCTAGTATCTTAACTCAAAGAGCTCCTTGTTGAATGCCTTGTGCCTCATAAGAGAGGCATAGTCCTCTGGATACACCTCTTTGTCGATCCATTCGACAAAGTCACATAGCAGAGATGGTGACGGTGGAGTTACTTATACACAAAAATATTAATAAACAAGTTG
The DNA here is from genome assembly GCA_019279435.1 of Zizania palustris. Classification (NCBI taxonomy): domain Eukaryota; kingdom Viridiplantae; phylum Streptophyta; class Magnoliopsida; order Poales; family Poaceae; genus Zizania; species Zizania palustris. Next base: position 43,607,798 of record JAAALK010000287.1, read on the forward strand.
TAGGTGATTTAATCGAGAACAATATATATCTGAACTGAAAAATAATTCTTACTGGTCTATTAGTACGTGGTGTACGCTTTGGCCTTAACTTTAGCTTTTTAGGAGTCCATGAGTAGTTTCCACACTTTCAATACCTCATCTCGTATGTGAGGTCATCCATAATTCTCATAAATTACATTTATCTTCACAGAACACATAGGTGATTCGACACCTTCTTGTGGACGATGATGAGGATCATAACTATGATCAGATCTATCCTTTTACACCATCTACCATAGTATGTCAACATAAATTCAGTATGTTCAAAATATATCTACATTTTCTCTAAACTACTCACAAAGTAACCATGGAGTACTCTAAACTATGTCTAAATCTTGATTAAACTATCCCTAATATATTCCTAAATTACTACTATTTACTTCTAATCTACTACTAAATTAATCTAACCTCAATTACTACAGAAGGAAAAGAAGGGAGGAGGGACTTACTTGAGAGGAGAGCACCTTTGGCAGCTTGGGGTTTGTTAGAGAAGTGTCGCGGATGTGCTAAGAAGGGGGCGTTCTACTCCTTTTATAGAGTCAGGTTCGGCCGAACCATGCCACATCAGTCTGGTTCGGTCAATGGTTGGCTGAACCAAACCAACGTGGCATGGCTCAACCGAACTAGCTGTTGGGCCTGGTTCGGCCGACCTAGGCTAACATGGCTTGGTTCAGCCGATGGTCGACTGACAGGTGACTAGTTTTGCAATTTTTTCAATCGGTGTACCACATTTGATTTTTTCTTCAAAAAACATTATTAAAAAATTCTAGTTCATGAGTGTCATCTTACTTGTCATGTCAACATCCTAGCGCAATGGCATGATTTGACCATTCTGCCCATATATGCTATGGGGAAATATTTGAAGAATATCCTTGCCCGAGTGGTTTATCTAGCCCATCTCATAAACTACATCTGCACCTCGAGTAATGGTGACAAGAGCAATGGTAGTGAGCGATGACGACGATAGCAGATATGCATTTCCTCTCCCCTTCCTGTTGCTCACCTCCTTACAAAGGATCTTGCATCCTTCCTAAGCGTCACTTCTTTCTCCCTACTATGTGTGCGATGCCCAATCTTTACAAGCATCGCTACGCACTCCTAGGCACCACCCCTCCAAGCGTCGCCACTCGCAAGCTTGAGCACACAAGGCGATGGTGGAGACACCGGAGAATAGAGTGAAGGGGGTAGGGTGGAGCGTGTGGCGGTTTGGCATAGTGACATATGTGGAGGAGCTAAAGAGTATGGTTGTTGGTGACTGAGACACGTGACACGGTGGACTATAGTGTGGACCACGTGTGAGCTAGACGGGGAAAGCGATGCGCGTCGATCATCATGTTGCTCTCTGTTGCCCCCACAGTAGCATGGGCAAAATGGTAAAATCATGCCATCACAGCATGCGGGACATTGACATGGTAGGTGAGATGGCATTTGTGGGCTGCAAAGTGGTAAAGAAATAGATATCATGTGTTAAGAGTGGTAAAAAAGTAATTGCAATGGGGAGGGTGTCATTTTTAGAGTGGTGGATAGTTAAATGCCCCATCACAAAAGCCTATGCACATAGGCAAATCTTGGGATGCTGAGGAGCCATGTTGAAGATCATGAGCCTCATGGCTCCAGAAGTGATGAGTGATTGTCAACGGAAGTCAACGATGAAGAGAGAGAGGAGACGAAGAGGAGATGGTACCTGTCGGTTCTTGGGCCACATGTGACTCAGGTACACGGGCGGTGAGCGACTGCCGGGCAGAGGGGCTGCGGAGTTGGGCCGACCCAATCCGGGTACATGGGCCAGGAATGACAGGGGATCTGCTGGTATATTGACCGGGTTTGACCCAGGTAAACGGGCGGCGAGCGATTGCCGGGCTGAGGGAGCCACGGAATCGGACCGGCCCAATCCGGGTACCCGGTGTGAAGATAGCAGACGCTTTGTCGGTTACGGCGTAAAACCTACGCAACAATCCAAGACCGCTCATGAGAGATTAGACGGTCCTGAAGCAAAGTCGTAGCTGCTACGAAAGCTCCGCATCAGGACAAGTTACTTTTAGATAGGATTTTACTATTTTGCCTTTTAGGCCCACAGTCTGTGTTAGTCGAGTCTGTAAAAATCCTAAGGGCATTTTGGTCTTTTCTAGTTCAAGGTCTTACTCACTTTCCCCTGTTCAGCGGCCAGTTCTTGCTCTGTAATCTTCTTCACAGATTGCAGTGTTTTTCTCTGCCAATTTTTATCCACCGACAGGCTGCGGTTTTCTGCGGGAGTCAGTGAAGCACACGGAGACGGCGCGTAGGTTGGAGAGAGTTAGGCGCGGTGGCGCTCGGCAGCATCTGGCGCAGAGCACCCGCACGTGGCCCTATCTCCTAGGCGGAGGAAGCTAGGGGCTAGGGATGCAGCATCCTGGCTATTTCTTCGCTAGGGCTCACGGTCGGGCCTAGCGCACGCACCACGCAGGAAGTCTGTGGATGGCGTGTGGTTTCAAGACAAGGCGGATCACTCCAGGTGATGCGCGAAGCATCAAGGCATGGCACACGGATCCAAGCAGCCAACACAGGCGTCTGTGCAAAGCGTCTCGAGGCACGAGAAGGCATAGAACCGGTCAGGCCTTCGCGAGGGACGCGCTCGAGGCGCGGGCGACTCAGCCGAGTCACTAGGGCTTCGCTATAGTAGCGCGAGGTGGCGCTTGGCCTCGCTGGAGCACAGACTTAGGTGGTCAGGCATAGGCATCGGCAGTCAAGCGCAGGCCTCGGTTGCCAGGCACGAAAGCTTCGGCTGCCAAGCACGCAGGCTTCGGCAGTCAGACACATGCTTCGGCTAAGTGCTCAAACAGGAGACAACACATGAACAATAACTCCTTATTATCGTTTTGCGTGCATCTACTAGTTTATTCCTAGACATTTTTGATATTGATTAAATTGCTATGATCAGTTTGTTTTTTAGACTGCACTGTGAATTTTCATTGATAAATCTTTATATATCTCTAGTGCATGTTGAATCATCTGTGAGCTCTTTTAGATCACTTTCGTTTATTTGAATTAATTAAATATCATTGAACAATGATGTTTCAATATGTGCCTATTACTGTGTGAAATGTTTGTTGTTTCATTGTTCTGATATGTGAGGAGTTTTAATCTACCTTTAAGCACAGTGATGGTGTCTTTTCGATTAGGACAACGGTCGTTTTTAGGCTAGATTATTTTCGATTTTTTTTAGATGTTTGTCTGTTGAGGTGTATTGGGTGTTGGAAAAGGCCATTGATTCGTAAGAATTTTTTAAGGCACCCATTAAGTGGTATCAGAGCCTGGTTAGGGTTTTTCCATACCTTAACCGGTTCTAACCCAAGGTAGTGATCATGACTTCTTCTGGTAAGATCTCGTCCCTTGAGGTATTTGGCTACAACTATTGGAAGACTCGGATGCGAGCCTATCTATTGAGCCAGAGCTCAGGGATATGGGACATGTGTGTTCACACCACTTTCACTGTGCTTCTGGCTGCAGAGCAGACTACCCCTGAGATAGTCGCTCTACATGACCTAAACAACAAGGCAGTAAACATACTGTTTTCTGGTTTAGGTCCCAGTGAGTTTGAGCACGTTAGCCATCTCGACACTACTCGAGAGATCTGAGATACCCTCCAGGCACACCATGAGGGGACAACTCAGGTCAAGGCTAGGCTCTATCATACCTACCGGCGAGAATACGAAAACTTCTCATAGAAGCCGGGTGAGACTGTTGAAGCCTTGTTTGGTCGCTTTCAGTCGATCATTAACAAGCTTCGGACCAACAAGGCCGATCGTGATTAGCTAGTCTTAGATCATGAATAGGTGCTCAAGGTTCTTCATACCTTGGACCCTAAGATCTGGGAGATCAAGGTATCCTCTATTGTTGAGAGCGCTTCCTATGATACATTGACTGTCGTAGAGCTTTTCAGTAAGCTCAAGGCCTTAGAGGTTGATATCTAGTTGAGATCAAATTTCACTGGTTCTAGCTCAAAAACCCTGGCCCTTGCGACACCTTATGCTTATCCTGCTTCATTGAGTTGTGCTTTGTCCTCTTTGATGTCTATCACTGAGGACCAATTGGATTTGCTAGGAGATGATGACCTTTGTATGTTCAATAGCCGTGTTCGTTGTGTCTATGATAAAAGAATGTTCAAACGACATGGCACAAAAATGGTTGCTTTGAGTGTGGTTATCCTGGTCATTCCATCGTCGACTGCCCCAAGCGGAACACACACAAGAAGGGCACCGGTGGTGGCTCCTACGACTCCAACAAGCACGTCAGCTCCACCTTCACAAAGGGAAAGCCCAAGACAAGGTTCTTTTGAAAGGCCCTGAAGGACTACCAGCGTGAGAACAAAAAGCAAGACAAGGCCTTTTTCGCCGAGATGGAGAGAAGCTACTCCAAGAGATCATCGTCTTCTTCCTCTTCATCAAGCTCAAGCGATGAGGAGATTGTGATCAAGAACGGGAAGGACAAGGATGATCCGGTGGGCCTCTGCTTCATGGCCTTCGGGGACAAGCCGAAGAGCCGCTCGCACCATAGCCGAAGATTCCGCAAGAGCGTCTGCTCAATGGCTCACTGGGATAAGGAAGACAAGGGCTCCCCCGACAACTCCGACGACGACGACGATGAAAAGGTATCTTCCTATGAATAAGAAGTTGTTGAATTACTTGAAGAGAACCGCCAGGAGTTAAGATATCGGGAGAAACTATTTAGAGGGGATAAGAAGAGGATAGATGAGCTTGAGAGTGAGCTTTCCATGGCCAATGGCAAGATTGAGAGTCTGTCTTCTTTCCCTTGCTTGGGTGATAGCAGTGAGTGCCCTAACTATGAGGTGTTGTTGTGTGACCTGACGACCCTGAAGTCCAAGTACACAGAGAGGGTAGATGAGAGAGACGCTTTGGCCACTAAGCTTGAGAGCGCTCACTTGGAGCTGAAAGATGCTCATGCCACTGTCGTCGTGCCCTGTAGTGACTGCCCATCCCACTTATCTGATCTAGTCGAGCTGAGAGCAAAGGGAGATGAGCAGTTGGGTGAGTTAGAGAGAGTCAGAGCTGAGCTGGAGCAGACTAAGCTTGAGCTTGAGACATTGTCAGTTCCACCCACTATTTATGAGAACTTTTTGTCCCTGAGATTGGAACTAATCAAGCTGAAAGCTAAGAAGTCTGTCCAAGTTGATAGAGAGTGTGAGATCTGCTTGTCTCAGGTGGAGGTGCTAGCTTCCTTTAGTTGATGCTCAGAACGAGAATTCTTACCTCCGTCAGATCCTGAGTTGGGTGAGTGCCAGAGAGCCACAGCTCAGCATGATGATCCAGTAGTTCAAGAGGTAGGATGGGTTTGGAGTAGGTTACGTCTACACCAAGGCTGACTTTGAGAGTGCCCTGAGCCGTGTGAAGTGGAGTGGAGTAAGAAGACTCCAGAGCAGAGATATCCCAAGACTCACTCCACTGAGTCTTTTCAGGCCTGTCAGCCCAAGGATGGAGTGTTCCAAGAACAACCTAAAGCTCCACCCAAGAACCCTATTTGGATCCCAAAGCCCAAGCATATTCACACTTCTCTTGACTCTCTACCTGTACCCTCTCACATCAAAGAGTCTACACCCAACACCACCAAGACCAAGAACCCTAAGCCTCAACCACATCCCAAGAAGCCTACTTATCATTGTGAGTTCTGTCATAGAGACATGCATCTTGAGGAGTTTTGCTTTAGGAGGAAGTGGGTTGAGAGAGTAGAGGGAGCTCTAGGTGGGCAGGAGCAGTTCTACCAGTAGGGTGGTAGACAGAGAGTCCCTCGACGCGGAGAGAGGCTAGAGGCCAAGGCGCGTCGTGTAGGTGGTTGTAAAGGAGACAACTTTCGTGCCCGTGCTCCGGAGGGTGGTTTTCGCTTCGGTAGAGCTCTAGGTCGTTCTGGATATGGCTTTGGACCTCGTGGTCGAGACTTTACGCAGAACAGAGGATCACGCTTTGAGCCACGTTTTGGTCCAGACACTTATGATTCTTTCTGCTTTCCTTCTTTTAAGCAGATGGCTCGACACTGGTTTAGCTCTTTTGCTAAACCTGGTGTAGGACCGTTTGCTCCTCCTTATGACCATTGATATTGCAGTATCAAGGCCTGGAGGACGTTTGGATCATAGATTCAGGATGCTCTCGTCACATGAAGGGACATCGCAGATGGTTCTCCAGCCTCACTTCCCCAAGCTCCAAGGAGTACATCACATTCAGGAATAATGGTCAAGGGAAGGTACATGGCATTGGTTCAATTCAAATCTCTCAGCATTTCTCTTTGAAGAATGTTGCTTTGGTTGGAAACTTGAGTTTTAATTTGGTCTCTGTTTCGCAACTTCTTGAGGATGGTTTAGAGGTTCATTTTAAGAAGGGAATGTCTTCTGTTGTTGATTCTAGAGGATCTTTGGTTTGCCAGATCTTACCCTTCGGTAAGATTTTTCGGATTGATTTCTCTAGTTCTTTTGGCCCTTCTCACTGTTTGATTGCTAGATCCTTTTGTGAGCTCTAGAGGTGGCATAGGAGGTTAGGTCATTTGAGCTTTGATCTGCTAGTCAGATTGAGCTCTGTGGACCTCATCCGAGGATTGCCCAAGCTTAAGATGGAGAAGGATCTAATTTGCCATCCCTGTCATCATGGGAAGATGGTTGCCGCTTCTCATGTACTTGTGACTCAGGTGATGACTTCGTACCCGGGAGAGCTTTTACACATGGATACTGTTGGTCCAGCTCGGGTACGTTCAGTCGGTGGGAAGTGGTACACACTTGTGATTGTTGATTATTTTTCTCGATTCTCATGGGTTTTCTTTTTGGAGTCTAAGGATGAGGATTTTCAGTTTGTTCATGATCTGATCCTGAAGATGAAGAATGAGAACAATGGTCGAATGCGATCAATTCGCTCTGACAATGGCTCTGAGTTCAAGAATTCTCAGTTTGTCAGCTTCTGTAGTGATCAGGGTCTTGAGCACTAGTTTTATGCTCCTTACAGTCCCCATAGAACGACGTTATGGAACAAAAGAACCGCACGCTGGTCGAGATGGCCAGGACGATGCTCGATGAGCGAAGGACTCCTAGGCGCTTTTGGGCTGAAGCCATGAACACAGCTTGCTATCTGGCCAACTGCATTTTTCTTAGAGCTTACTTAGGTAAGACTTCATATGAGTTATGGTTTGGCAGACAACCCAAGGTGAGTCACTTGCGAGCGTTTGGCTGCAAGTGCTTTGTGCTCAAGAAGGGAGGGCATTTGGACAAATTTGAGTCTCGTTGTTGGGATGGATTTTTTCTTGGTTACACTTTGCATTCTCGAGGCTTCCATGTTTGGAACCTCGACTCCCAGTAGCTTATCGAGATGTGCGAGGTTTCTTTCGATAAGTCCATGCCTTCGCTTACTCCTTCTTTTGAGCTTTTTGGTGATGATGAGTTTAGAGAATCTATCTTCGAGGAAGATGATGAGACTCCTGTTGTTGATGAGGGTGGGCCTTCTACACAGCTTGCAGACCCCAATCTTCTGAGACTTCAACTGAGGACGAGGGCGGACCTCTGATCACTACTTCCACTTCGATCAAGACCCCTCAGTCGATTCCAGAGGTGCCAACTGCTGACTTCGGTGAGGTGACATCTGATCACCTAGGATCCCGAGCAGTTTAGTGTGATCATCCCTCAGAGCTCATCATCGGTGATCTCACTACGAGATCCTTGTGTTCTCAGGCTAGTTCACTTGCTGTGTTTCCTGAGTCTGTTTTTTTTGCTACTTTTGAGCCTAGAGATGTTGCCCACACTTTATCTGATGCAAATTGGATAAACGCCATGCAAGAAGAGCTTGAGAATTTTGTTTGCAATCGGGTTTGGACACTAGTTGAGCTGCCACCAGGTTGCAAACCCCATAGGCACCAAGTGGGTGTTTAAGAACAAGCAAGGTGAAGATGGGGTTGTGGTGCACAATAAAGCTCAATTAGTTGCCCAGGGTTTTTGCCAGAAAGAGGGTATTGATTTTGAGGAGACTTTCACCCCTATTTCCCGTCTTGAGTACATTTGCATACTTTTGGCATTCACTGCCTCTAAAGGTTTTAAGCTTTTTCAAATGGATGTCAAGAGTGCTTTTCTGAACGAGTACATAGAGGAGGAGGTCTATGTTAGGCAGCCCCCCCGGTTTTGAAAACCCTAAGTTTCCTCGACATGTTTTCAAGTTGCAGAAAGCTTTATATGGTCTGAAGCAAGCCTTAGGGCTTGGTGTGATCGTTTAAAGCAGTTTTTGTTGGGGAACGACTTTGTGATTGGTTCTGTGGACAAAACTCTTTTCTTGCTTAGAGTTGTCTTAGATTTCTTGATTGCTCAGATTTACGTAGACGACATTATTTTTGGTGGTTCTACTAATGAGCTTGTGTCCAAGTTTTTTGAGCAGATGCACAACGAGTTCGAGATGAGGCTCATGGGTGAACTCAAGTACTTCTTAGGGATCCAGATCAAGCTGACCAAGGATGGTATCTTCATCCACCAGAGCAAGTACACGCGGGACATGCTGAAGAAGTTCGACTTCGGTGGAGAGCTGAAGCCTCAGATGACCCCATGGGTACATCTGGGGGGCTGGACAAGGACGAGAGCGGCGTCAAGGTCAACGAGAGAGAGTATCGAGGGATGATTGGATCGCTTCTGTACTTGACTGCGATGAGACCGGACATTCAGTTCGCAGTGGGACTATGCGCACGTTTCCAGTCTTCACCACGCGCATCCCATCGGTAGGCTGTCAAGCGCATTTTTAGGTACCTTACCTACGCACCTGATCTTGGTCTTTACTATTCAGCATCATCATCTCTTGAGTTATCTGGCTTTTCCAACGCTGATTTTGGTGGGTGCCGGCTAGATTGCAAGTTGACTTCTGGTACTTGCTAGTTTCTCGGTTCTTTGCTTGTTTCTTGGTCTTTGCGTAAGCAATCTGGAGTTGCGCTTTCCACTACTGAGGCTGAGTACATAGCTGCTGCTAGCTGTTGCTCACAATTAGTTTGGATGATTTCCACTTTGAATGATTTTGGGTTGTCTTTCCCTGCTAGAGTGTCTTTGTTTTGTGATAGCACCAGCGTGATTAGTGTAGGGAAAAACCCATGTCTTCATTCAAAAACCAAACACATTGATGTGCGCTTTCATTTTCTGAGGGATCAATATGAGAAAGGTGTCACTGACCTTGTTCATGTTGATACCCATCATCAGTTGGGTGACATTCTTACCAAACCCCTAGATCAGACTACATTTGAGCGTTTGCGAGGAGATTTGAGAGTTGTGTATCCTTTTTAGGATATTTTGAGTCTTTTCTTTCTTTTTTACTCTTTTATTGAGTCTTTTCGTGTGAGTTCATACCATGCACACTCATATACCACACTTTGAGCTTTCTTCTGTTATATGATTGAATTGCTTTACTTATTCTAGCTAGTATATGCTTTTGAATACTTGTCGATGATCATGCTTTGCTTCAGTTCACATGATATATCTGATATCTGTCATATGCATGGCTTTTATGCTTTAAAATTGAAAAATGATCACCATTGCTTCTAGTAAATAGCATGTGTAGGCTGAATGTTTTTGCTATCTTTTACATGCCTGGTAGCTAGTTCCTTACTTAGATGCAGATATGCAACTTGGACATCTATATGCTTTAACATGGAAAATATGCTATAAAATGATAAAAATCAGAAAAATGAAAAATCCATGCCTTTTATGCTTAATTGAAAAGATCCAGGTGGGTTTGTTGTGTCGCATTGTATTGTTCTAGACTGCTTACCATAGCACTTTGGTATGAACTAGGACATTGTAATGTATGCCAAGACCAATGTCTTAAGCTTCTGATGGTCCTGTTCTGGCCTAGGCTTGACTTGGTCGGTTAGCATAAGGTTTACATGCAAATAACCCCTAGCAAAAATGAAAAAGGAAAAGAAAAATCCTGAAAATTAAAAAGATAACAAGTTTGCTGAAGCTCTTTGTTCTGGACAATGCTTATCTTGGTATATATCAGCTAGCCCTTACATTTCATGTTTTACCCTGCTTGTCTGCTAGAAAATGTGGTGATGCTTTTATTTTCAAAAATCTAAAAATGTGTGCTAGTGACTTTATTTGGATATCATCTATTGCACTGATCATGCCTTGTGTCTTAACAAGTATTTTGTGCTATACTTGCTAGATGTTGTAATTGCAGTCAATCATATCTGAGAAGCATGCTTTTTACACTCCACTTGCACCCGAGTTGCATTCATTGCATATTTTGAGGGGGAGTTGCATCTCAGGGGGAGTTTGAGTTTGTGTATCTTTTGAGTGTATTTAGTCTCACTTGATGAGTCCAATTGTCAATAAGGGGGAGAAATTTTGGGTTACTTGATCTTTTAAAAGAGTTTAGAGGGAGTTTTGGTTTTCTCTAGGATTTGTTTCAGGGGGAGTTTTAGTCTCTTTTGCTTTTACTCTTTGAATATCCTTGTTGATAATTCTGAGATTGCACTCGTTTGAGTTTTTATTTTTGTTTAACCATAATGACCGTTTTATGGTTTTTGTTCGGCTTTTGGTCATTAGGGTTAAACCTTTTATTTTATTTTATTTTCTTCTCTCTGTCTTCTTGTGTTTTGTTTTCATGTTTCCACATGTTTTGCAGGATCTAAAGTGTTGATGAAAAGGGTGTTGACAATGCACTCATCAAGGGGGAGATTGAGGAGCCATATTGAAGATCATGGGCCTCATGGCTATAGAAGAGATGAGTGATTGTCAACGGAAGTCAACGACAAAGAAGAGAGGAGACGAAGAGGAGACGAGACATGTCGGTTCTTGGGCCGCATGTGACTCAGGTACACGGGCGGTAAGCGACTGCCGGGTAGAGGAGCTACGGAGTTAGGCCGGCCCCATCCGGGTACATGGGCCAGGAACGATAGGGGATCTGCTGGTCTGTTGACTGGGTTTGACCCAAGTAAACGGACGTCGAGCGATTGCCGGGCTGAGGGAGCCGCAAAATTGGACCAGCCCAATCCGGGTATCCGGTGTGAAGACAGCGGATGCTTTGTCGGTTACGGCGTAAAACTGACGCAACAATCCAAGACCGCCCATGAGAGATCAGATGGTCCTGAAGCGAAGCCGTAGCTGCTACGAAAGCTCTGCATCAGGACAAGTTACTTTTAGATAGGATTTTACTATTTTGCCTTTTAGGCCCACAGTCTGTGTTAGTCGAGTCTGTAAAAATCCTAAGGGCATTTTGGTCTTTTCTAGTTTGTTTTGGCGTCTGTAAAAAACCCTAAGGGTAAATTGGGTTTTTCCTGATTTATTTGGGCTGCCTATAAATAGGGCCCCAATTCCCCCTAGGGTTTCTTAACTCCCTTGAAATTAAAAATGAGAGTTCAAGGTCTTACTCACTTTCCCCTGTTCAGCGGCCAGTTCTTGCTCTGTAATCTTCTTCACAGATTGCAGTGTTTTTCTCTGCCAATTTTTATCCACCGACAGGCTGCGGTTTTCTGCGGGAGTCAGTGAAGCACACAGAGACGACGCGTAGGTTGGAGAGAGTTAGGCGCGGTGGCGCTCGGCAGCATCTGGCGCAGAGCACCCGCACGTGGCCCTATCTCCTAGGCGGAGGAAGCTAGGGGCTAGGGATGCAGCATCCTGGCTATTTCTTCGCTAGGGCTCACGGTCGGGCCTAGCGCACGCACCACGCAGGAAGTCTGTGGATGGCGTGTGGTTTCAAGACAAGGCGGATCACTCCAGGTGATGCGCGAAGCATCAAGGCATGGCACACGGATCCAAGGAGTCGATGTAGGCGTCTGTGCGATGCGGCGTGAGGCACGAGAAGGCACAGAACCTGTCAGGGCTTCACGAGGGACGTGCTCGAGGCGCGGGCGACTCAGCCGAGTCGCTAGGGCTTCGCTACAGTAACGCGAGGTGGCGCTTGGCCTCACTGGAGCGCACACTTCGGCGGTCAGGCACAGGCTTCGGCAGTCAGGCGTAGGCCTCGGCTGCTAGGCACGCAAGCTTCAGTTGCCAGGCGCGCAGGCTTCGGCTAAGTGCTCAAACAGGAGACAACGCATGAACAATAACTCTTTATTCTTGTTTTGCGTGCATCTACTATTCCTAGACATTTTTGAGATTGATTAAATTGCTACGATCAACTTATTTTTCAGACTACACTGTGAATTTTCATTGATAAATCTTTATATATCTCTAGTGCATGTTGAATCATCTGTGAGCTCTTTTATATCACTTTCATTTATTTGAATTAATTAAATATCAGTGAACAATGATTTTTCGATATGTGCCTGTTACTGTGTGAAATGTTTGTTGTTTCATTGTTCTGATCTGTGAGGAGTTTTAATCTGCCTTTAAGCACTGTGATGGTGTCTTTTCGATTAGGACACCGGTCGTTTTTAGGCTAGATTATTTTCGGTTTTTGTTCGGATGTTTGTTTGTTGAGGTGCGTTGGGTGTTAGGAAAAGGCCATTGATTCGTAAGAATTTTTTATAGCGCCCATTCACCCCCCTCTAGTCGCTACTCTCGATCCTACAGATGCCCATGAGGCCACCACCATCTTCATAGCCTTATGTCGAAGAATTTTTTGAATAACATTTTTTGTGAAATTACATTTATGGGTAGCTATAGGATCTAAGGATACCAACTAGAGGGGGTGAATAGACAGTTTCAATTAAAATCACAACTACTTGATAAATTTAATTAGAATCACAAGAGAATTTAATCTACTAACTTATGTTGAGCTAAGTGGGTTGTGCAACCTACGGTGACAAGATACAATTCAATTTCTAGTAAACAAAAGTATTCAAAGTAAATGCACAAGATGATATTGAGCAAATGAGATCACCACAGAAGAGACCGAATATATCTCGTGGTATCGATGACTTGCTGGTCACCCCTAATCCACGTTGAGGTGGATTCAATGACTTTCAACCGCTCCTCTACCAAGAGTCCACTTGGCTCTTGAGCCGGCTTGGATCAAAGAATCACTCCACACCTCGATTCCACTAGAGTTGCTCTTCACCACCCAAGTAAGGCGAGCACAAAGTATCTCACAACACCTCCACATCTTCTTCACAATCTTCTTGAAGAGCTCGATGAAGAAACAACCTCTAGGCCATCTAGGAGGCGGCAACTTCCAAGAGTAACAAGCAAATGTCTTGCTTGAAGTCTTCCTAGTGCCCTAAAGCTCAAACAATTGATGCAATGCACTATGAACCTCTCAATCTCACTTGGAATCAAATTCTAAGCAGTGTGAGTGAGAGAGAGAGAGGAGAGGAAAGGGTCAAAATGTTCAAAAGTGTTCCAAATGGCCAAGAGAGAGTGCACACACCCGAGCACCCACAATTTATACTCCTACTCTCCTCAACTAGCCGTTATGAGCTCACAACGCAAATATAGAGGAATCATAGAGAGTCGCAGACTATTCGTCGTTAACCCCAACGCCTAGTTTTGCATTAAATGCATGTTAGAACACTCGATAAATGGTAGGTGGACAGTCCGCACCCCATTGGTGGACAGTCTGCCATTCAAGAACCTCAAAGCACAAAAGCTCTACAACATCAATGCCTAGGAAGAAAATGACCGATAGACAGTCCACACCCTAGGCTAGACAGTTCGTCGCTCACTATATAAAAACCAACATAACTTGTCAGGTTTTGTCCCGATCGTAGTCGGACAGTCCGCCATGGACTTTCCAAGTCCATGCTAGAAACTCACAAGTTTTTGTCCACTTCTCAAGATAGACCTTTGGACAATCTACGCCCTAGGGTCAGACAATCCATTGTTGACCTAAGAAAACCACACCAAAAACTTAAGATTTCTATCCACAACGCAGAATAGAACTATGAACGGTCCACCACCAAGGCTCGAACAATCCGCGATACAACAATCAACACTTACTTTCAAAGCGATTTTACGCCCAATTTTCCTTAGAAACCCTCGTTGTTGTTAACCCTCATACAAATAATTCAACTATATAAGCAAAGGCACTAGAGACCTATCAAGTAAAAACAATTGACCCCTCTTGATAATATCTCTCTAGCCCACTAACCTAGTTTATATTCAACCTCTAAGCACCTCTTGACCAATAAAAATAAAAACCTATTAATACTTTTGCCTTGCGTAATCTAAATCTATCCACCGCGAGTGAAGTCACCACGACAATATTATTGTGAATAAATCTCAACATTGCATAAACCAACCTCCTTTTATATTCCTCTTATGAAACCACTAGTTCACACATGATGGTCATTAATTACCAAAACACCAAATAAGAACCTAGATGCTCACAATAGTAAATTCAAAAATTACAAAACTATGCTCCTATCGACTGTTCAAATGTTGATAGAGATTATGTCGATATTTAAATGGTCGACAGGGCCCTGGATCCAACCATTAGCCTCCCGATCGTTGAACACGGTCTACCAGAGTGATATAAGGCCTAGGCCTAGCGGGCCAGCACAGCTATGCCCAGCACATTTGGTCACCTCTAGCCGAAAGGCTGACGCAATATAACATCATTCAACCATAGCCCATATAACACGATATTTTGTGGTCCATCCGCATCTTTTTCCATGTTCTCTATGACACAAGCTGATGACAATAAGACTACATAGTTTGATCAGAGGACATACGCCCACGCCTCAAAGGAGCATGGAATACTAAAATCAGTCATCCCTCCATTCAAATTGGCAATCTTCTTTGCAACACTTGTAAAATGTTGTCATGGGCTCATCAGCTGATCGAATCTGCATCTGCTTGTAGTATGCTTCACCATTGTGGCACCTTGGGCATGTCGCTGAAAATCAAAATCAGTGAATGTACTCAGAGGACAACTGTATGACAGAATATGTCAGCTCCAAGGTCACTAATTTAGACCAATAATTGGCATTTGATTAAAAATTATTTGAGCCACGACAGAGATATGCTATCATATTCAGGATGACCAAAGGAATTAAGGCACAACTCTAGAAAAAACTATATGCCCTTCCACTATCAAAAGATAGATTTAAGATTATTCCATCATCACAGCA
Organism: Zizania palustris; assembly: GCA_019279435.1. Lineage (NCBI taxonomy): Eukaryota > Viridiplantae > Streptophyta > Magnoliopsida > Poales > Poaceae > Zizania > Zizania palustris. Next base: position 43,622,846 of record JAAALK010000287.1, read on the forward strand.
ATCTAATCTTGTATGGAAAGCATATAGAATAAATGCGTGGAACCAATGAAAAAGGAACACTGATGTTATGTCCACTATTTTTTTTTGCAATCATGGAACTAAGAATGCACATGCATTATGGCTTTAACTGTATTCCACAACCCTGGTGACAAGGTAGAAACACCCACGGTTATTAGCAACAGGATAATTGTCTTGTTTCATAATAAATATATGCTAGGCATCCCATAATGAACATTCTCTTCTCAATGATATGGTTTTGAACAACAAAATATTTAGCAAGTGTCTTGAAGGTACTTGACAAAAACCTAGTTAGAAGAATCCTATTAATATATTATGCTTCAAATCACAACACTGCTTAACTGTGAAATAAGTCTAGTAGTTTACCCTTTTTCATTAGTCTTTAAATCTGTTTTTAATGAACAAGCAAGCTTGTTTGCTTTATCAATAGACGATGCAGCCCTCATGGCGGACAAACGTACCATGGAGCAGGTTGCCCTTGCCGCACCGTCTCTAGTTGCAGAGGCAGAAGCACAAGGGGGAGGAGGAGAGGGAGAGGTTGCCATTGGCCAAACCATAGCCGAGCTCCCTCTGCCACAAGCCGCCTCCGTCCTCGAGAAGGCCACTGTAGAGGCCCAAAGGGCGACACCAACCGTGGAGATGCCGTCACGGGTGGAGTCCCTCTGCGCCGTCATCCCCGCAACCCCTGATGAGGCCGCCTTCCTCAAGATCGGAGGATGGAGGGGGTGAGCGCCGCGTTCTGGGCTCCCGCTCGAGCTTCCATCACCGCCGCACGCGACATCTGCCGAAGGAGCCGAGCACCTCCTCTCTGCTAAAGGTTGTCGGCCATTTGTGGTGGCTCGATGGGCTACGACAGGGGGGCACGGGGTGGCGATGGAGGGGGCCTGGGTGGGGCAGTGGCGGCTTCGAAGTGCGCGCGTGGTGTCGGCGGCTTCGGAGGGGGACGGTGACGTCTTCGAAGGGCGACGACAGAGGGGGCCGGGCGGGGCGCTAGCGGCTTTGAAGGGGCCGCACGTGGCGTCGGCGGTTTCGGAGGGGGACGCGGCTTCTTCGATGGGAGTCGCGCACCCCGCCGGCGGCTTTGAAGAGGGACGACGGCATCTTCGGAAGGGGGCCACGCACCTCGCTGGTGGCTTCGGAGGGGGGCATGCGAGGCGACAGCACGCTGGAGGGGCGGCTGTGGTCTAGACTAGATTGGGGCACAAAAAATAAAATTCTTCCACAGAAGATCCAGATCTGTCACATAAAATCCAAACTGTTCAGGGAGTCATTTGCTACGCGCACCCCGTGTCGTATACCAAAAATTAATTTTCAGTTGTTCGCCGTTGCACGACTTTGCTTATCCAGATTTTCAGCTCGAGGACGAGCTGATTTACAAGGGAGGGAGAGATTGTTATGTGCATTGGCATAATTAGTTAGGATTAGTTAAGATAAGATTAGTTAGTTAGGATTATTTCTGTTTTAAAGATAGAGATAAGGTTAGTAGATTAGATTGTATTAGGCCTATAAATACCCCTTAAGGGCTATGGAATAAACTAAGCAGAAGGAATTATTCAATTCCTCCTCTGCTCCTACCAGTATGGCATCGCCTCGCCGCACGCCTAACTCGCCTAGATGGTTAGAAGGGGTAGGCCACCTTGCCTCGCCTTACCGTCGAAAGAACTTAATTGGATGGCGGGACAAGACAAAAAATGCCGATTACTAGTACAGAAACCATCAACTCTATGGAGCAAAATTTCCCAATGACCAAGGTGGCAATAACTGTTGGAACCAGTCGTGACCCGATTGCCTCACCCGAACACTCCACACTCGCGCCCATACTCGAGGTAGAAGATTGGCAGGACGATTGCCGACAACGAACGCTGCGGAGCCACAAGATCCTGTATCTTGGCTTGTTTATTCATATTGCTGGCTCACTTTACATCATGAGTACAGACTGGCTTTATAGCCACGGCAACGCAACGCCCAAGAAACTACTCAGTGGCCATGCATTGTCCTCTCTCGCACGTTTTGACCCGCTCAAACGACGAACGTGAGTTCTCCAACCTGTCGTGCGATGCAGACTTGCATCAACTCCCACGAGCCATGTAGCGCGCAACCATTCGTGCTAACCACCTAGCCTACTCACACACTAACAAACTAAACGCAACGAACGCTCCACACTCGCGCCCATACTCGAGGTAGAAGATTGACAGGACGATTGCCGACAACGAACGCTGCGGAGCCACAAGCTCTTGTATCTTGGCTTGTTTATTCATATTGCTGGCTCACTTTACATCATGAGTACAGACTGGCTTTTATAGCCACGGCAACGCAACGCCCAAGAAACTACTCAGTGGCCATGCATTGTCCTCTCTCGCACGTTTTGACCCGCTCAAACGACGAACGTGAGTTCTCCAACCTGTCGTGCGATGCAGACTTGCATCAACTCCCACGAGCCATGTAGCGCACAACCATTCGTGCTAACCACCTAGCCTACTCACACACTAACAAACTAAACGCAACGCACACGCCCAACTCATGCATGCAGCCCAAAACGCACACTATGTCTAGATTATCCTAACAATCTCCCCCTAATCTAGACATGGTGCCTTCGGGTCTATCACGACAACTCTGTCGTCATCGACGCCATAGCTGCCCCCATCACCATCGAGTCGCTGACGACCAACCCATGGTTCAAGCGCCACTGAGCGCGCTCCCCCTACAGCAATGAACGACGCCATGTCACCGCATTCTAGACATAACTTCATTCTCCGGACGACACATGTCCCCGCTAGCCCACGAACGCCGCCATCTTCTTCGTTGTGATCTGAATTGCTCGGTCATGTTGCGCTCATACACGCTTGATCCAAATAGTCTTGGACAGATCACCGCCTACAAGTGACTCTGACGCACAACACACACGCTAAGCTACTAATAGCAACAGACACACACACGTGCAAGTCAACCAACTAGACACATGCACACACGACTCTCGACACATATCTCCGCTCGCCATACAAACGGACTCTGGATTCACGTAGGCACACAGGACAGCCTCATCGCACGCCATCAGACCACGCACACATGATCTAAACAACACGCACGCAGCTAGGAGCTTCAATGTTGCTTGCTGCCGGCCACCACCAGCACGACACTGCCATGAACATCGTCACGCCACCAGCCACCACCAACGCTCCTCTGGCGACAGTGACGAATCCCGGACGAACCTTGCTCTGATACCAATTGTTGGAACCATCCGTGACCCGATTGCCTCACCCTAACACTCCACACTCGCACCCGTACTTGAAGTAGAAGATGGATAAGACGATTTCCGGCGACAAACACCGCGGAGCCGCAAGCTCCTGTATCTTGGCTTGTTTATTCACATTGCTGGCTCACTTTACATCATGGGTACATACCGGCTTTTATAGCCACGACAACGCAACGCCCAAGCAACTACTCAGCGGCCACACATTGTCCTCCATCTCTTGCACGTTTCCTGGTGACCCGCTCAAACGACGAACAATAGCTCTCCAACCTGTCGTGCAATTCGGACTTGCATCAACTCCCGTGAGCCATGCAGCGCGTAGCCATTCTCGCTAACCACCTGGCCTACTGCACTAACAAACTAAACGCGACGCTCGCGCCCAACTAACTCATTCATGCAGCCCAAAACACACACTATGTCTGGATTATCCTAACAATAACAAACATTTTTCCACCTAAATTAGTACTGCAATAGAAACAACAGTTCATGTTATACAGGTTGCGCACAGTAGAATGGGGAAAAAGGCATCAATTCATCCCAATGGCTTGAGAAAAAGGAATGGTAAAGTTCTCACTGGAGGTCTTGGGTGCGAACTTCATGGCGTCGGCGCCGCTGAAGATGGGCTCCACCTCCTTCTTCACAAGCCTCGCCTTCTTCACGATCTGCGCCAACTCGTTCACAACAACACATCGACTAAGCTCGACCGAGAGGCATCGAAGCAGGCAATACGGAAAAAAAAACGAGGAGACGAGAGTAAGCTAAGGCATGCCTTGTTTTTGACGGAGCAGACGTAGGGGCAGGTGGGGCAGAATAAGCGTAGGCGGTTGCCGCCGGTGGCTGGCTGGATCTGCAGCAGCATCCCGCACGCCGGGCAGAACTCCATCGCCGCCTGGCCTCCCCCCGCCCTCTCCGCCGCACCGCGCTCCGGTGGAGACTCTGAAAGCCACTGACTCCTCTGGGAAATGCCCCTATTTTGAGCCCATTGATCCCTAGGGTTTGGGCCGCACGGAGTGGAGAGTTTTAGAGCATCTCAAAGGCTTTTATCTAACTCCTAAAATAAAATTGAGTAAAATTGAGGTATTTTAGAAAAGAAAATTTATACTGTTATTGCATTTATAAAATCTCATAAATCACCCCTCTTTTTCTCTCAATATAGGAACTCCATTTTAAAATATAGGAATTAAGATTATAAAATATTATTGTGGACTAATTAATTTTTAGGAATTAATAGAAGATTTCAGGAAACAAAAATAACAACAACTCTTAGGGCATCTCATATTTAGGATGGCCAATTGTTTTTTTCGATTTGATTTTTTAGTTTCTAACATATTTAGAGTATACCCTAAATTTTATTCTCTAAATCTCATGTATGTTTCATCCTAAACTCTATCTCTCTATAAAATTAATCAATCTATAATAGTTTCCCTATAATATTGATCTCTATTTTTTAAATCATATGAATACTATCTATAATCTGTAATAATTTTGTGTAAAACTATAATACATTCAAATATATGTATCATCCAGCCTATAACAACATGCGGGAGAGAAAAAAATACGCACACAAGAGAAAAAAAATATGCGAATAGAAATAGGGACTTGTCAAGCTAATTCTATATTTGAGAGAGATAAATGGTGATTTAGAAAATGGATTAGGAAAGAGACTCATTTAGGGGGATTGTTGGAGCTTTATTTTTTACAAAATACCTAAATTTAAATTTAAGTAGTCATATAGATAATCTTTTGGAGATGCTTATAGTTTTTTTGGAAATTAAAAATGGTCTAAAATGGTAAAAACTGGAATAGTTTGGTTTGATTTTAACCGAACATACTGTTTACAGCAAAAAATGGCACTAATTGTAAAAATACGCAAAATACCAAAAATTGGTACTTTTGGCCGAAAATGTGCAAGTCCTGACACAGGCTGGTCCAACCGGCCATAGTAGGTTGGTCCAACCGGCCATGTAGGCCCGGCCAGACCGTCCTAATGGGTTCGGTCAGACCGCCCCCAAACCGAAAATTAAAGATAAAGATGGTTTCGGGCTAGTTTTATCTCCAATTAAATCTTAACTACTTTTAGCCGAAATCTACTCCAATTGGACGCCAGGAAACACCAAGTCCACCCCCTATAAATATAGGGGTAAGGCCGATTCATGAGGACCCCTCCCTCTCTCAGATCAAACACAAAGCCCTCGCTTTGAATCACACTTTTACCTTTCAATCTACTTTCCTTGCCCTAGGATTAGCCAAGTGTTGGGGGAAAATGCTTCACTTTCCGGACTTAGAGATTAACAGTTCAAAAGAGCTTATCAGCTTCAGAGCTGATGGGCTCATGCTCGAAGGTGGAGTCGTTAAGCCGAAGGGTGCTTCGACCTGCGATCCGAAGGAACCCTCCGCAAGATATAAGGCTTCGAAGCCAAATGACAGGATTGATAAGATGTTTGACTTATCTACTTGCTTTGGGTAGATTTTACCATCTTAGCCCTGTTCAGGGTACCGAATAGTTTCCACTATGTCGGTTGTAATTGAGGGGTAAATAGGTCTTTTCCTTAGACGTTTTTGCCTATAAATACCCCCCTTCTTACCCTGTAATGAGGATCGAATACCCAGCTATTCTAATACACATATTCGGACTACTTAAGCTATTATCCAACTCGGAGGCTTGAGATAGTCCTTAAACACGAACCTACTATTTGTCTGTTCTTGATCTCTGAGAACCTCTTAGCGTAATCTTTTACGCCAACAGTTGGCGCCATCCGTGGGGAGGGTAGTTCTAGAAGCTAGTTTTCTACTGTTGACTGCACTTCGAAGAGCACTTACGGAGGAAGCCTCGAAGTCTCAAGATTCCGCGCACCCTTCGGTAAGGGGCTTCCTAGTGCGGTTCGAAGGCCTTCCCTCGCCTTCCCAGACCAATTGAAGTCCTCGGTCTTCGGACCTTTCCGTTACTAGCTATGCCTCCCAAGCGAAGCCAATCCTCGGGGCCTCTCTGAACGTCCCCTCGGACCAACGGAGCCGGACCCTCAGCTGTTCCAACGGTTCCCGAGGGCGCCGCTGGGTGTCGGGTGCCTAGAGGCCCTCGAGCTCCTCCTACGGTGCTCCAAACAGATTATGTCAATTCCCAAGACCCGAAGCTACCCTCCGATGAAGACAAAGACCTTCCTAAGGCCAAGGCTACACAGATAGCGCGACTTCAGGATGAAGTGGCTAGATGGAGGCAAGAGGCCGCTGATCGCCTCCGCTCCCAAGCCTCCACCGAGACTCCAGAAGGGCCCCAAATACGGTGGTGCTCGCAATCTTCCCGAATGTGTTCAAGTCTCGGAGGCTGAGAACGCATCTTTCGACGATGAGTCTCCGCTACATTCGGACTTGCAAAGGGTGCCCTTCGATCCCAGGTTCAAGGCCTCAAAGTTGCACAAGTACTCCGGCGGGTCAGACCCCGGAGAATTCGCTCGCTCATACGCCCTGGCGATAGAAGCAAGTGGAGGGGTGCGCAACACTATGGCAAAGTGTTTCCCCCTCGCTCTCGAAGGTGTGGCTCTTCGATGGTTCTGGTCCTTGAAGCCAGGATCGATCAGATCTTGGGAGCAGTTGAAGAGGAAGTTCGTAAGCAACTTACAGGGTACCTTTGTGGCTCCAATGTCGACAGGGAGTTTGTTCCAGGTGAAGCAGCGAGCAGGGGAAACGCTTCGGAAATACTTCACGCGCTTCGCCCACACCAAGTCGCAGATCAAGGGCCTGTCTACCTCTTCGGTAGTCGACACCGCCCGCGAAGGGGTGTTGAACCCCGATCTCCTCAGCAAGCTCCATCGGAAGCCTGTGTCATCCATGGCACAGCTAATGGCATACTTCGAGCAGTATGCCAAGGTGGAGGAGGGCTGCCTTCGACGAGCCGTAGCACCCGCACCAGCCCTCCGAGAAGTGAAGACGGAGCCCGAAGCCTCAACTTCTCTACAACCCCCTCAAGACAATCGCTTCAGCGAGCACAGGCGAGGAAAGAAGCATTTCCGCTCGGAGATGTTAAGCATCGCACCCTCCATCCCAAAGGCACCTGCCCGTTATCAGCTGGCGCAAGGCTTCAAGGCTGGAGCGCCGAAGCCTCAAGAAAGAGTACCTGGCAGGCGCCAGAGTTTTTTCTACTGCGTGCATGGCGACAATAGAAGCCATGACACGAAGGACTGCAAGGCGGTGTTAGCCCTTCGGGGCGACTACCTAGGACGAAGTACCGGGTGGGGTACTTCAGATCGAGCCCCACCAGTGGCACGGTCGGAGCCTGTGCAAATCGTGGCCCGAGCCAGTGTCCCCGAAGCCCCCATGCGACTACCGGTGGCCAACATAATACCACCACTAAAGCAGGAAGATCCCCAAGACCACGGCAAGTGAGTAGTCCTGCCCATCTCCGGAGGGGGGACCCTCGGTAACATGTCCAAGAGGCAGCGACGTGAATACGTCCGCGAAGTAGGGCACATTGGGACCTCGAGTTCCGTGGAGGGAATGCCAGAATGGTCTCATGTGCCCATCTCTTTTACTGCCAGTGATGCCGTGGGGGTGAAGTTCCCCCATGCTGACCCCTTGGTCATTTCCGCAGATATAGCAGGGGTGAAAGTCCGAAGGATCCTGGTGGACGGCGGGAGCTCCGCAGACATACTTTTTGTCCAGGACTTCGACCAAATGTGCATACCTCGGAAGCATCTACTTCCAGCGGCCCGACCGCTTCAAGGCTTCGCAGGTCCGCCTCTCGATGCCCTCGGCCAAATAGGCCCCGAGGTTGCTTTCGGAGAGGGGCCTTTGGCCAGGGTGGAGGAGGTGATCTTCGACGTCGTCGACGCCCCCTATGCTTACAACGCAATCTTCGGGCGAGGGATGCTGAACCAATTCGGAGCTATAGCGCATCACAACTATCTCTGTCTCAAAATGCCCACGCAAGGTGGAGTTCTTACTGTTTCAGGAGACCGGGCTATAGCCCGAAGAATGGAGTATGGTCACGGCCAGCCGTTGGACCCCCGGCAAGTGCACAGTGTGACGGAGCGCACAGAAGAGGTTCCCGGGGCTTCAAACTCTTCGAAGGGGCTATCCCTTAAACCAAGCCCAGAAGGTGATGTCGAGACGAAGATAATTTCATAGGATGGCAAAGAATACCAAATACAGTTCGGCAAGGGGCTATCCCTAGAGATAGCTGCCTCGTTGGAAGAAGTCGTCAAGCAAAATTTGGACGTCTTTGCCTAGACTGACGAAGACATCACCGGGGTTGATTGGAGCATCATGGAGCACAACTTGCTCGTCAACCCGAAGGCTAGACCAGTGCGCCAGGGGCTCCGTAAGCTATCTGCAGAAAGAGCAAGCCTTGCCAAGATCGAAGTAGAAAAATTATTAAAGGCTGGCATCATCAGGGAGGTAGCCCATACCGAGTGGTTGGCGAACACTGTCTTTGTAAGAAAGAAGGACTCGAGCAAGTGGCGCATGTGTATCGACTTTACTTCATTAAATAAAGCATGCCCGCGAGACCCCTACCCTATGCCCCGAATAGACCAGCTGGTGGATTCCACAGCCGGCTCCAAATTGCTAAGCTTCCTCGATGCTTATTCCGGGTATCATCAAGTCTGGCTAAAGCGTGAAGACGAAGCCAAGACAAGTTTTATAACTCCATCCAGGGTATTTTGTTATGTAAGAATGCCTTTCGGCTTGCGAAATGCCGGAGCCACATTTTCACGTTTAATAGCTAAGGCTCTAGGTCACCAAATAGACCGGAATGTCGAAGCCTATAAGGATGACATTGTAAAAAAGAGTGCTCAAAAGCACCAGCATAGTCTAGACCTAGCTGAAACATTTGAGAGCCTCCGAGCATGTGGAGTACGCCTCAACCCTGAAAAATGTATATTCGGAGCGCAAGCAGGAAAACTGCTAGGGTACTTAGTTTCGAGCAGGGGAATCGAAGCTAGCCCAACGCGGATAAGTGCACTACAAAGAATGGCTCCACTAGGGAATTTGAAGCAAATCCAGAAGCTAGCAGGAAGGCTCGCAGCTCTTAGCAGATTCCTGGCCAGGTCAGCAGAACGAAGCCTTCCAATTTTCAAAGCCCTAAAGGGGTCCGAAAGTTTCAACTGGACGCCGGAGTGCAGAAGAGCTTCGAGGATATTAAGGCATACCTCGGAAGCCTGTCAACACTTAATGTGCCCCTCCCGGAGGAAACACTCCTCCTTTATCTTGCAGCAACAGGCTCTGCAGTAAGTGCAGTACTAGTCAGGGAAGTTGAGCTTAAGGGAAAGCTGGTGCAGAACCCAGTTTATTTTGTTTCAGAAGCTTTGTCCGGAGCAAAGATAAGATAGTCCGAGCTCGAGAAATTTGCTTATGCCCTGGTAATGGCCTCATGGAAGCTAAGGCATTACTTTCTAGCGCATAACTTAATTGTTCCTACCTCGTACCCTCTTGGTGATATGCTCCGAAGCAAAGATTCTACGGGGAGGATCGGGAAATGGGTTGTCGAGCTAGCCCCCTTCGGAATTTCCTTCACGGCAAGAACAGCTATCAAATCCCAAATCATAGCTGACTTCGTAGAAGAGTGGACTCCATCTGCAGTTTGGGCTCCAGAGGAGTGTAGCGCCCCGATTTATCAAATCGAGACATTATTGAATTTCATAAGAAAAACAATAGTACAAGAGGTTCATCATGCGACAACGTACATACGACAATATCCATGGTACGCAGACCATATTTATTACATCAAAGTTTTAATAAAAACAGTGAATAAAAATAATTAGATAGCGGCATGACGAACATCTTCTTCAGGATTTTTCTTCTCGACTGGGTCGCTACTCCAGGCCGTCTTCGTAGTAAGCATCCTCTGTGGGGTCCAACAGGTATGAGTACAAAAAGTACTCAAGAAGCCACTGCAAATGCAAGTAATAATACAGGATAATAAACAAGGAAGGGTAATGGCTAACATTGCGGAAAAGTACAGTTTCAGTTATTGCATTTAGTGTAATCATATTTTAATCATGCGAAAAGTAAACATGAACATCATCAACATCAACTAACTCGAGGGGTACAGTCAGCCCCACCTCGCTCAACGGTCCTTACATGTCAATCCATCATGCACATACATATTCAAAGTAAACTAACTGGGGGATGTCACGCAACCCGCCCTTGACCGTGGGCTCGGCTTTTCGAAAAGATTTTAGACTCTGATCAGAGATGTACTACTGTACCCACAAGGCACGCACTCATCCCAAACGAGATGACCCATACCACGGGAACTCGTGCCAAAACCTCGATATGAGATGTTCCAAGCGATAACCACCCGCTCTAGGTTTCGCCGGTGCGCCGGGCCACATCCCGGCTAACGTCGCACCCCCTTTTGCGCCACATTGGTACAAGTCACCCGCAGGTGCAACTTGACCCATCTCCAAATGGTGGCCTCGGTTTGGAACAACCCATACCTTGGTTAGGACTTACCCACTAGACTTGTGGTTAGTACGTAAGTGTATTGCAACGGATCCCTCAGACCGGTCCTTATAGTGCCCCGGGTGCTACCGACCAATGCCCTAGCTTGCACCCAGAACCCACCATGCATACACTCACAACCATAACTCATCACCAACAGAAATCCAAGGATAAGAAGTAACGGGGATCATATAATAGAACCATTTTACTACGACTCATTTTTATCCTATAGCGATCGTGTCAATACATTGGACACTAACTAATATCATTGATCATATGGTGACAAGGAGGTTTAGGCGAGATAGCATGGCTTGGGTTGCACATCAAGGTCGGGGGATCCTAAATAATTATAATGTAAGGGTTCATTTGACTAATGCATGTATAACCTATGGATTTTAGCGATAGTTTAATCAAACATGGGTTCAATATGCTCAAAAGATTGGTTTGGTGACTTGCCTTGTTCAGTGAAAGGCGAGGGAGGGACTTCCGGGAAGTATTCCGGCTCCTCGGCGACGTCGTAGTCTTTTTGATATAGTAAAGTAAAATAAAATGAACACAATACTCAATCAAACAATATAACATTACATGATAAGCACATAGGTCAAAGTTGGTTTGATTAAAAATAAAATAAATTCAATTGTTAAGGTTCTGTGATTTATTTCATAAATAAATTTTAAAGGAATTAAAAAGTTGTCCTTTTTAGAAAGGGGTGTTTAAATGTGATTATTGTCATATTAAGCTCTCAAATAACTTTGAAATGAAAAGTTCATGTTAATTTAATGGTTTTCAGTACATGAACAGAAAGGAAATAAATATAAATTTTTCTAAAGTTTAAATATTTGAATTTATATTTTAACCCTAAAGGCATTTGAATATTCATTTGAATAAACATGAAATGTCCAAAGTAAACCTACTGTTTTTATTGCATAAACATGTAGAGAATAATATTATGAATTTTCTGAAATTGGAATGGTAATTTTTAGAGTTCAAATGCGCCAGATATGAATTTTACAAGTTTTAAACCTTTTCTGAATTTTATTTTCAAATTTAAACCCTCTCGGGTCCACGGTGAGCCAGGCTCGCGGTGAACCCGCGCACTGTGCGCGTGGACCGGTTGATCCGGAGCCGTTGGATCTGGATCCGGTGGCCAGGCGCGAGGCGAGAGAGTTAAAGTGACGTGGACGGCCAGGATTAAAACGCTTGAACCGGTATGCGATGGATGGCTTAGATGCGATGCGGGATTTTAAAACTAACGGACGCACGAGATCAAAACGTACCCCTTCGCCGAGATCTAACGGATCAGATTAAATCGCACGCGGGGATTAACCATCACCGTCGGATCCAGATCGCACGGTCATGCGTGAATCCGACACGGCATGGGTACTCGACCCGTGCCGGTCGTCTTCTCCGACGACGGCGAGCGGGCCAGCGGCCACGGCGAGCGACGGCGATCGAGTCTAAGGCCTAAAACGGGACGAGGGTGCCATGGGGATCACGGGGGTACCCTTGCGGTGACGAACGGTCAATGGAGCTAGGCCGGCGACGAGCGGAGGCGGTGGAGGCGTTCGGGTCCTCGGCGGCGACGGCGATCGGGCGAGGTTCGTCGACGACGGAGTGGTGGCCGGCGTTGGGGAGGTCCTTGCGGTTGCAGCGGTGCGGTCGGTGAGGGCGGAGGGGGACTCCGGCGACGGCGATCGACGGCTGGAGGTCAGGCGGCGGTGTTGCGCTAAAGACCGAATGGGGGGGCGCTCTGTTTGGTCTGAGTTCAATTGGACGCGTGAACCGAGCGCGGCGGGGGTGAGGGGTTTAAATAGGGTCGTCAGCGAGGGATAACGGGCGACGAATACAAGGAAAGGGGAGGGGGTCTTCAATGGCGCCGGTGAGCCTCGGCCATGCACGCGAGCACTGATCTCGTGGTTTAATGGCGAGGGTTAACGGGGGGAAACGGTCGGGGGAACGCAGGGAATTCAATGCCGTCGAGTAATTAAGGTGAGGGGGCCGGCGAGAGCGAATCCGAGGTGGAGCTAGGGTTTCGGCCGGCGAGGGGGGGGGGATTTGGGGGCGGATCCCGCGAGGAAGACGGGTCCGACAGGTGGGGGCCACTCGTCAGTGGGCGCGAGAGGGCGAGGGTGGCGACTGACGGGTGGGGCCGAGGTGTCAGGCGCGCGCGCGAGGGAAAGCGTTCGGCGCCGACAGGTGGGGTCGGGCTGTCAGCCAGAGACGCGTGAGGTAACGGGCTGGGCCGGCCGGGAGAGAGAGAAGGGAGGGAGGGGAGCCCATTACTATTACTAAGGTTTTTAGATTTAAAATAATTGCAGAAAATGGATTAAATATTTTGGGGTATTTCCAGAGTGGATAAAAATTTATAAAAATTCTCAAAAAAATATTTTGGCCTTGGGAGTTTATACAAAAATTTTCAGCTCCTGGTTTGGTCATTATCTCTATGATGTAGTTCAAAAGGGTATAAGAAAGGTATTAAAGGTATTTTCAGAAATATAAAATCCAGGAAATTGAATTAAATAATATTTTTATTGTTTTGGAAATTTGGGGTGTTACGAGGAGCCCTCCGAAGGTTTATGGACAATATTTTCTGACGGAGCTTATCAGGCATCTGGTGCCGGAGCAGGAGCAGTCATTATATCACCGTCAGGGCAAAATGCCATGTATTCTACGAGGCTCAACTTTAAGACCACCAATAATATCGTAGAATACGAAGGGGTCCTGCTAGGCCTCCGAAAGGCAAAGGCACTTGGAGCAGCAAGGATAATAATTAAAACAGATTCCCAAGTCATCGCAGGGCATGCCGATAAAAGCTTCCAAGCAAAGAACCCACATCTAGCGAAGTATCCGTCGAGCAGATAATCAACTTGCAGACATTCTAGCAAAGGCTGCAGCCAGAGCATTGGACCTCCCGGAGGGTGTTTTTTATGAAGAACTAGTCAAGCCTACAGTCAATCAAATACCCTCCGTGGAAGTCCTTTGCATTCCAGTTGCTGATTGGCGGGCTTCGATAATGGATATCTTGCAAGGCAGTGCAGATTCTTCAGAAGGTCCGGATTTCCGAAGGTTACAAGCAAGGGATCGCAATTATAAGCTTGTCAATGGAATGTTGTACAAAGTCGGAGTGTGTTCTCCTCTACTCCGGTGCATCTCCCAACCCTAAGGCCAAGACATACTTCGGGACATTCATGAAGGTTTATGTGGAAGCCACTTAGCCCCTCGTGCTCTAGCAGGCAAAACACTTCGGTAGGGGCTCTACTGCCCGACAATTGTAAGAGATGCGGATGAGTTGGTCCGAACCTGCCAAGGATGCTAGTGGATGGGAAGACGAAGCCACCGTCCGCCAGTTCCACTTCAAGTTATTGTCCCGGTATGGTCAATGGCTCGATGGGGTATGGACCTCATCAACCCTTTTCTAATGGCCAAAGGCAGCTTGAAGTTTGCAGTGGTAGCAATCGAATATTTTTCAAAGTGGGTCGAAGCAGAACCATTGACTGCTATCACTTCAAGGAATGTGCAAAAAATTTTCTGGCAAAATATTATATGTAGGTTCGGAGTACCAAGGGAGCTAACTGTGGATAATGGAACCCAGTTCGAAGCTGACACATTCAAAGAATTTTGTGAAGAACTAGGCATTAAGTTATGCTTCGTAGTAGTGCACCATCCACAGTCCAACGGAGCTGTCGAGCAAGCCAACGGGAATATCCTCTCCGGACTGAATCGAAGGATTGTCGGGTTGGCCAAGGGGCTGTGGGTCGAAGAGCTTCCCAAGATTCTATGGTCCATTCGGACCACTCAAGCCAGATCCACAGGCTTTACCCCATTTAGACTACTATTCGGAGATGAGGCCATGACTCCTATGGAGCTCAGGGGTGGATCCCTTCGTGTAGTGCAACCTGGAGAAGAAGACGAGAGGAACACTTCGCTGGACTTGTCAGAAGAAACAAGGCTTCGAGCTGTCGCCAATCTAGCGAAGTACCAAGGCCAAACAAAAACATGGTATGACCCGAAGATAAAGCTGAACGAGCTTAGACCAGGTCATTTAGTTTTGCGAAGTGTAATAGCCCTGGGGAAGCTAGGAAATAAATGGGAAGGACCATATATTATCCTACGCGCCCCGGATCATTTAAATTAGCTAATTTAGAAGGAGAAGAATTGAAGCATGCATGGCATGCGGAGCACCTTAAGCGTTACTACGCTTAGGGGCTCCTTGTAATCATTTGTAAAAATTCCTTTCCTAAATAAAGTGAAGGTTCAAATCTTGTTTGCTCTACGAATATCCCTTACTCCTGGTGGACGCATCAGGAGGACGGAGATGCTTGTGGAGTCAAGCATCTTTCTAAGGACCCGGGCAATAGCCTGCGAACCATGGGTTCAAGGGCTTCGCTGCCAGCCTACGGATTCCAGGCTCCGGCTTGTTAGGATCCATAGATGAGTCTAAGGACTTTAAAAGAACATATTTTCGGCCTACGAGTTCGAAGTATCTGTAAAAGAGCCGAAGGTGGCCAGCCTACGAATTCGAGGCTCCGGCTTGTTAGGATCCATAGAAGAGTCTAAGGACTTTAAAAGAACAGATTTCCGACCTACGGGTTCGAAGTATCTGTAAAAGAGCCGAAGGTGGCCAGCCTACGGATTCCAGGCTCCGGCTTGTTAGGATCCATAGAAGAGTCTAAGGACTTTAAAAGAACAGATTTTCGGCCTACGGGTTCGAAGTATCTGTAAAAGAGCCAAAGGTGGCCAGCCTACGGATTCCAGGCTATGGCCTGTTAGGATCCGTAGAAGAGTCCAAGGACTTTAAAAGTTAAACAGATTTCCGGCCTCCGGGTTCAAAGCATCTAAAAAGAGTCGAAGGTGACCAAGTAATAAGGTTTCAAGGCTCCGGCCAATGAGACACTTTTAAAGTCCTAAGCGACTAGTATAAAAGCCTGCAAATGTAGATTCAGCTCCAAAACTTACAAAAATCATAATACGAACCTATGTTCGAAGAACTCTACAAAAAGGTAAAATATGGCTATTAAGTGTTGTGCGAAGCATCGGTTTGTTTTGCGCGTCATTGTGTCTGACAAACCTTTTTGCAATGCGTAAGGTCCCCCACCCACAAGGAGGGGTAGGAGGGTAAAGAACAAACAAGATGCTTCCGTTGCAATTCACAATAATTCATCATACTTTTACACTAAGAGAAATTTTGGTCCAAGCCTAAGAAAAATCGGAGACCCTATCGGCCTCTAGAGCTACCTCTACGGCTACTTTGTCCTTCAGAGCTCGAAGCCACTGAGGTTGTCCTTTTTGTTCGAGTGCTTCTCTTCTTCTTCGAGGCTCGCAGTTTCGTCTGCTCCTCTTGAAGCTCGTCCCAAGTCAGAAGTCTTTCGGAGTTAGCCTCCGCAGGGTCTTCGGCCTGATACTCCGAGTCAGACCAATCTATATGTTCGGAGGATGAAGATGCCTTCTCCTTTTCCTCTTCCTTGATGTAAGTTAAGACTTCTTGGAAAACTTCGAGGGTTACCTCTCCTTTGTCTCCGCGAGGAACAGAGAAGCGGGAGCGGCGGTAAGGCCTTAAGCTCTCAAGGATTCACCACTACCGATGGAGCCCTTCGTTAATTTCCAGTATTTCGAAGTCAGGCTCTGAAGGACATGACAGAACCTAAAAGAATAAAACACCCAGACAAATTCTTCGTTTATAACTTTTCATTAATGAAAGGGTCTTTACAAGACTTTTTATACATGATCAAGCGCCCTACGAGCTAGACCTGCGGGTCGGTTGGCGGAGCAGTAGGTGTCGGAGCCGGCGAAGCTGGAAGCGGCGGCCATGTTTGTGCTTGCTTCTGCCGACGGGCCTCGTCGATCCAAGCTTTGGCTGCAGCCTTATGGTCTGTCTTCCAGGTTGGCCTAAAAACTTCCCAAGCCATGGCTACATCCGGTGAAGGATGCAACAATTCCTCGGAGGCAAAGCTTCCGGGTGTCGAACCCCTAATCGGAGCGATAGGAACCTGAAGGGCTTTGAGGTGACGAAGGACTCCAATTCCAGCGCACTGTCCGGAGATCTCTCCATACCGGATGCCAGAGTTCATCATCAGCGACGTCGCCACTTGAATCCTCTTCAGCTTTCGGTCGAGGGACTCGCTGGCCGCAGCAGAAGACGAATGGCACATAGTGCCAAAATATTCCAAGGTACCCTGAAGGGCATCCAAGGTACGTTCCGCTATAACGGCATTCTTCTTCTCTACTACCTCCAATCCTGCAGCAGTGGCAGACACTTCGGCCATCTGGGACAGTAGGGAGCTTTTCTGAGCCATCGCCTGCTTAAGAGAGCCTTGGAGCTCTACCAGTTGGGTGCTCGAAGTGGCCGCCGCCTGCTGGAGCTTCTCGACCTCTGCTCGGAGCACCAAGCACTCGGCTTTAGCTTCTTGGGCTGAAGTCCGGAGTGTGTCGCTGTCCTACCTTGCGAGACGGAGGGCTTCATCGGCTTTGGCCCTAGCCCTCCGTTCTTCGAGGACTTCTTCCTCCAATCGAAGTGCTCTCTCTTCAGAGCCCTTGAGCGCAGCCTGGAGGGTGGTAACCTTCCGCTTAAGTCGGTTAGTTTTGACTTCATTGGAAGTCGCTACCGCTCTAGCAAGAGCAAATTGCTGCAAGAGGAACATGTAAGTACCAGGTATTTACATTTACTAATTGAAAATATTTACGGTACTTCTTATACCTGAAGGGCAGCCCTTTCGAGGGCCATGTTGAGCTCCGGGGCCCTAGCTTCACTCAAAATGGAGACCAAGTCGGAGTTGGCAACCTCCTGGCTTTCTCCGCCAAAGGCTCCAGGAGCGCCCGGAGGCCTGTTCGTTGCTCCAGAAAAGGAGCCAGCAGAGGAAGACAAGACAGAGCTTGGCGATCATCTGTCGTTGCCTCTTCCTCCGAGTTGCTTGCCGAAGGCTCGTTGGAAGAGGGCGTCATCGTCAGACTGGGAGGGAGTCCGAGGCTTGACATGCTTTTGCCCCTCCCCGGCACGAAGGCAAGAGGCTCGACTCTGGCGGAGGTAGCTCCTCCTTCGGCGGCCGCCCCTTCAGCAGGGATGGCCCCGGCTACCGGAGCCGCGTCGACAGAAACGACCCCTGCCACCGAAGTTGGGATGTCCAGTGGAGCCGAGGCGTCCGTCAGAACCGCAACCCCAGAAGAAGCTGGAGCTTCGTGTGCAGCCGGAGCTTCGTCGCCCCTCAATGTACCTGCAGCATCAAGGTATTTGGTGAACATTTACGAGTAAAAATTATTGCAGGAATCGACCAAGACAAAATATTCAAAGTGTTCCTTCGGAGGCACCATGAGGTAAAATCGTCGGGTCCTCCAGCACTTCGTACATCCGGAGAATCTCGTTGAGGTCGTCCCCCGAAGTCCTCTCCAGTGTATTTGCCGCTGGAACCTCAACCTCCACCGTGATCACCCTAGCTACGGGTGAGTTGGGGGCGACGGCCTCCGGTTCCGAGCTCAAGATAGCGGGCGCGGGAATATGTGCCGTGTCTACCTCTGCAGCCTCTCGAGCAGAAGCTTCGGTTGGGACCCCTGCTGCATCTTCGTCGCCCTCCAGGAGGTAGTTCTTGAAGTGCTTCGCCAATTGGGCGTCAGAGCCCTTGCTCTCGGACTCCTCCGAAGCCGAGCTCCGAATGCCCAAGGATGAAGCGGACGAAGCAGGGGTCAGTTGAGGAGGGATCTTCACCACCTTCTTCTTCTTGGTGGGGGTTTTGTTGGCCTTCTTCGGAGGCTCGGCGACGGTTTTCCTCTTCCGAGGGGCCGCTCCAGCCGGGTTAAAATCCGGTAGAGAAGGAGGCACCATGTTGAGGGCTCCCCACACCCTGTTGGAGTGCTCCCAGCTCCCCACCAGCTCCATCCTCTTCTGCCTTTCAGCCACCATAGGTGCTCCGAGGACCCATTCGGTGGCCCGTGCTATCTGCTCCGGGGCTAACGCCAGTGGAGCCGCTAAAAAAAGGTAACATATTATAAGTATGACATTTTCCTCATCTAACATATTATTGCAGGAGAGTAGAAATCTTACCTAGAGTTCGGAGCTCACCCTCCGAAGCATGTTGAAACACTATTGGCCAGTTTGCCCCGAGGGGTGGAATTCGAAGAGCAATGAACTCTTCGGCAAGATCGTGCATGCTCATGCGGCTGGCCACCGAAGTCAGTAGCCCTAGCCGCGTTGAGAGCAGGCTAGGGTTTGGGGTAACCCCCACCTCCTTCTGGAACCACTCTTGAAGGGGTCCAGCGAGAGGGGAGTCCTCTACAACCTCAGCGTAGAACCACCGAAGGATCCAGTTAGTGTACCATCGGTCGTTGATGGCCTTCGCTGGAAAATGTTGGGCGTGCTCCCTCCGCCGCTGGAAGTTGACACTTCCGAAGGTTGTTATTACCTTGGTGTCCCTGGGGCCATCTTGCGGCTTCGGCTAGCAGATGGCTTCGTGGGTGGCGGCAAATACCTCCGATCGCCCCTCGCACCCTTCGGCCTGAAGCGCCCATTCGAAGACAGCTAGACGAGCGATGACATTGGGAGACAGCTGGGGTAAGGTAATGTGGAACATGTCCAATACCTCAGCTAGGAAGTCGATGGCCGGAAGCCCCAGGCCTGCCTCGAAGAAGGCCTCGAAGACCACGACCTCTCCGCTCCGTGGCCGCGTATTTGACTCCGGTCCAGGGACTCGAGTCCTCATTCCGGTCCCCAGCTTCCCTTCTACGGCGTCTTCAATGGATTCTGCGGTGCTTGTGGATTGGCCGATGAGGATACTTAGGGGGATCTTCTTCTTGGATGGTGGGCGGATCTCCCGGGGGTTCTTGGGCCAGGCGTCGCCCAGAGCTCCTGCCATTGCTGCTACTGCTGAAGCTTCCCATGCCTGCCTCTGCGCCAGAGTGCCCGCCGCCGTCGGCACGGTGTGGCTGTGTCACGCCCTGATTTAATAAATCAGGACCTTTATTGAAATTCCATAGAAAATCAATAAACCAAGACGTTCATCATGCGACCACGTACAAATACGAGCAATCATTCATGGTTCGTAGATCGTATTAGTACAAAAGTGAATAAAGATGAAGAGAAACTAATAAAACAAAGGGTCCTAGATGAACGTCTCCTTCCAGTCTCGCCTTGACTGGGTCGCTACTCCAGACCTTCATCCTCCTCGTAGTAGACGGGCTCTGGTGGTGTAAGTCAACGGGGGTGAGTACAAACGTACTCAGCAAGCCACCGAATGCAAATATAATCCAGAGTAATAACAAGGGAGATTGTGGCTAATTTTGCGGAAAAACATAATTGTAAAGCATTAAATGTGATCAATTTATTAGTACTAAAAAGTAAACATGTGTATGCATCATCCTCTTCTAACTCGAGGGGTACAGTCAGCCCCACCTCGCTCAACAGTCCTTACATGCCATGAATAACTCAACCATTCAAACAATTGTAAACTAACTGCGAGTAGTCACACAACCCGCCCTTGACCGTGGGCTCGACTTTTCGAAAAGATTAAATTACTCTGATCAGAGTTGTACCACTGTACCCACAAGGCACGCACTCATCACTCACACCAAAGTGTAACGAGATGACCCATACCACGGGAACTCGTACCAAAACCTTCCATATGGTCCTCCTCGACCCGACAGCACCCTCTTATGGGTTTCATATGGTGTCCCGACGCGTCGAGCCTCACCATACCCCCCTTGAGCCACGTCGGTACAAGTCACCCGCAGGTTGCCCCTTGCCCCCTCCACTATGGTGCATCGAGTCGGATTGTTCCATACTTTCAGTTAGGACTTACCCATTAGACTTGTGGTTGGTACGGAAGTGCTTTGCAACAGATCCCGCAGACCGGTCCTTATAGTGCCCCGGGTGCGACCAACCAATGCCCTAGATTGCACCCGGAACCCACCATACTTATAACATAGCCAACTCCAACAGAGTCTAGAGACAAGAATAACGGGGAAATTTCATATAGTAGAATCCATCTATCTACGACTCATTCTTTTTATCCTATAGCAGTTGTGCCGGTACATTGGACACTAGCTAATATTTTATAGTAGAGTGACAAGGAGTTAAGGCTCAATAAGCATGGCTTGGGTTTGCACACAAGGACAGGGATCTAATAAATATAAGTGTAGGGCTTGATATTTGACTAATGCAATATTATCCTATGAGTTATAGCGATAATTTATTAAAACATGGGTTCAATGATGATCAAAATGGGGGTTGTGACTTGCATTGATCAGCAAAAGGTGAAGGTGGAACCTCGGGATAGAACTCCGGCTCCTCGACGAACTCGTAGTCTTCATGATATGGAAAAATAAACATAGCATTCAATAAACAGATAAAACATCACCAAAATAATAAACATACAAGTTTATGGGTTTTACTAAGTGAAATAAGGTTTTATTATTCTGAAGTTTGGTGAAAACATTAAAGATTAGTTTTTTAAGGCATTTCCCAAATTATTTTATGAATTAATAATTTTATCCCTAAGGGGTTTTTATTTATTTAAATAAGATTATGTTGGGCAACAGGGACATATTGTTTTTATGGCATTAATGTGTAGAGAATAAAATGCTGGTTCTAACAAAATTTGAATGGTGAAATTTGGAGTTAAAATCATCAAGTTATGAATTTTGGAAGTTTAAACCTTTTTCTGGAATTTTATTTAAACAGAAAATAGGATTTAGTCCACGGTGAGCCAGGCTCACGGTGGACTGGTTACTGTGCGCGTGGACCAAATCGATCTGGATTGTCCGATCCAGATCAAGCAGCCAGGCGCGAGGCGGGAGGGGTTAAGTGAAAATGGACGGCCATGATTAGATCTCGCGAACCGGTATGACCTGGACGCACAGGATTCATCCGGGGGTTTAAGTAACGATTGACGGCCCAGATTAAAGGATACCGATTTGACCGGATTCAAGGGCTCAGATTAGATCTCCTCAGGATCTAATCTGTGCTGCACAGATGCGATCGGACGGCTGTGAGCGCGTCCGGCACGGCACGAGATAAGGGGGCACGTACCCCCTTCATTCTTGGCTCCGGCGGGGCTCGGGCGCGGTGGCGACGTCGCCGACGAGGGGGCTAGGCCCTAGATCTAGGCGAAAACGGATAGAGGAGACGAAGGCGGTTCCAACCATACCTGCGACGGCGACGATGGTCGACGGACGGCGGCCGGCGACGAGGGTAGACGGCGATGGTGCCTCGGGTGGTTGGCGGCGACGGTGATCCAGCGGTCTTCTCGGCCAACCGAGGGGTGGCCGAGGTCGGGTGGGCTCCGGTGGTCATGTTGGTGGCTACGGCATGGACGGAGGGGGCCGGAGTTGACGGCGAACGGTGGCCGGAGGTGGAGGAGGAGAGAAAAGCCGAAAGCCGAGAGGGAGCGCTCCGGAGTGCTTGGGCTCGGGCTAAGGCGGTGTGGGCAGAGGGCGGTGGCCGGAGGGGGTTTATATAGGGGGGTTGCCGGCGTAAAACGGGAAGGGGGCCGAGGCTTCCCATGATCTCCGGCGAGGGATTCCTAACCCACGGCCATGCTTCTATATACAGAAAAACACGTCGGGTTTAGTTGGAAGGAGGTCGTCGGCGGTCGGGGAAGGCGATCCGAGGCAAATCTAGGCGAACGCGGGCGGCCGGCGGTGGGAAAAAGGAAGGGGGTCACCGGATATGGAAGGGGGGATCCCCTTCCAACGAGGAAGACGAAGCTGACAGGTGGACTCCACCTGTCAGCGGGTGGACGGAAAAGAGAGAGCCGACAGGCGGGGCCGGGCGGTCAGAGGGAGAGGGCCATGTGAGTGAGGCTACCAAGTGGGGGCGTGGGGCTGAGCGGGGCGCGGGCGGGAGAGGAGAGAGGGGGCACCGACAGCTGGGTCCCGCTTGTTA
This sequence comes from Zizania palustris, assembly GCA_019279435.1. Lineage (NCBI taxonomy): Eukaryota > Viridiplantae > Streptophyta > Magnoliopsida > Poales > Poaceae > Zizania > Zizania palustris. Next base: position 43,645,417 of record JAAALK010000287.1, read on the forward strand.
GTGGCTCACGGCTGGGTTGGGCTGGGCTGGAGGTGAATTGAGGGTTGAGGCCCATTTAGATTTATAATTGTTTTCTGATTAAAATAAATTTAGCAATTCATTTATTTGATTAAGGGTTGAATCACTGTTGATAAAAATTTGTAAAAATTCATGAAATTATGTCTTGGCCTCTAGATTATTTCATAAATTTTCCAAGTCCAAATTTTGAATATTTCTCCCTGTTTGGCTTTAATAGGGCTCTTTTAGGATTTTCTTTAATAACTAATTTCAGAAAATGCTTTGAATAATAATTTCCTTTATTTTATTTCTTTTTAAATCTTGGGGTGTTACAGGCTGGTCCTCGCCATGGCTTGGTGGCTCGGGAAGTGAAGAAAGTTGGAGGTTGAAGAAAGTAAGTTTCGGATGCTAAGGCACGATAAAAAGCTCTAGGTAGATTCCAATCCCCTTTTTATAACCGTCCGCTAGTTGCTGTGCTTCGATTGCATTCACACTGAATGTTCGACTTCCGTCGCTGGCAGGTGGGTCCAGGGAGCGAAACGGTGTGAGTCCGCCGTAAATTTTGACCGTTACCTTTTATAGAGCGTAACGGCTACTTGCATAGTAACGGTTCTAATCAAACGGCTCTTCACGACGTTTGGACTTCGTAACGGTTCTCTTTCCTACGAAGCGTTCACACGACGGTTGGGGACTCGAAGCCGTAGTCCAAACACCTCGGATCAAAGACCCTTCGAATGACTGTAATGTGTTCAACTTTCTCTAAAGTCTCAGAATATGAAAATGTTCCTTGCGTATACTGCCTCCCTTCTATACAGGTCCAATTCGGAGAGGCGTATTCGAGGGGCTACTGTTGGGGGAAAATGCTTCACTTTCCGGACTTAGAGATTAACAGTTCAAAAGGGCTTATCAGTTTCAGAGCTGATGGGCTCATGCTCGAAGGTGGAGTCGTTAAGCCGAAGGGTGCTTCGACCTGCGATCCGAAGGAACCCTCCGCAAGATATAAGGCTTCGAAGCCAAATGACAGGATTGATAAGATGTTTGACTTATCTACTTGCTTTGGTAGATTTTACCATCTTAGCCCTGTTCAGGGTACCGAATAGTTTCCACTATGTCGGTTGTAATTGAGGGGTAAATAGGTCTTTTCCTTAGATGTTTTTGCCTATAAATACCCCCCTTCTTACCCTGTAATGAGGATCGAATACCCATCTATTCTAATACACATATTCGGACTACTTAAGCTATTATCCAACTCGGAGGCTTGAGATAGTCCTTAAACACGAACCTACTGTTTGTCTGTTCTTGATCTCAGAGAACCTGTTAGCGTAATCTTTTACGCCAACACCAAGTAATGATCATCTTCGTGGGTTTGCGTTGTAAGCCCTCTGTTTGCTGCGTCGAATCACGGTAACCCTTGTTGATTCGCTCGTGAATCTCTCGTTTAATCCACGAAATGGATTATTACCGTTTTATCGGTTTTCTCCGACTACCCTTGGAAATTCGACCTCTAGGCCGATTTAGCACTTGATTTTGGTATTTTTTGCAAGGTTTCATCTACACTCCCGCCGCCAAGGACCTCGGTTTCAATCTACAATCCTCAAGGTGATCGCTGGAGCTTGGAGGCTCGGTTTTCAGGATCTGTCGGTCTGACCGGAGGCCACCCCTCGGTCCAACCGACCCGTGCCGCGTCGTCACCGCGTCGCCGGCACACTCCGGTCCGACCGACGCTCTAAGGCCGGTCCGATTGACCTTCGCGCCGGAGGGTGTTGCCGCGCCGGAGCCTTGTCTTCGTGTCTACCTTCGGAGTCACCTCCGCATGTACCCCGGTCCGACCAAATCATATACTTCGGTCTGACCAGCTAGTATACCGAAGGCCTCCCTCGAGACCCCTTCGGCGGAACCCTTCGCACTAGGGATCCTTCGCATCGGACCCCTTCGTTGTTGGAACCCTCGGTCTGACCGAAACATCACCCGTGGTTTGACCGAGACCTCTTGCCGGTCCGACCGGCTAACAAGCCGAAGGCCCCCCAGGTGCCCTTCGGACCCCTCTTCACATAGTCAGTCTGACCGGAGGCCCTTCGCCGGTCCGACCGTTCCCCTTCGCTACAGATTTAAATAGACTCTAGTCTGGCCGATTTATTTAATTATTTTTACACACTTCGGCTAACCGAACATTATTTATTTTCTGAATTATTTGTTTATTTTAGGGTTTATTCTTGAAATGTCCGCGCGCGTTTGGATCGTCGAACCGACGCTAGTGTGTGGGCGTATTTTCGTGTCAACACATACTATGACCGTTTTTTTAAAAATCATTATTTAGTAAGCTACATAAAATTAAAATTAGATCACAATTCAATATATCATCTTATCAAGACAAGAATATTACTAAACTTCTTTAGTTTTTAGATGAAATTAAAAATATACCAAAATTCAATATATCAACTTATGAATACAACATTAGAAAATTAAAACTTATTCCTTTTTGATTTTTTTTGGTTTTTTATGTATGGAAAGTTTGAATTGAAATAAAACCAATTATTAAAAGCCGAACATAATTGATATCCAATTTTGTTTGGTTAGGTTTTTGGTTTAGTTTTATCCACCCCTACTTATATTCTCATACTAAGTTAGTAATGTCTATTCTAATGAAATTATCATGTATATTTCTTCCTTCTCTATATTCTCGAATTAAGGACTATTGTAATAAAATTATCTATATATATTTTCATTCTCTATATTCTTGTATTGGGGTCTTCTAATAAAATTATATATATAATTCTTTCTTCACTCTCCAATAGGTTCTCTACATCTTGCCCCGTATATTTATCTCCAATACAGGTTCTCTGTATATTCTCTAATATTAAAACCTGATATTAAAATATTTGTCACGGCTCTCTATTTTTAATTTTTAGAGGTGGGATCAATTTTAGAGGGATGTTTTGCACTTAGTTCCCGTACTACCTACCACTAATTTTAGAGTTAGAATGTGTTTAAGAGAGATGTTTTCAATCTTAACCCCAATATTTAGTTTTTATGAGTAAGATTGATGTTTTCTTCGTATGCTCCTAGCGGTAAGGCCGACGACGATAAAATTATTTTTAAGGAAATGAATATTTTTTGCCGTGTACAAAAGCAACCGGAAATATCGTGCTCTGAGATGGGCGGTGGTAATCCAGCATCAGTGCGTCAGTGGTAACATATAGCAAGATCAGTAAAAAGCTTACACGCGTTCCATTATCAGATTTCTGCCAACATTGGGGAACAAACCCAACCGCACTTCTTGACTAATTTTCTGCCTTTCCTACATTTCACCAGCGACCAAAAAGAACCGACTTGACTAGTTTTACAACTGCGAATAAATATTACAGCTAATAGGGTAAATACAACGTCGCTCAGAGTGTATCCTTGCACACGGTGATTCCTGCTGGTATTTGGAAGTAAGGTGCCGTCGGCTAACATCAGGCAGGCCTCTCACCATCTGATACAGCAGGTTTCTGTGATGCACTTTGGTCAGCATCCATAGAGGCGCTTGCTCTGGGAGGTGATGGCGGCTGCACCTCAGAATCAGGATAGGCAGCCTTGTACCGTGCTCTCAGCCCTTCATCAACAAGCCTTACTCCGTTTAACTGGTTACCCAGAGAAAGCCATCTGAGCAAACAAAGAGAAAGGGTACATTCTTAGCATGTAGTTTGAGTACAAAAGGAATCTAGGGGGTGAAATACAACTATAGAGGTCTAGAGCATACCCAGCATGTGCATTATGCATTCTTGCAAAAAGTTCCAGCTTCCTCGTCCTTGGGCTGATTCTTTCTAGCATGGGGTACATCTGCACAGCAAAACAGATTTAGCATGGAGAAACAGTTTCAAGGAATTATAAAGGTTTCCAGTTGCGTGATTGCTATTAGTAGTTGACAGATGATATTGTAGATTCTAGATAGAAACAAAATTTATGCAATAATTTTGCAGGTCACATCTAGCTATACAAAAACATGCAGTACTTGTTCTCAACGACCAGGGCAACTAGTATGGAGTACCTCATCAGGTTTTCTGCTTGTTTCACGGACTTCAGCAACAATAACATCAGTGTCAATGTTCCTGTTCACTAAAGGGCTCCCTTTTATTCCAACGAGACAATGTTCTTTACTATGATTCAACCAATGACCAGTGCGGCCAGTTCGAATAATACGTTGAAGTTGATTGGTCTTCACCCAAATAATTTCCTCAACACGCTTGTAACCCCAGAGATCTAGACTGGAGAAAGGAGGAAAAAAAGCAATATAGTGGTCAGAAAAGAAAATTGTTCAGGTGGAAAGTCCAGTGTTCAGGGAAAGTTGCACATGGCAATGGACACTAAATAAACACATAATTCAGTAAAGGAATGAACATGACAAAATTTGTAATTAGAGCATCTATCATATGTGTGTGAAGTGTGGGCATATGGCATATCCGCTCAATGATTAGTACTCAGTAAGCAACATTGGGATAAAGGGCAATACTAAAAATGTTAAGCAATTCTAAATTAACCTATTGGCATTGCTAAATTGTAACTTAGTCAAATATAGTTCTGAAAAACTTACCACTCCCGCCCAAGTTCCATTGCACGACCAGTAACCCATAAGAAAATCAAACCATCAGTTTGTAAAGCAGGAACATTAAGAGTCCTCATTTCGTCATCAGCCATTGTACCATATGGCAATTCCATATGAATATCCCAAGGAGGGTCAGCCATGATTACTCCAAACTGTCCTAAGATATCCATTCTGAAGTTGCGTATGTCACAGTTTATCCATTGAGATTCTCCCAGCTCAATTTCTGAACAATATTCAGCTCTCTGGGTCCTTATTTGCCTAGGGGGTGCAAGGGCACCAGCCATCATTGAAGGTATATCTGGTGTTTGGTCAAGCTCATAGTGGACGTACTTGCAAGTCTACAGATTGTAGAAAACATGTAAGACACAAACATGCACATGATAATAGATAAAAAACAAGGGTGCTTGCCACAGTGGTCAACCTTTGTGTGACGGCAAGTATCCAGAAAGGAACAATCTCCTAGGTTTGTATCAGTATGAGGAGCAATAATACGGCGGAAGTGGACCTGCTCCGATTAAAGGAAAAACAGTTACATACAGATTAGTGGTCATCATTAACAGCTAAAAGGTCATGTACTAAAATTGATTCAAGAAAAATCATCTGAACATTCTGTATGGAATAATTTAGGACAGAAGGAAGGCATGAGCTTTCACATATTATATGTTAACAAGATAATATCATCTTTGCAGATACCATGGTTGTGGATAGGCATTTATGTAATTAGACAAACTGCAACATTTGAAGAAGTGATTGAGTCAAACATTAAAACATAGCAGGTTTTGTTGTGCTGTTGTTAAACGAAAATGTAATGTGCGGAAGTATACATTGATTGGCAAAAGGATTATAAGAAAATTAGCATGACACACTAACCTTATCACAGGCAACAAAAAAACCAGTTTGCCGTCGGCAATCTTCTTTTGTTAAATTGGTGCAATATTCCTTCAGCTGGGAGCCACCTTTTGTTTTAAACTGCATGAATACAGAACCAATGTTAGCAAAAAGAGATGAACAGTTTGGTGTCAGCCACTCAGCCATAATACAATTAACTGTGTAAGACATGAAAGAGTGGAAGCTATAGTTATTGAAAAGTAGGCAATATATATGGGAAGCAGATGTGTGAAATAATGTAAACCAATGTCACTTTGTGGTTGACACTAATCCAGTGCAGAATATAAGAAATTTGTGATAAATTGGTCAGTATAGTAGTATGCACTATGACAGCAAGCTGGTATGCACCCTATGGTAGTGTCAACACCAGCAATGCCTAAGCCGATCAGTAACTCCAAAGCATCTCTAGCTGCACACAACAAAACTACAAAAGCACCCAACAAGAGGAGAAAAAAATAAACCTTCGCTGCCACAGCGGTCTCCTTCGCCGTGGGCCGGTGAATGAGATCCAGAAGCTCCTCCCCAGTCTTGCTGTTCTGCTTCTCTCTATATGTCTTCTTGTTCAGCAGCAGTTCAAGGTCCTTCAGCTCGTCCTCCTCGCTCGGCTTCTGCTGGGTGGGGCCAGACCCCATACCCCCACCCATTGCGATAGCTCCAGCTGGCCCCATGAATGGCCGCTGCAGCGGCATCATCCCCGGTGGCACCCTCTGCATCCCCTGCATCGCCATGCCCCTCGGCCGTGGGAATAACGGAGGCATTGAGTGCGCCCACATATCCGGCTGATGCTGCGGTGTTCTGGGTATCATCGCACCGCTGGTATCGGTCTCGGATGGAGCTGCCTGGGGAGCTGGCGGAGGTTGAAATTGCAGCAAAGTAGCAGACTCCGGCAGCTCCTTGAGGAGCTTGCTCCGGTCGATGGCCCAGACCATCGTCATCGGCTTGCCCCCAATCATTGCCTCCTCGATCTGCACACCGCCGCTGTCCTCGGCTATGCGGCGGAGGGCGAGGACTACAGCGGAGGCCGCCGAGCCGCCGAGCTCGACCGCTAGATCGGCAAGAGCAGTCCGCTCAGCCTCGCTAGCAGACGAGTTCTCCGCCTGCAGCCGGCGCGCTAGCGCTGCGGCGTCGATCTCGGCGAAGGGGACGAGCTCCAGGAGGCATACAGCGACCATGGTGCGCACGGCGTCGAGGCCGCCGCGGGCAGTGGTGATGGAGGCTGGGGAGGATCCCGGCGAGGTCTTGCGGCGGGTGGAGCGCGTCGGGTCGGGCAGCGCGCGGCGCTGGTGGTGCTTGAGGTTAGGGTTCTTCGCGTGGGCCGCGGCGTTGGGGTTCGGGGTGGGGACGAAGGGGCGGTCGTTGAAGGCGGCGATGATGCGGAGCGAGCGGTCGAGGGAGGGGACGAGGTCCGGTATGAGTCGCTGGAGGGAGGCGACGAGGCCGAGCTGCGTCTCCCGGCGGAAGACGAGGGCCTCCTCCAGGCTCCGAACCTGCTCTCGCATGGCGGCGAGGTCGTCGCCGCCGGCGTCCGCCTGGGCCTCCATTGCGTCAGCGGTGGAGAGGTCCCAGGGGTTTTGGGGGCTAGAATTAGCATGTAGATCGGGCCCGTTTATTTGTGTAGGTACGACAGAGTGAGGCAGAGACGCGGAACATGGCGATTTTTTTCATTTACATATTTATTTTATAAAATTTATACAAATATGTCTTACCTTTTAAAATTCTAAAAAAATAGCTTCAAAATAAAAAACTTCCAACTGCCCTATGTTTAATACGGAGTGAGGCAGAGGAGGGTATCTCAAAAGAAACGTTTTTCACGTTTTACGTTTCTAGTCCTAGCTCTGAGGATGTTTTTTTTGTCCCCACTTCCCGTTGGATTAACGGATATCTATTATAGAGATGAAAAGAAGATGTGACCAACGACATGGGTGATAGGACGTGATCGGGCAAAGGGACACGGTAGGTGAAGGAGTTCAGCTGTGTGACGGGGCGTGGCCAAGCTAAGGGGCACGACCAGGCAAGCCATACTGATGAGATATCTCTGGTTTACCATTCTCTTCTAATAATATTGTTGTCCATGATCAATCTACAGAAGTCGGGATTGGACCAATCATAAGGGCACACGCAAAATTACTTGATCAACAGGTGAATTCACGCCGAGTCAAATCTAATATAATTATTGATAAAAAATTTATACTACCTAAGTCTATGCATTTGTGTATGATCAGATTTGAAGGAAACATAAGCATGACACGAGGAGAATAAGATTGTCCCGAGATGAGAAGGAGAAGTGTGGCAAGATAGACTGGAGCAAGATAAATCCTTAAGGGTCCGTTTGGTTTGAGGGTGAGGATGGATAGAATGATCTCATCAATAGATTTAGGGATGAAATGATACATGTGAGGCATTTAGTTAGATAGATAAGATAATATAATTTTTTGTTTGGTTAGGTGTATATAACTTGGATGAGATAAGCTGAAATTTAGTGGGGTCTACTTGTCAAATATATTTTTAATAAAATATAATCATATGAGATCTTATTTTTTAGATTAAATTATAATCAATATAATGATATAATTAGATCATAAATTAGATAAATGATTTGGGAGTAAAAATCATTTGAATATTTGTAAACAAAAACTTAAATGTGTAATAACCAATCAGGAAACGACATGTCATCTCATCCAATATTGGATGGACTCGTCCAGAAAAATTTCCTAAATCCCTCCATCCAGCATATTGAATGAATATTCTTTTTGGTGGTCATCTCATCCACCTTCGCCCTCCAACCGAACAGCTGACTAGATGGGATAGCCCTATCCCATCTAGGGATATCCATCAAACCAAACGGACCCTAATTGGATGCACCTTGGAGGTAGGTCTGCGTGCCCAATAAATATGGTCGAACCCACCATGGGTTAGTTCATATCTAGTTAAATTCGGATTGGTTTAGGACTCCAATCAGTATAGTACTCCAACTCAACATAGGAGTCCTACTCAATTAGGACTCTTTTTGGGTGCAGAACTCTTGCATGGGCCGCACCCCCATTTTTATCCCTAGACGTGACTGGACTCCCCTTATATAAATAGAGGTGGTTGTCCCTAGTAAACTTGGTTATTTATTTTCGAGATTAGATTAATTCAGATTGAAGTGATATTCGGCCTTCTACTGTTCATCAAGAATTTCTCTTTGTTTCGATCATGAATTTTACCTTCACCGCTTTGTTTTGATCTGGTGTTCTTGCTACTATAAAATTCAAGTGTTATCTATTGTCCATTTGGAATTAGTAGATTGCAGCACCGTTTCGTGGCCAGCGGCTACGTGCGCAAGTGTGTGGTGTTGCAAATATCTATAGGGTTGAGATCTGTTGTATTGGTAGTAGGGGAACAACCAAATAATCGTTAGTGTCTCACAAGTTATTCTCCATCTACATCGAGCTCAGTGAAAAGATCGGGCCGTCCCATATCATCTTGGTATCAAAGCACCAGGTTTACTTGGTGAGCAGCATTAATCCATAGTTAGGTTTTTATTTTGTTCCATCCATAAAAGCCACAAAAATTATTAGGTTTAGATTTATTTGCCATAACCTAGATTGTATCAGTTCATCTAGTTTTGGTACTGGTCGTAGTATTTTCCTTGGCGTAACTTTTCTTCAATTTTCTTTATTCTGATCCAAGTAGTAGGAGTCTAAGTTTCAATCTTGTCTTGCTGTTTTCATCGGAGTCAAGAGTCTAATTTGAAGGTTTCATTATCTATTTAGTTGCTAGAAATTTCTTTTTCAGATTGTGTTATTTCTGTTCGTTTCTATCCGAGTCCACATAAATTCCTTCCTTTTCAGATTGAAAACCGTAGCAAGCCAATCTTGCACGTAGGATTTTTTCCCTAACCTACGAGACTAGCATTTTGACAACTCCGGAGACTACTCAATTAGATTTTGTCAAGTGTTTCTGATTGTTGGTAGTGCTAGTTTTACTCCATCATATAAAATTTGAGTTAGCTAAATACAAAAAAGTGGAAGAAGTTTTCTGTCCAAAGTATATAAAAAGAGAAGAAGAAAGAAAAGTGGCTGAAAAGTTTATTTTTGTTTGGAGTTTTAATTGAATTATCGATTTCTTTACTGCCCCTTTCATTACACTAGTAGTTGTGAGCAATCTTGTGCCTCCTTATTTGAGTTATTGCTAGCATCTCTCCCTGTGCGTTGCAACACGAGCAGTACTCCGACATTGATTTTAAGATCATCCCTAAAGTTGCAATCATCTCATTTATCTCCACATGTGCATTTCCATTTGAGTTGTGTATCATACGAACATCACTAGGATTGGTGAATTGGTGTTGTTATGTCTCCCAACCAAACTCCACTATATGCACTAGTCTGTTGTGTGATAGTTTCACTCTTGGTATTCACTTCGTCACATCTGTGCATGTTTTGCTCATACAAATTGGTAAGCTACTATAATTCCCTCTGTAACGGTAAAATACATTGTTTTTCTTTCAATTGAGTGCGTTGAGAGTCGTCCCACACATACCCCCATTTTTTGTTTATATATTTTGTATTTACTAAATCACGTCTTTCGAGGGTGAGGGTATTGATGTTTTATAGAAAAAGGATCCTACATCGCTGACGCATTGGAATGAATATGAAGCACTCCGTGATCACTAAGGTGAAAATTGACAATGTTGTTGAACCTCTTTCACTGATTTTGTTGGACCGGAAACGACGACCAGAGGGGGGGTGAATGGGAGCTTTTAAAATTTCGGGCTAAAAACTAGCCTTCGGTTTTAGTTCTGTCTCCTGCGGAACAGGCTTCGAACACTACCTTCGAAGGTCTGGTTCGGAGGTGCTTTGACAGCTCCGAACACAGGCTTCGCAGGACCAAAAGTTCGAAGCCAAGAAGACTTCGCTCCACTTACAACCCTCGAAAATCTACTCTGCTAAGTCAGTGCAGGCTCCGCACACAGGGTGCTTCGAGCAGGCTTCACACTTCACCCTTCGCAAGAGTGGACACCCCACTGAGGACTTTGACCAAGTACTTGGCAGCAGCAAGTGGTGTTGGGCTTCGTACACGAAGGTCTAGACGCACACTGACAGACTTCGCTAGGGGCTTTGACACAAGAAGCAAAACGGGCTTCGATCAGGGCTTCGCTAGTAAGCAGCGAGGTCTCGCCTCCTGTTACACAGAGCGACAGCACACTGAAAAACACACTTCGCACAAAACACCCTTCGCCTCGACAGGCTTCGGTGCACTACAACTAGCGAGGTATGTAAAATGAGCTCAAGCAAAAAGCACACAGAAGCAGTGCTTCGCCGCTTGAACAAGGAACACAATAAAATTGAACTCTGGATGAATACAACGAAGTGTGGCTAGTACAGGAGCTCAACAGTAAATGCTCAAAGTGTTAAATGTTACCTACCGAGCCCCCATATTTATAGCCCACAGTTCACCCAAAGGAATTGACTACTTTACCCCTAGGGTTTACATTGGTTTTGTCTCTACAGAACTAAGGGGTACAAAAGGTAGTCAACTTTATTGGAGGCTTCTCTATCAGCCTTTGCACATGGGACAGTACCAGCTTTTTGCAGAGTAGACACTGTCAGACTTGCAGCCTTTGACCTTTCTGAAGCCCCCTTCGCACGCGAGGGGTGCGATAGCTTCGGTGAGAAGCCTTGAGCCAGATGGCCTTCGCTTCACTGAAGTCAACCTTCAATACAGTGACGGTTTTGAGCCGAAGCCGTCAAAGCCCTTGAGCCTTCGCACCAACACCTCCGGAGTGGACCACCACGGCTTTGCAGCTACTCCCAACTCGAACTCCATCAGTCCGTGTACCGAAGCCATGCAGGCCGAAGTACCACAAGACAACCTCGCTCCGGAGCTAGCCTTGCTCCGAAGCTTTCCTCCCTCCGAAGCCCCACCTTCGGAGTACCACCCTTCGAAGTCCCTCCTTCGTCCAAGGCCTCCGCACGAAGCATTCCATGAGCACTTCGTCGCAGTGTCTCTCCCGGAGCACACTCCTCGACGAGCCTCACCCGGACCATGCCTTCGATGCGCCTCAACTTCTGAGACCTTCGTCGGGTACCTTCGAATGTCTCCCTCCGGAGCACACTTCGAACTCCTTGCCTCCGCAGAGGACTTGATCCATCCAACTCCGAAGTCACTCCATTCGGAGTACCTTCGAAGTGCCTCACCTCCGAGGACTTTGTCTCGGAGCACCTTCAGCCGGAGCCACGCTCCGCACTCTCTGCCTTCACCTGGCGCACCTCGACCCGAGGACCGACCCAGACCCCTTCGCAGCCACCGTGACGGAGCTCCCTGCTCCCATGGCATCAAGCCTCCTGCTTGACCCAAGTTCACCTGTTGCGATCCTGTCCGCCACCTCCGAAGTCCCTGCGCACCACAAACAAACAGACAAGTGGATCCAGTACTCCGGAGACCTCTCCGGGTTAGCAACCTCCGGCACACACTCCGGTGTACCACCCAAAGTACCGAAGCCTTCGGTACAAACCCAGTCATCGTGTACTGTCGGACCCCTCTGACACGCACACTCTGCTGCAACAGCTGCAGCAACCAACCACCGAACATACTTCGGTGAAACCACCTCCGAACACCCTTCGGAGGTCTAACCTTCGAACCCCCTTCGGAGGTACCCCTTCGAACCTGAGGGTAAAAGTCTGTCAATCACTCATCACAAACACCGAAACCAACACTTGGTTTCTCAGATTTGCAGAAAGTAGAGCTTAAAGTAGATGGCGCTATTTAGATGGTTCAAGCGACAGAAAAGCAAGTAACAAAACTTCAACGCTCTATCACAAACTTAACACATGTTGTAGCTATCTTGCAAGCGTCATTTGATCGTCAACACAACTAGCAACATGTTGATGAATCTAATGATGATGGAGAGAGTGTTCATAATGATCACCATGGCCGCATCAATGGAGGTCATGACATTGCTTGTTATCTACAATTTGATAATGATTTTGCGCCGGCCAACCGTGAGGATGATGCATTGGGCAAACCGTAATTATTCATACCTAAATTTGAGGGAACTACTGATGTGGAAGGATACCTCAATTGGGAACTCAAGATGAAAAAGTTGTGGCGCCTACATGAGTATACAGAAGATAGAAAGATCAAGTTGGTATCTTCTAAATTTGATGGTTATGCCTTGCATTGGTGGCATAATCTGTTGCAGACTAGACAAAAAGATGGTGAATCAGAAATTGTTACATGGAGAACTATGAAGGAAGTCATGCGTAAGCATTTTGTTCCACGCAACTATATCCGCTCCCTATATGACAAATTGCAGAATTTGAAGCAAGGTATTATGATTGTGGATGCGTATTATTAGGAGATGGATTTGATCATGCAGCAAGCTAGAGTACGTGAATAGCCCGAGCAAACCATGCACCATTTTCTTTCTAGTTTAACATATAACATTAAGCGCATTGTTCGGCATCACAAGTATGATGACATGAAAGATTTGCTACACCAAGCACGTGAAGCTGAACTTGAGATTGTAGAATACGCAAGATTTGCTTCACGTTCTACTACGACCAAGGGATGTTTTAGTGGGGCACCTACCTCAAGATCTACTTCTGGTTTGCGTGGAATTTTTCTACTACCAAGTCAGAATCCATTGCAAGAAACACGGTAAAACCTGCTTCTAGTAGTGCTAACTCATCAATGTCTATAGCAAGAAATATGGGCATGAGTTTCCATACATGTGGAGGTAAGGGACATTTTAAAAGGGGCTGCCCAATAAAAAGGTCATATTGATCGATGAAGATTTAGAGTATAAGACATGTGATGATGTTGATCCTACTTATGAGAATGGTGAGGAAGATGATGATCATGTTGTTGATGTTGTGAATGCTTATGCAACACGTTTTCCTACAATTGTTTGTTCACAAAGAGTGCTGAGTGTGACACCTAGTTCTGAAAATCAATGGTGTAATCTGTTTCAAACCAAGACTAATATTGTTCTTGGCAAAGAATGCAAGGTAATAATTGATGGTGGTAGCTGTCACAACTTGGCCAGTAAGAAACTATGTATAAAATTGAAGTTGAAGTACTTACCACACCCCAATCCTTATTATATTCAATGGTTAATGGTGAGATGAAGATCAACCAAATAGTATGTATCGAATTTTAAATTGGACCATACAAAGACATAATTGAATGTGATGTAGTGCCTATGACCGTGTATCATTTATTGATGAGGCGCCCATGGTAGTATGATAGAGATGTTCATCACAATGGGGGAACAAACATGCACCATTTGAAGTGGCACGAAAAGGAAATTACTTTGAGACATGACACATGTGTGTAGATTGTAGAGCTATTAATAACATCACCAATCGATATTGTCACCCTATTCCACGTTTAGATGATATGCCCGATGAGTTGAGTGGTGCTACTATTTTATCTAAAATTGATTTGCATAGTGGGTATCATTGGATTAGGATGAAAGAAGGGAATGAATGGAATACAACTTTTAAAACTAAATTCAATTTATATGAGTGGTTAGTCATGCCTTTTGGGTTAACTAATGCACCTATTACATTCATGCATTTGATGAACCATGTTTTGTGGCATTTCATTGAGAAATGTGTGGTTATGTACTTTGATGACATTCTAATTTAGTGTTGCAATGAATCTGACCATTGTGACCATATTCGATAAGTTTTGCAAGTGTTGCGTGATGCTAAGCTGCAAGGATAGGGTCATATTTTTAGGTTATGTTGTCTCTAAACATGGAGTAGAGGTAGATGAATCTAAAATTGAAGCTATTAAAAATTGGCCTACACCTGTGAATGTTAGTCAAGTACAAAGTTTTCATGGCCTTGTTGGTTTCTATCATTGTTTTGTTAAAGATTTTAGTACCATTGATGTACCTTTGAATGATCTTACAAAGAAGGGTGTTGAATTTGCGTGGGGCGCATTACAAGACAATGCATTTGATGAATTGAAACGTCGTTTAACTTCTGCACCTTTACTTGCACTTCCTGATTTCACTAAATAATTTGAGATTGAGCGTGATGCTAGTGGAATTGGTATTAGTGGTGTGTAAATGCAAGAATGGAAATCAATTGCATATTTTTCTGAAAAAAATACATGGTGCACAACTGAACTATCCTATTTATGATAAGGAATTGTAGAATTTTTTTACATAATATATTTTTTTTAAAAAAATTCAAATATGGTAGTCGAATTCAAAAAATTACAAAAATAGACTCCCGTCAGCAGCTTATTCACCGAACGTGACCACATTAGGCCACGTTCGTCACTACATCAGTCGAACATTGCCATGTCAGCCTTATTCGGTTGTTGACGTGTCGAACGTGGCTGACGTAGAGCCACGTCAACACCGCAACAACTACCTACTTTGGCCGAATGTGGCCACGTCAGCCACGTTCGGCACTACAATAGCCGAACGAGACTAACGTTGCCACTTTCGGCTGATGCAGTGCCCTATATTTATAGAGCTATATTCGACACTGCATTAGTCGAACGTGTGGCCACGTCAGCCTCGTTCGGCTGTTGAACTGGATCCACCGTGAACCCACGCACTGTGCACGTGGTCCGGCCCATCCTGGACCGTTGGATCTAGATCTAATGCTTGGAAGCGAGGCAGGGGCGTTAAGTGGCGATCAACGGCCCACGACGCTCGATACCCCTTTGACCAGATGGACGCTCGGGATTAAATCCCTCAGGGAATTAATCCCTGCCATCTGATCGCGATCGTGTGACCAGAAATGAATCCGGCACGGCACGCGTCGGGAGGGGGAAAGTACCCTTCTTCCCTGACTCCGGCGGTGCGTCGGTGAGTGATTCCGGTGACGGTGAGGGCTACCCGGCCTAGCTAGGGCTAAAAACGGAAAGAGGGGACCACGGGGAACACGAGGGTACCGGTGGTGGTGGTGGCGGCGAGTTGGCGGCGACCGACGATGAAGAGTGGCGATGAAGCTCCTAGGGTCCTCGACGGTGATGCGGTTCTGACGGTCTTCAGTGGTGACGGAGGGGTGGACGAGGTCGAGGTGGCATCGGTGATCACACAGGTGCGGTCGCCGAGGGTGGAGAAGGACTCCGGCGACGGCGAACGACGGCTGGAGCGCGGGCGGCAGTGTGGCGCTAAAGTTCAGATTCCGGGTGTTCTTCTTGGTCTAAACGCGAATTGACGTGGGGGTTGAGCGCGGCGGTGGCCGGGGGTTTATATAGGGGCTCCGGCGGGGTCAGAGGGGGGCGCATGCATGGAAAGCCAAGGGGAGGTCTTCAATGGCGCCGGTGGGGCTCGGCCATGCACGCGCAACGTGATCCCGGGGCGTAAACGCGAGGCTTAACACGGCGAAATGGCCAGCGGGCCTCGGGGTTCATTATTTTGGTGGCAATTGAATAGGAGGGGGCCAGCGGGAGCAGATCACGGAGGGGGTCATCGGCCGGTGGAATTTGGGGGAGCGCGAGGTGGACAACGGGTCCGACAGGTGGGGGCCATCGGTCAGCGGGTGCGAGGCGAGGGCGTGGCAACGGGACGCACTAACGGGTGGGGCCGAGGCGTCGGGTACGCAGGGGCGTTGGCGCCGACAGGGGGGCCAAGGTGTCGAGCGCGCGAGCGGAGGGAGAGGGGTCGCTGATGAGCAGGACCCGGCTATCAGTGAGGGGCGCAGGGAGGGAGTGGGCTGGGCCGGTTGGTTTGGGTTGCTTCCAAGGGTGATAAAAATTTGTGAAAATTCTTAAAAATATATCTCGGCCTTGGGATCATATACAAAATTTTATAGCCCCTGATTTGGGCATCTCCTCTAGGTTCTAGTTCATTTAGGCATAAATGGCATTAAAGGAATTTCAAAAATAATATTTTCCAAAGAAAAATATAATAAAATGTATTTTTATTTCTTTTGGAAATTTGGGGGTGTTACAAACCTATCCCCCTTACAAAGAATCTCATCCTCGAGATTCGGAAAGTTACTCGAATAGCTCGGGGTATTGGGCTTTTAACTCATCTTCTTTTTCCCATGTGGCTTCTTCGACGGGATGGTTGTTCCACTGAACCTTGCAGAAACGAACCACACGACTCCTAGTTACTCTTTCCTTGACTTCTAGGATTCGAACAGGTTTCTCGATGTAGGTCAAGTCTTCTTGGACATTGAGCTGTTGGAGGTCGGCTTGCTCGGTGGGCACACGGAGACACTTCTTTAGCTGAGAGACGTGGAACACATCATGGACTCCTGCCAAAGATGGTGGTAGTTCCAACTGATATGCTACTTCTCCTTATCGTCGAATGATCTGAAAGGGTCCGACATAACGGGGCGCTAACTTTCCTCTCATGTTGAACCTTTGGGTGCCACGGAGGGGAGTGACTCGGAGATAGACATAGTCGCCCTCCTCAAAGGTTAGGTCTCTCCATCGGTTATCGGCATAACTCTTCTATCGGGTCTGGGCTACCTTCAATCTGCCCTAATGATCTTAACCTTCTCTTCTGCTTCTCGCAATATGTCTGTCCTGAATAGCTGCGACTCTCCGGTCTGATCCCAGAGTAGTGGCGTTCTGCATTTGCGCCCATAAAGTGCTTCAAAAGGGGACCTCTGTAGGCTGACTTGGTAGTTGTTGTTGTAGGAGAACTCCACATATGGTAAGTTCTTATCCCACATTTTGCCAAAGTCTAGAGCGCATGCTCTAAGCATATCCTCCAACACCTGGTTTACCCTTTCAGTTTGACCATCGGTTTGTGGATGGTAGGCGGTGCTAAAATTCAGTCGGGTGCCGAGTTCTTCATGAAGATTCTTCCAAAACATGGAGGTAAAATGACTCCCTCGGTCAGATACAATCTTCTTTGGAACTCCGTGTAGGCACACGATCCGGGTCATGTACAACTCAACCAATCTAACCACTGTGTATGTCGTCTTGACGGGGATGAAATTAGCCACCTTGGTGAGTCGATCAACGATCACCCAAATAGAGTCATGACCGACTTGGGTCCTTGGCAGTCCGGTGATGAAGTTCATTCCTACTTCTTCCCACTTCCATTCGGGGACCTTGAGGGGTTGCAATAGTCCGGCAGGTCTCTGGTGCTCTGCCTTGACTCGCCAGCATGTGTCGCACTTGGCTACATACTCAGCTATTTCTCTCTTCATGCTGACCCACCAATATTTTTCCTTTAGGTCTTGGTACATCTTTGTACTCCCGGGATGTATGGAGTATATATTTTCATGGGCCTATTGAAGGATGAGGGCCTTCAACTCTGGCTTGTTGGGCACGCATATCCAGTTTCTGAACCAGACGGTACCGTTCTCGTCCTCAGAGAACCCTGGGGCTTTACCCTTCCTCATATTTTGCCGGATCTCTAAGATGTCCGGATCTTCCTTCTGAGTCTCACGGATCTGGTCCATTAAGACATGTCTGGTCTCTAGGGCAGTGAGATATGCTCTGGTGGTGATCCCTAGGTTCAACCTTTCCATCTCCTTGTATAACAATGGGGCCTAGTCTTGCACCATGATGGAATTACAGTACCCTTTTCGGCTTAGGGCGTATGCCACTATGTTTGCCTTGCCTGGATGATAGTGGATGCCTAAGTCATAATCTTTGATCAACTCCAACCACCTTCTTTGTCTGAGGTTCATGTCTGGTTGGGTGAATATGTTCTTGAGGCTCTTGTGATCGGTGAAGACCTCACACCAATTACCCACAAGTTAATGTCTCCATATCTTGAAGGCGTGAACCATGATTGCCAATTCCAGGTCGTGGGTCGGGTAATTTAGCTCATGTGGCCTCAGCTGACGAGAGGTGTAATATATCACCTTCCTGTCTTTCATCAAAACACACCCTAACCCTTGGCGAGAGGCATCATAGTAGACGTGGAAGTCCTTCCGGATGTTTGGTAGGGTTAGAATCGGGGCTGACACGAGCTTTTTCTTAAGGGTCTAGAAGCATTCCTCATAGTCTGGAGTCCATTCGAACTTTACTTCCTTCTGCAGCAGTCTGGTCATGGGCTTGTCTATCTTTGAGAAGTTCTCGATGAACCGGCGGTAATATCCGGCCAATCCAAGAAAACTCTAGATCTTGGTCATGTTCGTGGGTTATAGCCAATTGGTCACTGCTTCTGCAGTGGTTGGGTCCACTGCTATTCCTTCGACAGATATGACATGGCCGAGAAACTTCACTTCAGACGACCAAATCTCACACTTACTGTATTTGACGTACAATTGTTGTTCCCTTAACTTTCCGAGGGTCAGCCGAAGGTGAGTTTCGTGTTCTTCCTTAGTCTTGGAGTAGACGAGGATATCATCGATGAATACCACGATGAACTTATCCAAGAACTCCATGAATACATTGTTCATCATGTTCATGAAGAAGGACGGGGCATTCGTGAGTCCAAACAACATCACAGTATACTCATATAGTCCGTGACGGGATGTGAAGGCAGTTTTGGGGATGTCTTCTTCCCTAATTCGTAGCTGGTGGTATCCTAACCTAAGGTCGATCTTGGAGAATACTGAGGATCCCTTCAGTTGGTCAAATAGGTCGTCGATCCGAGGTGGTGGGTATTTGTTCTTGATGGTCACATCATTCAAGGCTCTATAGTCCACACACATCCTTTTGGTTTTGTATTTCTTCATGGCTAAGATGACCGGTGCACCCTAGGGTGAGGTACTCGGTCGGATGTACCCTTTTTGTTCTAGGTCCTCAATATTGCTCTTAACTTTGGCTAGTTCATTGGCGGCCATCCGGTATGGGCGCTTGGAGATTGGGGTGGTCCCGGGGACAAGTTCGATTCTGAATTCGATGTCCCACTTGGGAGGCATCCCTGGCAGGTCTTCTAGGAAGACATCCATGTACTCTCTAACCACAGGCACTTCTTCTAGGGCCAGCGAGTGAAGGGATACCCCGCTAGTACCACGGGTGGTCATCTGAAAAGTGATGACTTCGCCTCCGAAATTAGTCACGGTGATGGACTTGCTGGCACAGTCAATTACTCCCTTGTGCTTCATCAACCAGACCATCCCTAGAATGAGGTCGAGTCTGGTACACTCGATGAGAACTGGCTCAGCCCAGAATAGCACTCCTTGGATTTCTATCCTTACCTCCGGGCTGAATAGGTTAGCTAGGGTCTTCTTGTCGGGGGTGGCAATCATCATGAGGGCGGGCAGAGGGAGTACTTCCAAGTCATTTGTTTTATCAAAGCCTTCGGATATGAAGGAATGTGTTGCCCCAGAGTCAAATAATACTATTGCAGGTATGGAATTCGCAGTGAACATACCGACTACGACTTCAGGAGCCTCCTGAGCTTCCTCCGCACTGATATGGTTGACGCGGGCATGCACTGCTTGGTTGGGCACCGCACCTTGGGGCTTCTTGGGGTGAGGATACTGGTGGGAGTAGTGCCCTTCCTTCCGGCAGTTGAACCAGACGACCAGTTTTCCGTTGCGGTCCCTCATGATCGGAGCCTTGGCGGCGGGTGCCGGTTGAGCGGTCGGAGCTGGTGGAGCGGGGCGAGGATGCCCGGCGTTGGAGCTACTAGCGGCGTGTGGTGGCCTGTAGACGGGTCGAGGATGGTAGGCGGGTGCCGGTGGTGGAGGGACGAAGCGGGGCCTCTGGGGGTTCGCTTGATGATGCTTGAACGCGATCATCTTCCTCTTCTTGAGGTCCAGCTTGTTCTGTTCAGTCTCTTGGATGAGCGCCTTATTCACCAACCGCTGGAAGTCGGCGTAGTCGGTGGCGACGAGATGGATGGATAGCTCATCCTTCAGTCCCCGAAGGAACTTAGCTTGGCAGAGAGCGTCGGTCCGCACTTCTTCCAGCGCATAGCGGGCCAGACGGTTGAATTCATGGAGATACTCCATGACGGTCCGGCTTCCCTGCTACAGGTCGCAGAACTCCTCCTGCTTAACCGTGACAACTCCGGCGAGGACGTGGGCGGTGCGGAAGGTGATGGTGAACTCCGCCCAAGTCACCTCGTTTTCCTCCGGTTAGGACTCACGGTAGTTGTCCAACCACTCCGCGGCGGGACCCTAGAGTTGGTGAGTGGCGAACGCCACTCTCTCCCAGTCAGTGCAGGGGAGGAGGTCCAACTTCTTCCCAATGATCCAGAGCCAATCGCCGGCCTCCATGGGGTTTGTCGTGCTGGAGAAGATAGGGGGTCGCACGCGCAAAAACTCTGAGAGTTGAGGCACGGGAGCAGGAGCTAGTGCACGTGGGACTGGCTCCACGTTTTGTTGTTGTAGTCGGTCCAACTGTGCCTGATGGTGCTGCATTTGAGTGAGGAGGGCGGTGATCAGCTGGTTTTGGTTTGCCATCATCTCCGCCAGGGTGGGATGGTTAGTGGATGGTGGCCTAGTCTGATGTTGGCCCATTCCGCCCCAGTTGGGCACAACACTCCCAGGCAGACCGTTGCTTGCCCCTTCTCCGTTGTTGGACCCGGTGTTCTGGTTGTTGGCCATCTTCTGATTACACAATATTTTTAATCATAAGAGAAAAGCTTTAAAAAGAATTTCACCAAAATTAGCTCAGAGGGACTCACATTTATATAAGTGGTATAAAAATGTTTATCACATCAAAGTTCTTATTTTTAACCCACCCACAACACAAGCCGTTGCAGGTGGTACCACACTCACAAAATTGTTAATCAATCAACGAGAACTATCGTCTACTCGCCATCTGGGGCGGTCTTCGTACTCTCAGAACCACGAGGGTCCTGAGGGACGGTGGGCTCGATGAAGTTCTCTATGATAGGGTCGGCGACAATGGCGGGACGCGAAGCAGTGGTGCTGGAGCTGGATGGTCCGGCGAGCGTGGGGTGCAGCGTGATTCCTTGGGGCGAGGGGCGGGCTCGCGAATGGGCTTCTTCCTCCTCGGAATGAGGGGAATCATCTCCGTGATGTCCTTATGCAGCTGTATAATCTTACGCTGCAGCTCACCATTCCGTTGGATCAAGCTCTTCGTCTCCTAACGAAGGAACTCAACCGCCTCGTGGTGCTCCTCGGCGTTGAGCACGACCTCGGTATGGAGGTCGTCCATGGCCTGGAGAAGGCGCGTCTGCCGGGCCATGACCAGATCACGATCGGAGTGGACTCTGATGTAGATACTGCGGTGGGCGCCGGGAGTACGCTTCGGTACAAGCCAGAAGGACGAGTTCTGAAGACGATCGTCGTAGATCATCCTCAACTCCATGAGGGCTTGGCGGGCGACGCATTGGCACGCGACGTCGAAGGTCGGGCCCCCAAGTGCTGCCGTGAAGAATGGCAGGTGGTCACCGGACCCATGGATGGTGAGGGAGACGTCACACGGTCCCATGAACTCCGCCATGTAGACGCCATGGAATTTGGGCTCGAAGAGGAATCCGAGGAAGGTCACCATCATCCGGAGCTCCCGGACGAAGCCCTCAAAGTGACGGCAGAAACTGTGGACTTGGTAGACTGACATCTACAAAAACAACAAGTTGAATAGAAATAAGGGAAGGAACAAAGTGATGAAGTAGGTTTTCGCGAAATAGATTCTATCAAAACTAAGTATTGGGTTGGTCCGTTTGGCTTCCTACAGTCAAGTCGGCTCTGATACCATCTTTTGATGCCCCGATCTACCAATCGGAATATTATTGAATTTCCATAGAAAAAACAATAATAATAAGAGGTTCATCATGCGACAACGTACATACGGGCAAACATGCGTGGTTCGCAGACCACATTATTACATAAGTGTAAAAATAAAAGAAACAATGAAAATAAATGGCATGACAAACGTCTTCTTCAGGATCTTCTTCTTGACTGGGTCGCTACTCCAGACCATCTTCCTCGAAGTAGGAAGCCTCTAAAGTGTTTGTCCAACGGGTATGAGTACAAAAGTACTCAACAAGCCACCGAGAATGCAATAATAATGCGGGATAATAACAAAGGGATGATAATGGCTAAAAGTGCAGAAAAGTACATTTTTCAGTTATAGCATTTAGTGTAGTCAAATTTAATCATGCGGAATATTAAATATGAACATCATCAAACCATCTAACTCGAGGAGTACATTTTCCCTCCTCGCTCAACAATCCTTACATGCCAAGTAATCATGCACATTCATAAGAGTAAACTAACTGTGGGATGTCATGCAACCCGCCCTTCACCATGGGCTCGGCTTTTCGAAAAGATTTAAGACTCTGATCAGAGGTGCACCACTGTACCCACAAGGCACACACTCATCCCAAACACCAAAGTGTAACGAGATGACCTATACCACAGGAACTCGTGCCAAAACCTCAACATGAAATGCTCCAAGCGATAATCACCCGCTCTAGGTTTTGCCGGCGCGCCGGGCCGCATCCCGGCTAACATCGCACCCCCTTTTGCGCCACGTCGGTACAAGCCACCCGCAGGTGTTGCTTGACCCATCTCCAAGTGGTGCCTCGGATTGGAACACTCCATACCTTAGTTAGGACTTACCCACTAGACTTGTGGTTAGTATGAAAATGTATTGCAACGGATCCCGCAGATCGGTCCTTATAGTGCCCCGGGTGCTACCGACCAATGCCCTAGCTTGCACCCAGAACCCACCATGCATACACTTAACCATAACTCTATCACCAACAGAATTCCAGAGATAAGGATAACGGGGATCATATAGTAGATTCCAAATTGCTACGACTCATTTTTAACCTATAACAATTGTGTCAATACCTCGGACACTATCTAATAGTACTAATAATATGGTGACAAGGAGTTTAGGCTAGATAGCATGGCTTGGGTTGCACATCAAGGTCGAGGATCTAAATAAATATAATGTAAGACTTTCATTCGACTAATGCATGTATAGACTATGTGTTTTAGCGATAGTTTAAGAAAACTAGGTTCAATATGCTCAAAAGATTGGTTTGGTGACTTGCCTTGTTCAACGAAGGGGGGGGGGGAGGAACTTCCGGTAAGTACTCCGGCTCCTCAACAGCGTCGTAGTCTTCTCGATATGAATAAAGTAGGCATACCATTCAATTAAACAATCCAAAATCACACAACAAGCATATAGGTTTTAACTGGGTTAAATTGAGGAAAATAAAGTCATTAAGCTTCTTAAATTTTTATATGGATTTTTGAAATGAATTTTGATGGAGTTAGGAATTTTCTAAATAGAATTAAAAATGTATTATAATGTATTTTAATCTTCCAATTAATTAATAATAATAATAATAAAAAGTTCAGAATAAACCTATGGTTTTTATTACACCAATATGAAGAGGCTAAAAGGTAAATTTAAAAAAAGAATTATGAATATATCCTAAAGTGCATTTGAATACTTTATTAAATAAACATAAAATACTCAAAGTAAGCCTACTGTTTTTATTGCATTAACATGTAGAGAATAAAATTATAAATTTTCTGGAATTGAAATGGTTAAATTTGGAGTTAAAATGAGTAAGATATGAATTTTAGAAGTTTAAAACTAATTTCTGGATTTTTATTTAAACAGAAAATAGGCTCGGGTCCACGGTGAACCGGATCCACCGTGAACTCGCACACTGTGCGCGTGGTCTGGCCCAACCTGGACCGTTGGATCTAGATCTAATGCTTGGAAGCGAGGCGGGGGGTGTTAAGTGGCGATCAACGACCCACGGTGCTCGATACCCCTTTGACCAGATGGACGCTCGAGATTAAATCCCTCAGGGAATTAATCCCTGCCATACGATCGCGATCGTGTGGCCAGAAATGAATCCGGCATGACACGCATCGGGAGGGGTAAAGTACCCTTCTTCCCCGACTCCGGCGGTGCGTCGGCGAGTGATTCTGGCGACAGCGAGGGCTACCCGGCCTAGCTAGGGCTAAAATGGAAAGAGGGGACAGAGGAACATGAGGATACTGACGGTGGTGGTGGCGGCGAGTTAGCGGTGACCGGTGACGAAGAGGAGCGATGAAGCTCCTCGGGTCCTCGACGGCGATGCGGTTCTGACGGTCTTCAGCGGCGACGGAGGGGTGGACGAGGTCGAGGTGGCGTCGGTGATCACACATGTGCGGTCGCCGAGGGCGGAGAAGGACTTCGGTGACGGCGAACGGCGGCTAGAGCGCGGGTGGCGGTGTGGCGCTAAAGTTTGTATTCCAGGTGTTCTGCTTGGTCTAAACGCGAATTGACATGGGGGTTGAGCGCGGCGGTGGCCGGGGGTTTATATAGGGGCTCCGGTGGGGTCAGAGGGGGGCGCATGCATGGAAAGCCGAGGGGAGGTCTTCAATGGCGCCGGTGGGGCTCGGCCATGCACGCGCAGGGTGATCCCGGGGTGTAAACATGAGGCTTAATGCGGGGAAATGGCCGGCGGGCCTCGGGGTGCATTAATTTGGCGGCAATTGAATAGGAGGGGTCCAGCGGGAGCGGATCGCGGAGGGGGTCATCGGCCGATGGAATTTGTGGGGGGGGAGCGCAAGGTGGTTGACGGGTCCGACAGGTGGGGGCCATCGGTCAGCGGGCGCGAGGCGAGGGCGTGGCAATGGGACGCACTGATGGGTGGGGCCAAGGCATCGGGTGCGCGGGGGCATTGGCGCTGATAGGGGGGCCAAGGTGTCGGGCGCGCGAGCGGAGGCAGAGGTGTCGCTGACGAGTGGGGCCCAGCTGTCAGTGAGGGGCACGGGGAGGGAGTGGGCTGGGCCGGCTGGTTGGGGGAGAATGGGGGAAAGGGGTCGTTACTGTTTAAATTCATTTCTGAATAAATTTAATTGCTGAAACTGGTTTAAAATGTTTGTGTTGCTTCCAAGGGTGATAAAAATTTGTGAAAAATCTTAAAAATATATCTCGGCCTTGGGATCATATACAAAATTTTATAGCCCCTGATTTGGACATCTCCTCTAGGTTCTAGTTCATTTAGGCATAAATGGCATTAAAGGAATTTCAAAAACAATATTTTCTAGAGAAAAATATAATAAAATATATTTTTATTTCTTTTTGAAATTTGGGGTGTTACAGTATGTGTCCAAGTCGTTATGATTTTATTACAGATCAAAACAACCTAAAACAAATCAAATTGGTTCGGACTCAGACTAGGCCAGTCTGACAGACCCATATGGCCGGTCTAACTGGGCTACCATTGCCGGTCGGACCGGCCTACTATGGTCAGTCGGATCGGCCTGTGCCAGGAATTGCATATTTTCGACCAAAAGTACCAATTTCGACATTTTGACAATTTTGACCATTAATGCCATTTTTTTTGCTATCAACATGTTGGTTTGTATCTAGTTAAATTCGAATTTGTTTAAAACTCCAATCAGCATAGGAGTCCAACATAGTATAGGAGTCCTACTCAATTAGTACTCCTACCCGAGTAGGACTCTTTTATTTTTTTTTCTAGTTTAGAACTCTTGCATGGGTCGCACCCCCCTTTATATCCCTAACCTGGCCGGACCCTGTATATAAATAGAGGTGATCAGCTCTAGTAAACTTGGTTATTTATTTTTGAGATTAGATTGATTCAGAGTGAAGTGCTATTCGACCTTCTACTGTTCATCACAAATTCCTCTTTCTTTCGATCAAGAATTTTACCCCCACCACTTTGTTTCGATCTACTGTTCTTTCTACTGTAAAATTCAAGTGTTATCTATTGTTCCATTGGTAATTTGTAGATTGCAGCATCGATTCGTTGTCGGTGACTACACGCGCAAGTATGTGGTGTTGCGAATATCTATATGGTTGAGATTTATTATATTGGTAGCAGGGGAATAGCCGGATAATCGTCAGTGTTGGGGGAAATAATCCCAGCAGTAGTAATGGCGAGGTCACAGATTCTGATGCGGCCATGAAGCTTATCGTGACGAGGCCCTGATTACCAAACATGAAGCCGCGAGGCGCTCTACCCCAAAGTACCTAAGGACACCCTCCGACCGAATACTGGCTCTGCAGGGGCTCAAGGCCCTCGCATGCACACCAGATTTGGTGACGCGGGAGGTCCTACCCAAGTAAAATATCTATTACCTAAAGAGAGTGGCACTAATCATTGTAGGAACAAGAAATCAAAGCGTACCAAGCAGGCTGGAGGGCATCTCCAGGAGCGCCCCGTCCCTGGATCTGGAAGTTGACGCTCCCGTACGCCAAAATCATGGCAGAGCCGTCCATCTTGTACCGCTTCTTGGGATGGCAGGAAGCCTCATGCATCTTCGCGAATACTTCGGCCCTCCCAATATAGTCCTCCACCCTCATGGCCCACTCGAAGACGTACAAGCAGGCGATGGCGTTCGGAGATAGATGCGGAAGGTCCAGATTGAAGAAGCGGTGGACCTCCCTCAAGAGCTCCGAAGCGGGGAACCCGAGCATGGCTTTGAGGATGACGACCTCCACCACGCGTGGGTCCGGGTCAGTTCTGTTCCAGGAACCCTCGCCTCAATGCCGGAATCAAGACGATTCTGGATCATGCTCCTCATTGACTCCGCCATGTAGATGGTTCTCTCCAAAACCAATGTCTGCTCGATGAACTTCTCTGAAAGCGGGCGGAGGTCCTGAGGATAGCAAGCCTTCAAGGAACTCGGTGCCGCCGCTGCTATCGCAGCCACAGCCATCATTTGTTGTTGGATGAAGTGAGGGTCGACAGAGGAGGCGACGCTCTTTTTCTTCGTCATCTTCCCCGAGACGAAGGGTTGCACGAGAAGAGAAAACCGACGGATGAACCAGGCGCTAGATGCGGGCGAGAAGACAAGTGTAGGGAGATTAAAAGTAGTAGGAGGACTCGGCAGTAGCCAGAAAGCTACAGACTTATATAGGGACTAGGGGCCGCTTGGCGTGCTACGACTACGTCGGTCCATATTCTCTTGTGACCGATGTGTGGGGCCACGACCAGGCGCACTTAAGAAGGCGTCCTAGAAGCTCGAGTCAGCGGGCGGAGACCAAGCAGTGAGACGTTTTTCTTCCCAAACCTCGCCGGTTCAAGCCTCTTCAATGTCGAGTCGCTCCGAAGCCACACTCGAGGTCAACTCATTCTTCGAGAATTTTATAGCGGCATTATTTCTGGCGCATGCCCCCTTTCTTGCTTGCAGGGCAACCGAATGAGCACATGCGAGGGGCTACTATTGGGGGGAAATAATCCTGGAAGTAGTAATGGTGAGGTCATAGATTCTAATGCAGCCACGAAGCTTATTTTGATGAGGCCTTGATTGCCGGACATGAAGTCACGAGGCGGTCTACCCAAAATACCTTAGGGCGCACTGCAACCGAAGATTTAAATTGTCACTCTTATATACTATATAACATGGCCCCACGTGTCAGTTTTCATGGGTATATTATCAAGGAACGAGGATGAAGAGTGGAGGAATTTTACCGCCCCCGCTTCATCCGATGAAGAGGGGATTTCCTCATTTGCCTCCCAATGGGAACGAGATTACTCTAATAGAGAAAATCCTAGGGATTAAGGAACGTGGCTCCATTGTCATTCCTAAATATAGGTTTGGTTTGCTCGTGAGAAGACTCTAGCAAATATGTGTTACCTGGAGCGATTTCAATAACTTTAAAAGGACCTTCCCAACTAGGCGAACATTTACCAAACTTTGGGATTTTAGTGCCTAAAGGTAAAATCGTCTTCCAAACTAAGTCACCAACCTGAAATGATTTTGCTTTCACTTTTTTGTTATAATCTCAAGCCACTCTTCTCTTTTCTCCTTCTATAGCCTCTAGAGCCCTTAATATCTTATCGGTCACTTCTTTCAAATTATCCTTCAAGAGAACTTCATAATCACCGACCGATAAGACATCTTGCTTAAGCAACCTTAAAGAGCCAATATTCACTTCTAAGGGTAAAACGACTTCTTGTCCATACACCAGCTCATATGGACTTACCTTGGTGGCACCGTGCTTCGCTACTCTACATGCCCATAATGTCTCAAAAAGCACTTCATGCCACCTTCTAGGAAACTCTTCAATCTTTTTCTTAATAAGCTTAATCACAATTTTATTACTAGACTCGACCTAAGCATTGGCATGAGCATAGTATGGTGAAGAGTTTATCAACTTTATACCATAAGATTCGGGAAAACCATACACTTCTTTAAAGGCAAATGAAGAACCCTGATCTGTAGTAAGAGTCCGAGGAATACCGAATATATATATAATATGCTTCAAGATAAAATCGATTACCTCATTATGCGTCATATTCTTGAGAGGCACGACCTCGATCTACTTGGTGAAGTAATATGTAGCCATCAACACGAACCAATGCCCTTTTGAAGAGGAAGGATATATTTGGCCGATGAAGTCCAAGCCCCAACCTTGGAACGACCATGGTTTGATAATAGGATTAAGTAAAGATGCAGGATCAAGCTGAATATTACAAATGTTGGACCGAAATGGGTGACCAGAGGGGGGTGAATGGGAGCTTTTAAAATTTCACACTAAAAATAGCCTTTTGTTTTAATTCTGTCTTCTGCAGAATAAGCTTCGACACACACCCATTGGAGGTCTAGTTCGGAGGTATTTTACAGCTCTGAACACAAGCTTCGCAAAGGATAGAAAGTAGAAGATAAGAAGACTTCGTTCACACCCACAAACCCCAAAACACAACTCTGTAAGGATAGTGCAGGCTCCGCACACGAGGTGCCTTCGAGCAGGCTTCGCACAACACTTCGCAGGAGTATGTTTCTCTCTGAGGGCTTCAAGCAAATACTCCGCACTAGCAACTAGTACTAGGCTTCGTATTTTGAAGAGGAGAAAGCAGACAACAGACTGTAATAAGGACTTCGGCTGAGGAAGAAAAACAGGCCTCGAGTGAATTCTTTGAAGGGTGCTTCTCTAGTAAATAGTGAGGGCTAGCCTCAGATTACACAGAGCGAACACACACCAAAAAACTACCACACTTCGTTGAAACAGAACAACAACTCTGGTTGGGACATGACGAGGTGCAAAAACGCAGATACAAGTTCATGCAACAAAAGAAAAACTAAATGGAAATTTCATTGCAAGAACAGGGAACACAAAACTCACAATATAGAGAACCCTTCATGGTGGTTGGCCAAAGCTACAGGAAAACAAAAGGTTCTACAGGAGTGCACAGTGTTCCCCTATCCCCTAGCCGCCCTCTCCTTTTATAGGCCTACTCTGACTTGCGAATAGACTACAATGCCCCTAGGGTTTACAACGTTTTTGTCTCAGCTAGACACAGGGGTACAGATGGTAGCCTACTTTTCATAGATGGTAGGCTTCTTTTGTGAGCTTCGTAGAGGAGGCAACATCGGCTTTTGTAGAGCTGACATGATCAACCTTTTCATAGTGGAATCTTCTGAAGCCCCATTCGCACACAAAGTGTGCAGGAGCTTCGGTGACAAGCTTCGAACCCGAAGGCCTTCGCTTCACCGAAGTCAGTCTTCAATACAGTGATGGTTTTGAGCCGAAGCCATCAAAGCTTCTTGAGCCTTCACACCATCACCTCCGGAGTGGACCACCACGGCTTCACAGCTACTCACAGATCGAACTCCGCTAGTATGTGTACCAAAGCCTTGCAGGGCCGAAGTACCTCAAGACAGCCACACTTCGAAGCCCCACCTTCGAAGTATCTTCGCCACCTTCTGAAGTCCCTCCGTCTAAGGCCTCCGCATGAAGCATTTCCATATGCACCCCTTCGTAGTATCTCAACCCCGAGCACACTCTACGAAGACCCTTATTCGGATCATCCCTCCGAAGCACACTTCGAAAGCCTTGCCTCAATCCTGAGGACTTTGTCCACCAAACTCCGAAGTCACTCCTTTTGGAGTACCCTTCGAAGTGCCTCGCCTCCGAGGACTTTTCCTCTGGGTACCTTCAGCCGGAGCAACCCTCCACACTTTCTGCCTTCTCCTGGTGCACCTTGACCCGACTACCGACCTCGACCCAACACAGCCTTCGTGACCGAGCTCCCTGCTCTCCTGGCACCAAGCCTCCCGCTTGACCCAGGTTCACTCACTGTGAACCGTCCATCGCCTCCGAAGTCACCTGCACACCACCGACAAGCAGACAAGTGTTTCTAGTACCTGGGAGACCTCTCCAGTAAGCAACCTTCGGTACACACTCCGGTGTACCGCCCAAAGTACCGAGCCCTTTGGTACCACCATGTCATCGTGCTCTGCCGGACCCCTCCGACAGACACACTCCGCTGCACAGCTGCAGCCAGTAAACACCGAACCCTTCGGTAAACACCTCTGAACCCCTTCGGAGGAACCCCTTCACCCAGAAGAGAATTTGTCAATCACTCATCACAGACTTGAAACCAAGGCACATTTCAACTTGGCTTCTCGATCTCCCCCTTGATGAGTGCATTGACAACTAAATTCAAGTTCAAGAAAATTTGAAAATTTTCAACACACAAGTGATCATAAAACCTCAGAAAAGAGACAAAACATGTAACTTGATAAATGGATTTCTATTGACTTGAGTCATGAAAAGCCATTTGGCAATAATTCCTCCTTTTGGCAACAAAAGTTTTCTCCCCCTTTGAGCTTCATCACTTGTTCTCCCCCTTTGGTAGGCAAACCAGACACTTTTCTCCCCCTTTGAGCTTCATCACTTGTTCTCCCCCTTTGGTAGGCAAACCAGACACTTTCTCCCCCTTTGGCAATGCAAGAATCAAGGAGCAAGAAAAGATGCAAGGCTTCGAGATGATGAAAAATGTCAAAACATAAGGTGCAAGAATATGTCACAACATAATGTCATGCTCAGATGCTCAGCTCGAGTTAATATATTCCAGATTCAATGTTTGATGGATGAATTTTTCAAATTTTTGAAAAGAAAAGCATCATCGCTTAGACTAGTCATCTAGACAAGTGAAAAGAGGAACTACAAAAGCTAATCAATTTTGACCGAGGAAAGCAAGTCCAATTTCATGGAGCTTTTAGCACCTTGATATGCAAAGGATTCAGACTTTGCAATTCTTATAATATTTCCAAGGGTTATTTGCTTATCTACCTTATACTTTCCAACCAAGCCAAGCCTAGGTCAAGAATGACCATCAAAAGCTTAAGGCAGTGATTTTGGTAGACACTAAGTTATCCCAGTTCATACCTGTAACACCGCAAATTTCCAAAGAAATAAAAATACAATTTATTTATACTTTTCTGAAAAGGATTATTTTTGGATTTCCTTTAAGGATATAAATACCCAAATAAACTAAAACCTAGAGAAAATATCCAAATCAGAGCCTAAGAAAATTTATATGTGATCCCAAGGTCAAGACCTATTTTTGAGAATTTTTACAAATTTTTATGACCCTTGGAAGCAACCCAAATATTTTAAATCAATTTCAGTAATTATTTTTATTCGGAAATAGATTTAAAGAGTAACAGGCCCCCTTCCCCTTTTCTCCCTCAACCGGTCAGCCCAGCCTGCTCAAACCCACGCCCCCTCTCTGCCAAGAAGACCTCGCTCATCAGCGACCCCCCTCTCTCCACGCGCCCGCCCGTATCAGGCCCACATGTCGGCGCCAACCAACCCGGCCGAGACCGACCCCATCGGTCAGACCCGGCCGTTGCCACGCCCGCACCCATAGCCGCCTGCTGACAGTGGCCCCCACCCATTAGGCCCGTCTTCCTACTTGCGCCACCCCCCAAACTTCACCGGCCCGATGACCTCGCTCCGTGATCCGCTCGCGCCGGCCCCCTCCCATTAAATTGGCGTCGCATTATTGCTCCCCGAGACCTGCCGACCGTTTCTCCCCATTGAGTGACACGTTTAAGCCCTAGGATCATAGCGCGCATGCATGGCCAGACCTTGCCAATGAGAGTGAATGCCCTCCCTCGGCTTTCCATGTTTCCACCGGCCATTTGCCCTGCTGGCACCCCTATTTAAGCCCCCGGACACCTCCGCGTTCACCCCTCGCTAGCGCTTGGAACGAACCCGAACGAAACACTTGCGACACCCTTTTAACGCCACAACGCCGCCCGCACTCCAGCCATTGCTCACCATCGCCGGAGTCCTCCTCCACCCTCAGCGACCGCACCTGTGTGATCACCGATGCCACCCCGACCTCGTCCACCCCTCCGCCTCCACTGAAGGCCGCCGAAACCTCATCGCCGATGAGGACCCGAACTCCTTTGTCGCCCCCGCTCATCGCCGGCCACAACCCGATGACCCCAAGCCTCACCGACGGTACCCTCTTGACCCCTGCATTGTATTGGTTCTGTTTTAGCCCTTAGAACCGACCGTCACCGCTTGTCGTGGCCGCTAGCCCGTCGCCGTCGCCGGAGAAGATGACCGGCACGGGTAAAGTACCTGTGCCATGTCGGATTTGGCCGCGGCCGTGCGATCTTGATTTGACGGTGACGATTAAATCATTCACTCGGTTTAATCAGATCTGTCAGATCTCAGTGAACCGATATGATCTAATCGGGATCGTCCATTAGTATTTAAAACCCGCATTAAATCTAGGCCATCCATCGCGTACTAGTTCAATCTTTTAATCTCAGTCGCTTGTTTTCATTAACACCGCCCGCCTCGCCCTCGCGCATCCGATCATGATTCGACGGCGATCCGCGATCCGGCTCACACGCACAGTGCGCGGGTTCATGGTGGGTTCGGTTCACCGTTGACCGGCGACAGTTTTTAGTTTAAATTAAATTCCTGAAATTGTTTTTAACTTCAAAAATTCATATCTTGCTCATTTTAACTCCAAATTTGACCGTTTCAATTTCAGAAAATTTATATTTTTATTCTCTACATGTTTATGCAATAAATTGTAGGTTTACTTTGGACATTTTATTTTTATTTAATAAATTGTTTAAAAACACTTTAGGGTAAATTCATAATTCTTTTTAGGAAAATCTAGAACTCCATGAAATTGTCTTAAAAATTTAAATAATAATTTCAAAATAGTTAATGACTTCAATTCAAGTATTTTAACCCAATCAAAACCTTTATGTTTATTGTGTGATTTTGGGATGTTTAATTGAATGTAATGTTTATTATGTGTATCGAGAAGACTACGACGCCACCGAAGAACCGAAGTTTTGACCATATTGAACCTAGTTTTCTTAAAATATCGCTAAAACACATAGGTTATACATGCATTAGTCAAATTGAAAGCCTTATATTATATTTATTTAGATACCCGACCTTGAAGTGCAAACCCAAGCCATGCTATTGAGCCTAAACTCCTTGTCACCATACTACTAGTATTATTAGATAGTGTCCAATGTATTGACACAACCGCTATAGGTTAAAAACGTGTCGCAGAAACTTGGATTCTATTATATGATCCCGTTATTCTCTCGTCCCTAGAATTCTATTGGTTATGGAGTTTTGGTTAAGTGTGTAAGCATGGTGGGTTCCGGGTGCAAGCTAGGGCATTGGTTGATAGCACCCGGGGCACTATAAGGACCGATATGTGGGATCCGTTGCAATACACTTCCGTACTAACCACAAGTCTAGTGGGTAAGTCCTAACTAAGGTATGGGGCGTTCCAACTCGAGGCACCACTTGGAGATGGGTCAAGAAGCACCTGCGGGTGGCTTGTACCGACGTGGCGCAAAAGGGGGTGCGACGTTAGCCCGGAGTGGCTAGGCACGCCGGCGAAAACTAGAGCGGGTGTTATCGGATTGGAGCATCTCATGCTAAGGTTTTGGCACGAGTTCCCGTGGTATGGGTCATCTCGTTATACTTTGGTGTGTGGGATGAGTGCGTGCCTTGTGGGTACAGTAGTACACCTCTGATCAGAGTTTAAATCTTTTTGAAAAGTCGAGCCCACGGTCAAGGGCGGGTTGCGTGACTACTCGTGGTTAGTTTACATTTATGAGTGTTGCGTGATGACTTGGCATGTAAGGACTGTTGAGCGAGGAGGGAAAACATACTCCTCGAGTTAGATGATATTACATTGTTCATGTTTATTATTCTCCATAATTAAATTTGACTACACTAAATGCTGCAACTGAAAAACGTACTTTTCTGCACTTTAAACCATTATCTTTTCATTGTTATTACCCTGCATTATTATTGCATTTCTTGGTGGATTCTTGAGTACTTTTGTACTCATACCCGTTGGACAAACACCTCAGAGGCTGCATACTACGAGGAGGATGGTCTGGAGTAGCGACCCAGTCGAGAAAATGATCCTGAAGAAGACGTTCGTCATGCAATTTATTTTCATAGTTTCTTTTAATTTTACACTTATATAATAATGTGGTATGCGAACTACGGATGTTTGACCGTATGTACGTTGTCGCATGATGGACCTCTTGTTATTATTGTCTTTCTATGGAAATTCAAAAAAGTTCCGATTTCATAAAATCGGGGCGCCACAATACCAAAGTGCTATGGTAAGCAGTCTAGAATTGTGACGCCCCGATTTACCAAACCGGAACTTTATTGAATTTCCAAGAAAAAACAATAATACAATAGGTTCATCATGCGACAACGTACAAACGACAATCATTCGTGGTTCGCATACCACATTATTACATAAGAGTAAAAATAAAATAAACAATGAAAAGCATGACGAACGCTCTCTTTAGGATCTTCTTCTTGACTGGGTCGCTACTCCAGACCATCTTTCTCGTAGTAGGCATCCTCTGAATGGTGTGTCCAATGGGTATGAGTACAGAAAGTACTCAACAAGCCAATGCAAATGCAATAGTAATGCAAGGTAATAACAAAGGAGGAATAATGGCTAAAAGTGTGGGAAAGTACATTTTTCAGTTATTGCATTTAGTGTAATCAAATTTAATCATGCGGAATAATAAACATGAACATCATAATACCATCTAACTCGAGGAGTACGTTTTCCCTCCTCGCACAACGGTCCTTACATGTCAAATCATCATGCACACTCACTTCAAGAGTAAACTAATTGTGGGATGTCACGCAACTCGCGTTGACCGTGGGCTCGGCTTTATGAAAAGATGTATGACTCTGATCAGATGTGTACTACTGTACCCACAAGGCACGCACTCATCCATACACCAAAGTGTAACGAGATGACCCATACCACGGGAACTCGTGCCAAAACCTCAACATGAAATGCTCCAAGCGATAACCACCCGCTCTAGGTTTCGCCGGCGCGCCGGGCCGCATCCCGGCTAACGTCGCACTCCCTTTTGCGCCATGTCAGTACAAGCCACCCGCAGGTGCTGCTTGACCCATCTCCAACTGGTGGCCTCGGTTTGGAACACTCCATACCTTAGTTAGGACTTACCCCACTAGACTTGTGGTTAGTACGGAAGTGTATTGCAACGGATCCCGTAGACCGGTCCTTATAGTGCCCTGGGTGCTACCGACCAATGCCCTAGCTTGCACCCGGAACCCACCATGCATACACTCTCAGCCATAACTCTATCAACAACAACATTCTAGAGATAAGGATAACGGGGGATCTTATAGTAGATTCGAATCGCTACGACTCATTTTTAATCCTATAGCAATCGTGTCGATACATTGGACACTAGCTAATAGTACTAATAATATGGTGACAAGGAGTTTAGGCTAGATAGCATGGCTTGGGTTGCACATCAAGGTCGGGGGATCCTATTAAATATATTGTAAGGGTTTCATTTGACTAATGCATGTATATCATATGTGTTTTAGTGATAGTTTAGTAAAACATGGCTTCAATATGCTCAAAAGATTGGTTTGGTGACTTGCCTTGTTCAGCGAAAGGAGAAGGGGGGACTTCAGGAAAGTATTCCGGCTCCTCGGTGGCGTCGTAGTCTTTTTGATAAGAATGATAAAAATAACATTCAATAAACAACCCAAAAACCACGCACAAGCATAAAAGTTTTGATTTGTTTTAAACCAAGGGAAATAAAGTCATTAAGTTTCTGAAATTTACTTTAGGAGTATTTTAAAATGAACTTTTAATGGGGTTAGAAAGCTTCAAAAAGGAATAAAAAATGCTAACTAATGTATTTTCAACTTCCACTTGATTAAAAATAAAAGATTTCAGAATAAACCTAGTGCTTCCATCATACTAGTATGAAAAGAATAAAATATAAATTTTTCCAAAGGTGAAATGGACAATTTTGATTTTACCCTAAAGTGCATTTGAATACTTTATTAAATAAAAATAAAATACTCAATATAAACCTACTGTTTTTATTGCATTAACATGTAGAGAATAAAATTCTAAATTTTCTAGAATTGAAATGGTAATTTTTGGAGTTAAAATGCGCAAGATATGAATTTTAGAAGTTTAAAACTATTTATGAATTTAAATTAAATCCAAAAACAAGCGTCGGTCCACGGTGAACCGGACTCACCGTGAACCCGTGCACTGTGCGCATGCGCCAAATCCAGATCCACCGTTGGATCACGATCGGGCGGCCATGGGCGAGGCGGGGGAGTTAAGTTAACGTGGATGACCAGGATTAAAACATCGAATCGGTACGCGATGGATGGCCCAGATTCATCGCGGGTTTTAAACACTAACGGACGCATGAGATTAAAAGGTATCACTTTGCTTAGATCTGACGGGCCAGATTAAACCGAGGGGTCGATTTAATCTCAGCCGTCGGATCGCGATCGCGCCGTCAGGGATGAATCCGACACGGCACGGGTGTTTTACCCACGCCGGTCGTCTTCTTCGGCGACGGCGAGTGGGCTAGGGGCCACAACGAGCGACGGCGGTCTAAGCTACGCCTAGGGGATCACGGGGGTACCGTTGTGGGGGTCCGAGGTCGACGGAGTGTGGCCGGCGACGAGTGTAGACGACGGAGGCATTCGGGTCCTCGTCGGTGATGGGGATCCGGCGGGGTTCGTCGACGTTGAAGTGGTGGCTGAGGTAGGGGAGGTCACGATGGTCACGTTGGTGCGGTCACCGAGGGTAGAGGAGTACTCCAGTGACGGAGAGCGGCGGCTGGAGCGAGGACGGTGGTGTGGCGTTAAAACAAGTGTCTCAGGCGTTCTGTTCGGTTCCGGAGCGTGAAGGCGTGGGGGTCAAACGCGGTGGAGGTCAGGGGGTTAAATAGGAGCTCCGGCGGGGTTCGGGGGGGTCGCAAGCATGGAAAGCCGAGGGAGGGGTGCATTCATTTGCCGACGAGGTCTCGTCATGCACGGGAGCGATGATCCCGTGGCTTAAACGCATCGCTCAATGGGGGAAAACGGTCGGCAGGGCTCGGGGGACCGATTGATGGCGCCAATTTAATGGGGGAGGGGCCGGTGAGGCGGATCCGAGGGTGAGGTCATCGGCCGGCATGATTTGGGGGCAGTGGCGCGAGGTGGATGACGGGTCCGACAGGTTGGCCAAGGTGGTCAGCGGGCGCGTGTGTACGGGTGTGGCGACTGACGAGTGGGGTCGGGCTCGGTCAAGAGAGGGAGTCGGTTGGCGCCAACAGGTGGGGTCGATCTGCCGGGCGCGCGCGCGAAGGGGGAGGGGTCTCTAACATGTGGGGCCTGTCTGTCAGTACGAGCGCAGGAAGGGAGTGGGCTGGGCCGACCGGTTGAGGGAGAATGGGGGAAAGAGGGGCCCAGTACTGTTCCAAGTATTTTCTGAATAAAAATAATTGCAGAAATTAGTTTAAAATATTTGGGCTACCTCCAAGGGTGATAAAAATTTGTAAAAATTCTCAAAAATATATCTTGGCCTTGGGATCACATACAAAATTTTCTAGTCCTTGGTTTGGATATTTTATTTAGGCTCTAGTTCAATTAAGCTTAGAAGGGCATTGAAGGTATTTCAAAATTAATTATTTCCAGAAAAATAGAATAAAAGGTATTTTTATTTCTTTGAAAATTTGGGCTGTTACAAGAATAAAGTAGTGCGACAAGCAAACCCGCCTGGATCTTGTCATGTTTAACACACTAATCATGGATATTGATTTTTGTTGAGATTGTTGGATAATTCCATGAAAAAGCAGTATTGTTGTCAAGTTGCAATTTTTGCATCCAAAGTAAAGGATTCTAGCTACCAGGCATAGAAAAGATAGCTAAAGCAGTTCTGCACAACACATGCTAAACACCAGACTAAGCAGTGATCAAGTTTTGAATTTTGTAAATTAAAATCATGCTCATTATAAAGTTAGATACATTGAACAGAGCTGAAAGCATCATGATAATGACAATCATGCAAATGCATGTAAAAGCAACTAAGTGTATCAACAAATCATCATAAGGAAGCCAATGCAAAGTAATTGAAATCATGCTCCCTCTCACAAAATGTCGTAAGGATGACAAATACCAAGTTCACCCCGCAAATAAGAAAAACGTGATGCATCAAGGGGTTTGGTGAAAATGTTGGCAAGCTAGTTCTGGGTATCAACATATTTAAGATCAATATCACCCTTCTCATTGTGATCTCTGAGAAAATGATATCTCACATCAATGTGTTTGGTTCTGAAATGCTGAACTGGGTTGTTTGCAATGCAAATCGCATTAGTGTTATCACAAAATAATGGAATACTCTTATAATCTAACCCGAAATCCCGCAAAGTGGAAACCATCATCAAAATTTTTGAGCAACAGCTAGCTGCAACAACATATTCGACTTCAGCCGTAGATTATGCAACACTAGACGATTTGCGAGAAGACCAGCAAACAAGAGAAGTACCTAGAAAATGACAAGTACCGAAGGTACTCTTCCTATCAATTCTACACCCAGCAAAATCCGCATCTGAATAACCACGAAGACACAAAGAGGAAGATGCAAAATACCAAATTCCAAATTCTAGGGTATGCTTGAGATACCTGAGAATGCGCTTTACCGCTTGGCGGTGAGAAGCTCATGGCAAAGCCTAAAAACAAGCGCACAGACACACAACGAAGTGTATGTTCAGCCTCGTAGCAGTCAAGTAGAGGAAGGATCCGATCATGCTTCGGAACTCCTTTTGATCTACGGCTTCTCCATCCTCGTTAGGATCCAATGCTACAAATGTAACCATTGGAGTGGTGAGTGGATTCGCATCAGCCATGTTGAACTTCTTGAGCAGGTCTTTGGTGTACTTCGTCTGGTGGACGAAGGTACCTTGTTTTCTTTGCTTGATTTGCAAACCAAGGAAAAATGTGAGTTCACCCATCATGGACATCTCGAACTCCCTGCTCATAGTCTCTGCAAACTCGGCAACCAAAGCATGAGAAGAGCCACCAAAGATGATATCGTCAACGTAAATCTAAACTAGGAGGAAATCTCTGCCATGCTTGAGAGTAAGAAGGGTTTTATCTACTGAACCCATCAAATACCTCCGCTCAAGCAGAAAAGACTTAAGTCTATCATACAAAGCCCGAGGGGCCTGCTTGAGTCCATAAAGAGCCTTATGAAGTTTAAGGACTTTATATGTGTTGACGCAGAAATGTGCCCCCGCACTTGGGCCGATTCGATGTCCAAAAGTATCGCAACGATACCGACGCCGCATTCTGACTACCCTGGATAGTGACAAGGGATTTGGAGTCGCCAGGCAATCAGATAAATAATTGATATTTCAATCCAATTGGTCGAAAAGTACTAGTAATAATGTAAACAGTAACAAAATGA
Organism: Zizania palustris; assembly: GCA_019279435.1. Classification (NCBI taxonomy): domain Eukaryota; kingdom Viridiplantae; phylum Streptophyta; class Magnoliopsida; order Poales; family Poaceae; genus Zizania; species Zizania palustris. Next base: position 43,685,220 of record JAAALK010000287.1, read on the forward strand.
TAAAAATACCTCGAATCGGCCAATTCGGAGGCCGATTCGGAGTTACAACAAAGATGGTCCGAAGGGTCCCTAGAGCACCTTCGGCCTCAAGCCCAGTCAGACCGGAGGACTGCGAACGGGCTCTGGCCGGAGTCCCAAGGACAGCTTCGAAGGGTGGCTCCAGCGTGGTGCGGAGGGTCCCGGTCAGACCGGCACGGAACTCCCGGTTGGACCGGCGAGGCAGGCTTCGACGCGTACGGGATCCGGCGCGGCGCAATGCGAAGGGGCTTCGGGCACAACCTCCGGACTCCGGCGCAGCGTGGTGCGGAGGTCCCCAGTAGGACCAGCAAAGTGTCATCGGTTTGACCGGCTATTGCCGATAACAACGTGACAAGGCCCGGTCAGACCGGTATCTCAATGCCAGTCGGACCGAAGTAACAGATCCGATCTGCTAAACCTCACACCGGTCGGACCAAAGTAACAGATCTAATCTGGTAAACCTCGGTAGTCCAAGCAAACGATCTTCAATCGCCTCCAAACTTTGTAGAGATGTTTAAGAAGGCAATTGATCTGCAAAGATAATATGAGATCAAATACAATTCGGCTAGAGGGCCGAATTGCCGAGTAAGGCGATAAAAACAGATAAAAAGGATAGCAATCTGTTACGTGGATTAACAGGAGGTTCACAAGCGAACCAGCAAGGGTTACCGTGATTACGGACGCGGCAAACGGAGGGCTTTCAAGCAAACCCACGAAGATGCGAAAAGTAAAAGAAATAAACGCGATTCAAAGCTTGGACTTTAGATTTTTAGATTGGAGAGAGCGAGACTTGAATCGGCCTTGCCCCCAATATTTATAGGGGGTGGGCTGGTTATCCCTGGCTAGAGATAGAGTAAGATGCGGCCAAAACTCTATTAGGATAAGATTTGGGCAAAAATACCTCGAATCCTCCTCGGATCCATATTCTAAACCTTGGTCGGTCTGACCGAGCCCATGGATCCGGTCTGACCAGACCTAGCCGGTTGGACCGACCTACCATAGCCGGTCAGACCGGCCTTTGCCAGGTTTGACACATTTTCAGTCAAAAATACCATTTTCAGTATTTGCCTAATTTGACCATTAATGCCATTTTTTGCTATAAACACATGTCCCCTTGCCTTTTAGCAAACTTAGTGAGCTAAAAGCATGATGGGCCTTGGGTGATACTTTCAATATCGGCCTTTTAACACTTCAAGTGTTTTGCCACACACTTGGGAAGTACTTTTTCAAATACCTACCATTCAAAGCCCTTCGAAATCACTCTCCTTGTAAAGACTCTAGGACATATGCATTGCCTGGAGCGATTTCGACTACCTTAAAAGGTCCTTCCCAACTAGGTGACCATTTACCAAATTTTGAACTCCTAGCACCTAATGGAAAAATCATCTTCCACACCAAGTCATTGATTTGAAATGATTTTTCCTTGACCTTCTTGTTGTAGTCCCTAGCTACTCTTCTTTTATCTTTCTCTATTGCCTCTAGAGCCTTCAACCTCTTATCGGTCACTTCTTCTAAATTATCCTTTAGAAGTGTCTCATATTCGTCGACCGATAAGCCATCTTGCTTAAGAAATCTCAGTGAGCCAAGATCCACCTCTACCGGTAGAACGGCTTATTGTCCCTATACTAACTCATATGGACTGACTTTAGTGGCACCATGTCTTGCAACTCTACTAGCTCATAGAGCTTCGGAAAGTACCTCGTGCCACCTCTTTGGAAACTCTTCAATCTTCTTCTTGATTATCTTAATCACAGTTTTATTACTAGACTTGGCCTGACCATTGGCCTAAGCATAATATGGGGAAGAGTTTACCAATTTGATCCCATAGTATTTGGCAAAGTCCCTCACCTCTTTAGCAACAAACGAAGTACCTTGGTCTGTAGTGAGAGTTTGGGGAATGCCGAATCCGTGTATAATGTGTTTCAAGATGAAATCAATCACCTCGTTGTGAGTCATGTTCTTGAGTGGCATGTCCTCGGTCCACTTGGTTAAGTAATCTGTCGCCATCAACACGAACCGATGCCCTTTCAAAGACGGAGGATGAATTTGGCCGATGAAGTCTAAACTCCAACCTCAGAACGGCCATGGTTTGATAATAGGATTAAGCATCGACGTAGGTGCTAGCTGAATATTGTCAAACTATGGCACCCCGATTTACCAAATCGGAACATTATTGAATTTCCAAAAAAACAATAATACAAGAGGTTCATCATGTGACAACGTACATACGACAAGCATTCGTGGTACGCAGACCATATTATTACATAAGAGTGAAATAAAAATAATAATAATAATAATAAACTGCATGACGAACGCCTTCTTTAGGATCTTTCTTCTTGACTGGGTCGCTACTCCAGACCATCCTCGTAGTAAGCATCCTCTGAATTGTGTGTCCAATGGGTATGAGTACAAAGAGTACTCAACAAGCCACCGCAAATGCAAATAGTAATGCAAGGTAATAACAAAGGAAGGACAATGGCTAATAGTGCGGAAAAGTACATTTTTCAGTTATCGCATTTAGTGTAGTCAAATTTAATCATGCGGAATAATAAACATGAACATCATAACACCATCTAACTCGAGGAGTACATTTTCCCTCCTCGCACAACGGTCCTTACATGTCAAATCATCATGCACATTCATTTCAAGAGTAAACTAACTGTGGGATGTCACGCAACCCGCCCTTGACCGTGGGCTCGGCTTTTCAAAAAGATTTATGACTCTGATCAGAGGTGTACTACTGTACCCACAAGGCACACACTCATCCCAAACACCAAAGTGTAACGAGATGACCCATACCATGGGAACTCATGCCAAAACCTCAGCATGAAATGCTCCAAGCGATAACCACCCGCTCTAGGTTTCGCCGGCGCGCCGGGCCGCATCCCGGCTAACGTCGCACACCCTTTTGCGCCACGTCGGTACAAGCCACCCGCAGGTGCTACTTGACCCATCTCCAAGTAGTGGCCTCGGTTTGGAACACTCCATACCTTAGTTAGGACTTACCCATTAGACTTTTGGTTAGTACGGAAGTGTATTGCAACAGACCCCGCAGACCGGTCCTTATAGTGCCCCGGGTGCTACCGACCAATGCCCTAGCTTGCACTCGGAACCCACCATGCATACACTCTCAACCATAACTCTATCACCAACAGCATTCCAGAGATAAGAATAACGGGGATCATATAATAGATTTCAATCGCTATGACTCATTTTTAATCCTATAGCAATCGTGTCATTACATTGGACACTAACTAATAATACTAACCATTTGGTGACAAGGAGGTTAGGTGAGATAGCATGGCTTGGGTTGCACATCAAGGTCGGGGGATCCTAAATAAATATATTGTAAGGGTTCCATTTGACTAATGCATGTATATCCTATGTGTTTTAGCGATAGTTTAATAAAACATGGGTTCAATATGCTCAAAAGATTGGTTTGGTGACTTGCCTTGTTCAGCGAAAGGGGAGGGAGGAACTTCCGGGAAGTATTCCGGCTCCTCGGCGGCGTCGTAGTCTTTTTAACATGAATAATAAACATAATATTCAATAAACAATACAAAATCACACTACAAGCATAAAGGTTTTGCTTAGGTTAACTTAAGGAAAATAAAGGTGTTAAATTTCTGAAATTCATTTTATGGATATTTAAAATGAACTATAATGAAATTTGGTCCTTTATAAAAGGGGTTTTAATTGTAAATAATCTTATTTTAAGTTTTCTAACTAATTTAAAATAAGAGGTTCAGAGAAAACTTAGTGGTTTCATTATATTAACAGGAAATGAATAAATATAAATTTTTCTGAAATTTAAATAATTAAATTTGTAATTTACTCTAAGGGCATTTGAATACTTTATTAAATAAGAATGAAATATTCAAAGCAAACATACCGTTTTTAGTGTATTAACATGTAGAGAATAAAGTTACAAATTTTTTGGATTTGAAATGATAATTTTTGGAGTTAAAATGCGCCAGATATGAATTTTAGAAGTTTAAAACCATTTCTGGAATTTAAATTAAATCCAAAACAGACGTCGGTCCACCGTTGGATCCAGATCCAACGTGCGGGGGTGAGGCGGGGGCGTTAAGTGGCAATCAACAGCCCACTGCGCTCGATACCCCTTTGACCAGATGGACGCGCGAGATTAAACGTCGCAAGGGTTCTACTCCACACCGTCGGATGGAGATCGTGCGGCCAGGATAGAATCCAGCACGGCACGCGTCGAGAGGGGTAAGGCACTCATCTTCCTCGACTCCAGCGACACGACGGCGAGCGATTCCGGCGACGGTGACGGTTATCCGGCCTAACTAAGGCTAAAAATGTAAAGAGGGAACTACGGGGAACACGAGGGTACCCTTGCGGTGGTCCGAGGTCGACGGGGTGTAGCCGGCGACGAGCGGAGGCGGCAAAGATTTCGGGTCCTTTTTGGCGGTGACGTTCCGGCGGGGTTCGTAGTCGACAGAGGGATGGCCGAGGTCGAAGAGTCTCTGGCGGTCATGGAGGTGCGGTCGGCGAGGATGGAGGGGGTCACCGGCGACGGCGAGCAGTGGCTGGAGCGAAGGCGGCGGTGAGGTGTTAAAAAGTGAAATGTGGCGCTCTGGTTCGTTCTCAGTGCGTTCGGGCGTGCGGGCTGGACGAGACGAAGGCCAATGGCTTAAATAGAGGTGCCGGCGGGGGATAACGGGCAACGTACACAAGGAAAGCCGAGAGGGGGGTCTTCAATGGCGCCGGCAAGGTCTGCCATGCACGCGAGCACTGATCCCGTGGCCTAAATATGTGGGTTAACGAGGGGAAACGACCGGCGTGGCGCGGGGAACCGATTGATGGCGCCGATTTAATGTGGGAGGGGCCGGCGAGGCGGATCCGAGGGCGAAGTCATCGGCTGGTGAGATTAGGGGGAGATGGCGTGAGGTGGATGACGGTCCTGACAGGCGGGGGCCACAGGCCAGCGGGCACGAGCGAACGGGCGTAGGGACTGACGGGTGGGGTCGAGCGGTCGGGCGCGAGGGGTTCGATTGGTGCCGACAGGTGGGGCCGAGGCATTGGGCGCGCGCGAAGAGAGAGGGGCTCGCTGACAAGCGGGGACCGGGCGTCAGTCTGAGGCACGGGAAGGGAGTGGGCTGGGCCGGCCGGGGGAGCGAGAGAAAGGGAGGGGGCCGTTACTGTTTTAATGTTTTTCTGAATAAAAATAATTACAGAAAATGGATTAAAATAATTGGGCTACTTCCAAGGTTGATAAAAATTTGTAAAAATTCTGAAAAATATATCTTGGCCTTGGGATCATATACAAAATTTTCTAGCCTCTAGTTTGGTCATTTCATCTAGGTTCTAGTTCAATAAGGTTAAGGAGGGCATTAAAGGTATTTCCAAAATAAATAATTTCAGGAAAATAGATTAAATGATATTTTTATTCCTTTGAAAATTTGGGGTGTTACAAACCTATCCCCCTTACAAAGAATCTCGTCCTCGAGATTGGAACGCTACTCGAATAGTTTGGGGTATTGGGCTTTCAACTCATCCTCTTTTTCCCATGTGGCTTCTTCAACGGGGTGGTTGTCCCACTGAACCTTGCAGAAGCGAACCACACGGCTCCTGGTTACTCTTTCCTTAGTCTCCAGGATCTTGACGGGTTTCTCGATGTAGGTCAAATCCTCTTGGACGTTGAGTTGTTGGAGATCGGCTTGCTCAGCGGGCACACGAAGACACTTCTTCAGCTGAGAGACGTGGAACACATCATGAACTCCTGCCAAGGATGGAGGCAGTTCTAGTTGATATGCCACTTCTCCTTGCCGTTGGAGGATCTAAAAAGGTCCGACATAGCGGGGTGCTAGCTTGCCTCTCATGTTGAACCTTCGAGTGCCACGGAGGGGAGTGACGCGGAGATAGACATAATCACCCTCCTCAAAGGTTAGGTCTCTACGTAGGTTATCAGTGTAGCTTTTTTGTCGGGACTAGGCTATCTTCAATCTGTCCTTGATGATCTTGACCTTCTCTTCGGCTTCTCTTAGTATATCTGTCCCAAACAATTGTGACTCTCCGATCTGATCCCAAAGTAACGGTGTTCTGCTCTTACGCCCATAAAGTGCTTCGAACGGGAACATCTGCAGGCTAACTTGATAGCTGTTGTTGTAGGAGAACTACGCATAGGGCAAGTTCTTGTCCCACATTCCGCCAAAGTCTAGAGCGCAAGCTCTAAGCATATCTTCCAATACCTGGTTGACCCTTTCAGTTTGACCATCGGTCTGTGGATGATAGGCGGTGCTAAAGTTCAGTCGGGTGTCGAGTTCCTCTTGAAGGTTCTTCCAAAACTTAGAGGTGAACTGACTCCCACGGTCAGATACAATCTTCTTCAGCACTCCATGTAGGCACACAATCCGGGTCATATACAACTCTGCCAACTTGGCGACGGTGTAAGTTGTCTTGATGGGGATGAAGTGAGCCACCTTGGTGAGTCGGTCGACGATCACCCAGATAGAATCATGACCGGCTTGGGTCCTGGGTAGTCCCATGATGAAGTCCATTCCTATCTCTTCCCACTTCTATTCGGGGACCTTGAGAGGTTGTAACAGTCCAGCAGGTCTTTGGTGCTCTGCCTTGACTAGCCGACAGCTATTTCCCTCTTCATGTTGACCCACCAATATTTCTCCTTTAGGTCTTGATACATCTTTGTACTCCCGGGATGTATGGAGTATAGAGTATCGTGGGCTTCTTGAAGGATGAGGGTCTTCAACTCAGGCTTGTTGGGTACGCATATCCGGTTTCTGAACCAGATGGTACCATGCTCATCCTCAGAGAATCCGGGGGCTTTACCCTTCCGCATGTTCTGCTGGATCTCCAAGATGTTCGGATCTTCCTTCTTCTTTTCTCGGATCTGGTCTATCAAGACAGGTCTAGACTCCAAAGCAGCGAGGTACGCTCGGGTGGTGATCCCTAAATTTAGCCTTTCCATCTCCTTGTATAGCAAAGGGGCCTAGTCCTGTATCATGATGGCATTGCAGTACCCTTTTTGACTAAGGGTGTCTGCCACCACATTTGCCTTGCCTGGATGATAATGGATGCCCAAGTCATAATCCTTGATCAACTCCAACCATCTCCTCTTCCTAAGGTTCCGGTCTGGTTGGGTGAATATATACTTGTGGCTCTTGTGGTCGGTGAAGACCTCACACTGATTTCCCACAAGGTAATGTCTCCATATCTTCAAGGCATGAACCATGGCTACTAACTCCAGGTCGTGGGTCGAGTAGTTCAGCTCATGCGATCTCAGCTGTCAGGAGGCGTAAGATATCACCTTCCCATCTTGCATCAAGACACACCCCAATCCCTGGCGAGAGGCATCACAGTAGACATGGAAGTCCTTCCGGATGTCCGGCAGGGTCAGTATTGGGGCTGACACGAGCTTCTTCTTAAGAGTTTGGAAACTTTCTTCACAATTTGGGGTCCATTCGAATTTTACCTCCTTCTGCAATAGTCTGGTCATAGGCTTGGCTATCTTCGAAAAAATTTCAATGAACCGGCGGTAGTATCCGGCCAGTCCGAGAAAACTCCGAATCTCGGTCACGTTCGTGGGTTGCAGCCAGTTGGTCACTGCTTCCACGGTGGTTGGGTCCACAGCTATTCCTCCGGCAGATATGACATGACCGAGGAACTTTACCTCAAACAACCAAAACTCGCACTTGCTGTATTTGGCGTACAGTTGTTGTTCCCTTAGCTTTCCGAGGGTCAGACGGAGGTGGGTCTCGTGTTCTTCCTTGGTCTTGGAGTAGACGAGGATATCGTCGATGAATACCATGATGAACTTATCCAAGAACTCCATGAATACATTGTTCATCATGTTCATGAAAAAGGCCGGGGCATTCGTGAGTCCGAACGACATCACAGTATACTCGTAGAGTCCATAGCTGGAGGTGAAGGCAGTCTTGGGTATGTCCTCTTCTCTAATCCTCAATTGGTGATATCCTGACCTGAGGTCAATCTTGGAAAACACCGAGGATCCTTTCAGTTGATCGAACAGGTCATCGATCTGAGGCAATGGGTACTTGTTCTTGATGGTCACGTCGTTTAGGGCTCTATAGTCCACACACATCCTCTTGGTCTTGTACTTCTTCATAGCGAAGATGACCGGTGCACCCCAGGATGAGGTACTTGGTCGGATGTATCCTTTCTGTTCCAGGTCTTCGATGTTGCTCTTGACTTCGGCTAGTTCATTGGCGGCCATCCGGTATGGGCGCTTGGAGATTGGAGTGGTCCCGGGGACAAGCTCGATTCTGAATTTGATGTCCCGCTTAAGAGGCATTCCTGGCAGGTCCTCTGGGAAGACGTCCATGAACTCCTTGACTATGGGCACTTCTTCAAGGGCTAGAGAGTAAAGAGATGTCTCAAGTGGTTTGCGGCTGGTCATCCGAAAAGTGACGGCTTCGCCTTCGGGGTTGGTCACTGTTACGGACTTGTTGGCACAATCGATCACTCCCTTGTGCTTCATCAACCAATCCATCCCTAGGATTAGGCCGAGTCTGGTGCACTTGATGAGGACTGGCTCGGCCCGGAATAATACTCCTTGGATCTCTATTTTAACCTTAGGACTATATAAGTGGGCTAAGGTTTTATTGCCTGGAGTGGCAATCATCATGGGAACTGATAGAGGGAGCACTTCCAAGTTGTTGGTTTTCACAAAATTTTCCGAGATGAAAGAGTGTGTTGCTCCAGAGTCAAATAGTATCATAGTTGGTATGGAATTTGCGGTGAACGTACCGAGCACGACTTCAAGAGCTTCCTGAGCTTCCTCCGCGCTGATGTGGTTGACGCGGGCATGAACTGCCTGGTTGGGTGTCGCGCCTTGGGGTTGCTTGGGGTGGGGACACTAGTGCGAGTAGTGCCCTTCCTTCCAGCAGTTGAAGCAGACGACCGACTTCCCTTGGCGATCCCTCAAGATCAGGGCCTTGGCGACAAGCGTCGGCTGAGCGGCCGGAGCTGGTGGAGACGGCGGGGATGCTCGGCGTTGGATCCATCGGCGGCGTGAGGTGGCCTGTAGGCGGGCCGAGGATGGTAGGCGGGCACTGGTGATGGAGGGACGAAGCGGGGCCTTTGAGAATTCGCCTGTTGATGCTTGAAGGCGATCATCTTATTCTTCTTGAGGTCCAGCTTATTTTGCTCAGTCTCTTGGATGAGCGCCTTGTTCACCAGCCGTTGGAAGTCGGCGTAGTCGGTGGTGACAAGCTGGATGGATAGCTCATCTTTGAGTACCCAAAGGAACTTGGTTGGCGGAGGGCGTTGGTTCGCACCTCCTCTGGCGCGTAGCGTGCCAGACGGTTGAACTCATGGAGGTACTCCATGATAGTCCAGCTGCCCTGCTGCACGTCGTGGAACTCCTACTGTTTCACCGTGATGACTCCGGCGGGGGCGTGGGTGGTGCGAAGGGCGATGGTAAACTCCACCCAAGTCACTACGTGGTCCTCTAGCTGGGACTCACGGTAGTTGTCCCACCACTCTACGGTGGGACCCTGGAGCTGGTGAGTGGCGAAGGCCGCTCTCTCCCGGTCGGTGCCGGGGAGGAGGTCCAACTTCTTCCCTATGGTGTGGAGCCAATCTCCGGCCTCCATGGGGTTGGTGGTGCTAGAGAAGATCGGTGGACGCACGCGCAAGAACTCAGAGAGTTGAGGCACGGGTGCGGGGGCTAGTGCGCGAGGGGCGGGCTCCGCACTTTGCAGGTGGTCCAACTGTGCTTGTTGGTGCTGCATTTGGGTGAGGAGAGCGGTGATCAACTGGTTCTGGTTCGCCATCATTTCCGCCAAGGTAGGATGGTTGGCGGATGGCGGTCCAGTCTGTCGTTGGCCCGTTGCGCCCCAGTTGGGCACAACATTTCCAAGCAAGTCGTTGCTTCCTCCTTCTCCATTGTTGGAGCCGGTGTTCTAGTTGTCGGCCATCTTCTGAACATAAGAACTTTAGTCATAAGATAAAAAGGATGACGATACCACATTTTAATCCAAATGGCCTGCTGAGGCTCAAATATATATATTTCAAGTGGCACAAAAAGTTCATTACATTCTGCTCTTATTTTAATACACCTACAACCCAACTCGTTGTAGGTGGTACCACAACATTATTAAAATTTCAAACAACGGTAGCTATCGCCTACTCGCCATCGGAGGCGGTCTCCGTGCTCTCGGAACCATGAGTACGTGGGTCCAGAGGGACGTTAGGCTCAAGAAAATTCTCGATGATGGAGTCGGAGACGAGGCCGGGGCGCGGTGCAGGGGCGCTGACGGCGGACGGTCCGGCGGTCGAGGGGTGTGGCGGGATCCTCTTGGGGCGAGGAGCAGGCTCGCGGATGGGCTTCCTATTCCTCGGGATGAGGGGAACCATCTCCACAATGTCCTTCTGCAGCTGCATAATCTTGCGCTGCAGCTCGCCATTTTGTTGGATCAAGTTCTTCATCTCCTGACGAAGGAACTCAACCGCCTCATGTTGCTCCTCGGCGTCAAGCATGACCTCGGTATGGAGGTCGTCCATGGACTGAAGAAGACGCGACTGCCAGGCCATGACCGGATCACGAACGGAGTGAACTCCGATGTAGATGCTACGGTGGGTGCCGGGAGTGTGCTTCGGCACAAGCCGAAAGGACGAGTTCTGAAGACGATCGTCATAGATCATCCTCAACTCCATAAGGGCTTGGAGGGCAACGCGTTGGCATGCGACGTCGAAGCTCGGGCCCCCAAGTGAGGTTGTGAAGGGTAGCAGGTGTTCTCCGGATCCGTGGATGGTGAGGAAGACGTCGCAGGGTCCGGCGAACTCTTCCATGTACACCCCATGGAACTCGGGCTCAAAGAGGAACCCAAGGAAGGTGAGCATCATGCGGAGCTCCCTGACGAAGCCCTCGTAGTGGCGGCAGTAGCTGTGTACTTGGTAGTCCGGCATCTACAAAAACAACATGTTGAAGAAAAGTGAGGGGAGGAACAAAGTTTACAAAGTAGGTTTTCGAGAAATAATTTTCTGCAGCTATTGGCTAGGCTGGTCCGTTTGGCTTCCTACAGTCAAGTCGGCTCTGATACCATCTTGTGGCGCCCCGATTTACCAAATCGAAACATTATTGAATTTCCAAAGAAAAACAATAATACAAGAGGTTCATCATGCGACAACGTACATACGACAAGCATTCGTGGTACGCAGACCATATTATTAAATAAGAGTGAAATAAAAATAATAATAAAAATAAACTGCATGACGAACGCCTTCTTCAGGATCTTTCTTCTTGACTGGGTCGCTACTCCAGACCATCCTCGTAGTAAGCATCCTCTGAATTGTGTGTCCAATGGGTATGAGTACAAAGAGTACTCAACAAGCCACCGCAAATGCAAATAGTAATGCAAGGTAATAACAAAGGAAGGACAATGGCTAATAGTGCAGAAAAGTACATTTTTCAGTTATCGCATTTAGTGTAGTCAAATTTAATCATGCGGAATAATAAACATGAACATCATAACACCATCTAACTCGAGGAGTACATTTTCCCTCCTCGCACAACGGTCCTTACATGTCAAATCATCATGCACATTCATTTCAAGAGTAAACTAACTGTGGGATGTCACGCAACCCGCCCTTGACCATGGGCTCGTCTTTTTGAAAAGATTTATGACTCTGATCAGAGGTGTACTAATGTACCCACAAGGCACGCACTCATCCCAAACACCAAAGTGTAACGAGATGACCCATACCACGGGAACTCGTGCCAAAACCTCATCATGAAATGCTCCAAGCGATAACCACCCGCTCTAGGTTTCACTGGCGCGCCGGGCCGCATCCCAGCTAACGTCGCACCCCCTTTTGCGCCACGTCGGTACAAGCCACCCGCAGGTGCTGCTTGACCCATCTCCAAGTGGTGGCCTCGGTTTGGAACACTCCATACCTTAGTTAGGACTTACCCATTAGACTTGTGGTTAGTACGAAAGTGTATTGCAACGGATCCCGCAGACCAGTCCTTGTAGTGCCCCGGGTGCTACCGACCAATGCCCTAGCTTGCACCCGGAACCCACCATGCATACACTCTCAACCATAACTCTATCACCAACAGCATTCCAGAGATAAGAATAATAGGGATCATTTAATAGATTCCAATCGCTACGACTCATTTTTAATCCTATAGCAATCGTGTCATTACATTGGACACTAACTAATAATACTAATCATTTGGTGACAAGGAGGTTAGGCGAGGTAGCATGGCTTGGGTTGCACATCAAGGTCGGGGGATCCTAAATAAATATATTGTAAGGGTTCCATTTGACTAATGTATGTGTATCCTATGTGTTTTAGCGATAGTTTAATAAAACATGGGTTCAATATGCTCAAAAGATTGGTTTGGTGACTTGCCTTGTTCAGCGAAAGGGGAGGGAGGAACTTCCGAGAAGTATTCTGGCTCCTCAGCGGTGTCGTAGTCTTTTTAACATGAATAATAAACATAATATTCAATAAACAATACAAAATCACATAACAAGCATAAAGGTTTTGCTTAGGTTAACTTAAGGAAAATAAAGGTGTTAAATTTCTGAAATTCATTTTATGGATATTTAAAATGAACTATAATGAAATATGGTCCTTTATAAAAGGGGTTTTAATTGTGAATAATCTTATTTTAAGTTTTCTAACTAATTTAAAATAAAAGGTTCAGAGAAAACTTAGTGGTTTCATTATATTAACAGGAAATGAATAGATATAAATTTTGCTGAAATTTAAATAATTAAATTTGTAATTTACTCTAAGGGCATTTGAATACTTTATTAAATAAGAATGAAATATTCAAAGCAAACATACCGTTTTTATTGAATTAACATGTAGAGAATAAAGTTACAAATTTTTTGGAATTGAAATGATAATTTTTGGAGTTAAAATGCGCCAAATATGAATTTTAGAAGTTTAAAACCATTTCTGGAATTTAAATTAAATCCAAAACAGCCGCCGGTCCACGGTGAACCAGATCCACTGTGAACCCGCGCACTGTGCGCGTGGTCTAGCCCATCCTGGACCGTTGGATCCAGATCCAACGTGCGGGGTGAGGCGGGGGCGTTAAGATGCGATCAACGGTCCACAGCGCTCGATACCCCTTTGACCAGATGGACGCGCGAGATTAAACGTCGCAAGGGTTCTACTCCACACCGTCGGATCGAGATCATGCGGCCAGGATAGAATCCGGCATGGCACGTGTTGAGAGGGGTAAGGTACCCGTCTTCCTCGACTCCGGCGACACGACGGCGAGCGATTCCGGCGACGGCGAGGGTTATCTGGCCTAACTAAGGCTAAAAACGTAAAGAGGGAACTATGGGGAACACGAGGGTTCCCTTGCGGTGGTCCGAGGTCGACGAGGCGTGGCCGGCGATGAGCGAAGGCGGCGAAGACGTTCGGGTCCTTGTCGACGGTGACATTCCGGCGGGGTTCATCGTCGACGGAGGGATGGCCGAGGTCGAAGAGGCTCTGGCGGTCACGGAGGTGCGGTCGATGAGGACGGAGGGCGTCACCGGTGACAGCGAGCAGTGGCTGGAGCGAAGGCATCTGTGAGGTGTTAAAAAGTGAAATGTGGTGCTCTGGTTCATTCTTAGTGCGTTCGGGCGTGCGGGCTGGACGAGACGGAGGCCAATGGCTTAAATAGAGGTGCCGGCGGGGGATAACGGGCGACGTACACAAGGAAAGCCGAGAGGGGGGTCTTCAATGGCGCCGGCGAGGTCTGCCATGCACGCGAGTGCTGATCCCGTGGCCAAAATGTGTGGGTTAACGAGGGGAAACGGTCGGCGTGGCGCAGGGGACCGATTGATGGCGCCGATTTAATGTGGGAGGGGCCGGCGAGGCGGATCCAAGGGCGAAGTCGTCGACCGGTGAGATTAGGGGGCGATGGCGCGACGTGGACGATGGTCCTGACAGGCGGGGGCCACAGGCCAGCGGGCGCGAGCGAACGGGCGTAGGGACTGACGGGTGGGGTCGAGCGGTTGGGCGCGAGGGGTTCGATTGGCGCCGATAGGTGTGGCCGAGGCGTCGGGCGCGCGCGTGAAGAGAGAGGGGCTCGCTGACAAGCGGGGCCCGGGCGTCAGTCCAAGGCACGGGAAGGGAGTGGGCTGGGCCGGCCGGGAGAGAGAAAGAATGGGAGGGGGAGGGCCCGTTACTGTTTCAATGTTTTTCTGAATAAAAATAATTACAGAAAATGGAATAAAATAATTGGGTTACTTCTAAGGTTGATAAAAATTTGTAAAAATTCTCAAAAATATATCTTGGCCTTGGGATCATATACAAAATTTTCTAGCCTCTGGTTTGGTCATTTCATCTAGGTTCTAGTTCAATAAGGTTAAGGAGGGCATTAAAGGTATTTACAAAATAAATAATTCCAGGAAAATAGATTAAATGATATTTTTATTCCTTTTAAAATTTGGGGTGTTACACAAACTTTTGACCAGCTTCACACCCTCTATAGTATCTAAAACAGTCTTCAGTCATAGTCGGTCAATAAAAACCCGCCCTTTTGAGCATCCAACTCATCTTCGGGGCCGACTGATGAGTACCGCAAAGCCCTTCATGTACTTCGCCTGCAGCAACTCTAGCTTGATCGGAGTCCAAACATTTCAAAAGTACTCCATCAATAGTCTGGCGATACAACACATCATCGAGCAAACCAAATTTAAAAGCCTGTCGCCGAACCTTTCGAAAAACCTTTTGACTTGGATTTCTCAAATATTGGACGATTGGAATCCTCCAATCGTCCTCACTGATCAAAGGAGCAATGGAAAAATTCCCACTAGAATTGACCTCGAGATTTCTCATTTGGACCTGCCCCCCGGGTGCTAAACCTTCCTGGTAACAGTCGGTCGGACCGGCCTTGTTGGCCCGGTTCAACCGACTATTGCCGGTCATCTGGCGCGGTCCGGTCTGACCGTCCTGACATGGTCGGTTGGACCGGGCCCGTGAGGGCGGTCTGACCGTGCTTACAAGGCCGGTCAGACCGACATCAGTACCCTCGGGTGCTACATCGTCTTCAAGCATCGGCTTTTCTCGTGTGCAGAATTTACCTCTCCTAATTTGATAGCTTGATGCTTGTTGAGCCAAGTCATTTGCAAGCGAGTTGGCCTCTCTAGATACATGAGTAATCACAAAATCATTAAAGGTAGCAATTAAGTCTAAACACTTATCCAAGTAGCTATTTAGTAAACTGTTAAAACATTGAGCAAGCTTGGCTACTTGTTGCACAACTAATAAAGAATCACCATATGCATGAACATATTTCATACCCATGGAGTTTAACAAGTCGAGACCTAGCAATAGGGCTTCATATTCGGCTTGATTATTAGTTGAATGAAATTCTAAACGGCCCGAGGTTTCAAAGTGCATACCACTTGGTGATACGAGCACCACTCCAACACCTTGGCCATTTTTGCAAGCCGAACCATCGAAATAAATTTTCCATGGTAATACTTAAATCAAAGCGACTTCATCGCCCCAATTGACATCTACATGGTGATCTACTATAAAATTAGCAACGACTTGACCTTTCATAGCCCTCAACGGTTCATAAGAAAAATCATATTGAATTAACGCATACGCCCACTTGCTGATTCTACCACCTAGAATCGTCTTTTGCAACATGTACTTTATGACATCCGTTTGGTAAGTGACAACACATGTTCTAGGGAGAAGATAGTGATGCAATTTGGTACACACATAATAGAGGGATAAACACAAATGTTCCACAAACACGTACCTTGTCTCGGCATCTAGAAGTCGACGACTCAAGAAGGTGATGATGTACTCTCTTCCTTCAATGTCCTGAGTCAACAAGGCTCCAATCACATTCTCCTCTGTGGCAATATAAAGTTGAAACGGAATCCCAGCCTTCGGCGCCCTTACTACTGGCGGCGTCGATAAGCACTCTTTGATTTTCTCAAAGGCGCGTAGCTGGCTTGCCCCCAAGTGAACTCGGCTTCATTTTTTAGCCGGAGTATCGGGACAAAAGCATCAATTTTGCCAAACAAGTTAGATATAAAGCGTCGCAAATAATTAACCTTGCCTAGCAATTTTTGCACATCTTTCTTACATGTCGGCGCTACACATCCTCTAATTTTCTCAAGCCTCTTAGGATCGATTCCAATGCCTCTTTCATGAATCATGAATCCCAAGAACTTACCCGCCGACACGCCAAAAGCAGACTTGAGCGGGTTTATTTTTAAGCCATACTGGCGCATTCTTTCGAAAGCAACTCTTAAATCGGCGAGGTGGTTCTCCATAGTGTCCGATTTGACCACAACATCATATATATAAACCTCTAACATAACTCCTAGCAAGTCATGAAAGATTAAGTTCATGGCACGTTGGTATGTGGCGCCAGCATTCTTTAAACCAAACATCATTACTACCCACTCAAACAAGCTGACAAAACCAGGGCAGCGAAAAGCCGTTCTAAAAACGTCCTCTTCAGCCATAAAGATTTGATTATAACCAGCGTTGCCATCGAGAAAACTTAGTACCTTGTGTCCCGAGGCATCGTTGATCAACATGTCGGCTATTGGCATGGGGTACTCATCTTTTGGAGTGGCTTTGTTCAAATCCCTGAAGTCGACGCAGATGCGGATCTTGCCACTTTCTTTCTTCTCGATAGGAACGATGTTAGCGACCCATTCTGCGTACCTGCATGGCCTAATAAAACCTGCCGCTAATAGACGTTCAACCTCCTCTTTAACTCGGTCATAGATGGCCGAATTGAAGCGGCCCAACGGCTGCTTATAAGGCCTAAACCCGGGTTTGATGGGGAACCGATGCTCAACAAGCTCTCAGCTTAACCCAGACATCTCGTTATAGTCCCATGCGAAGCAATCAACATACGATTGAAGCAATTTTATTACTTCGGCCTTTACATCATTATTCAAATTCTGATTTACAAACGTCGGCCTCGGAACACTACCATTTCCTATGTCTACTTGTTCTAAAGGGTCGGCCGACGAGAAGCCTTGACCTAATTTTTCTACCTCGCTAAAATCTTGAATGGCTTCGGCGATACCGTCTTGAGAAGATCGATATTGCTCCACGCGAGATTTTAGACAATCAATATTAGCGCTAGACATTCTACTATCTTAGACACAACCAAGCCACACCGGCCGCCTTTACGGAAATAGGAACGAACCTCTCCTCTGATACACTGACAAAGTCATAATCCGAGAGGTCCTGTCCCGACAAGAATTCTATCTCTTCATGGGTGGAGTCGCCGAACGCATCGGCCAAACTAACATGGGCCGATGTATCAGCGTATACTATCTCGAATTCGTCGCCATCCCATTGTATTAGGTGATGGTGCAGGGTAGACGGCACACACTGGTTTGTGTGGATCCAATCACGCCCAAGCAATACATTATAATTACCTTGCACGTCGATGATGAAGAAGGCAGTAGGTAGCGTCTTGTTCCCTACTGTCAATTCTAGAGACAGCACGCCTCTGGCCTCTGTCGTGTCACTGTTGAAGCTATTGAGGGTGACATTGGTCTTCTTCAGGTCATTGTCATCTTTGCTGAGCTTCTTTAGAAGGGAGTACGGCATTAGGTTCACGGTGGCGCCGCCATCGACGAGCATCCTCGAGACAGGCTTCCCGTCGATGTGCCCCCTTATGTAGAGAGGTCTCAGGTGACGTCTCGTGTCTCCGGGCTTCTCGAATACGGCATCCCATGGGCCAAGGTCTAGCTGCGCGACCCCAGCCTCCTCCTGCAGTGGAGCGAACTCAAAAGGCAACATGACGACGCCGATGTCCATCGCCTGAGGAGCGGGCCCCTTGGATAGGAGTGTAGTCATCGTCAAGCAAGTCGTCATCGTCGGATCTAACAACGGGGGCCGAGTCATTGACTATGACCGACCTAGGTCTCCATACTTTCTTCATGGTGGGCCAAGGACGGATTTCCTCAAAAAGTGTGTCTCGTGCCTCCTCGGCCTTCTCTTCTCGTATCTCTTGTGCCCGCAAGCGCTACAACCTCCTCTTTTGTGACTTGGACATCCTCGAGGGCGCCCACGATGGCTGAGGACGGGTGTCGGGTGCCATGGTCTTGCTTCTAGCATTTTTGGACGAAGGGGACTTGTCTGTATCGGCCTCGGATATCTTGCGCTTACCATGAGAGGTCCCCTACTCCTGGTCGGTCGGAATGGCCATAGCGGGCCGGTCGGACCGGTCTATGCCGAAAACTGTTGTAAGGCCGGTCGGACCAGCCACAGTAGGCCGGTCAGACCGGGCTTCGGTCGGGGCTCCGGTTGGGCTAGGAGATGTGTCTTCGCGCTGTCCCATTGGGGCACCCTTCAGGATTGGGACCTCCTGGGATCCCACCCTGATGACTATAATCACTGAGGTGTCTTCACGTCCATCCCTTCCGGTGCCATCTCGTGGAGCCCGATTCTGGGGTACCACGGACAGGCGGTGAATAATACTATCATCCTGCGCCGGCCCCCAAACCTGCCACTCGGAAACACTAGAAGGAATGTGAGTGTTAGTAGTCAGACATTGCCCGAAGTTCTCCGGCGGTGGAGGCCAAGTCGGAGCCATCGCCCAGTAGTAGGGTGGTGGCATCGGAGGCTCTAGCGGCCTCGCCCACTGAGTGCCAAACCCGTTGGCCTGTTGGAAGCTTGGCCACGTCGACGGTACCTCGGACCAGACCAGCAAAGGGTCCTACCAAGCTGGAGGTAAACTAGCCCATGGCGGAGATGGGTCCGGCCACTGGAGACTGAATCCATCAGGAGGCTGTAGCCCACTCGGAGGAGGTGGGTTCGGCCATTGAGGATGGAATTCCCCCGGAGGTTAGAGACCATCCGAAGGAGGTGGGTTTGGCCACTGAGGCCCGAAGCCTCCCCAAAATTGGGGCCAAGCCGGAGGAGGGTTCGACCACTGAGGTCCGAACCCTGTCGGAGGCTGGGACCAACCCAGAGGGGGGTTCGGCCAATGAGGTCCAAACCCTGCCGGAGGCTGTATCCACTCCGAAGAGGGGTTCAGACCTTGAGGTCTGAACTCAACCCTCGCGGGGCTCGTTCTCCTAGGGGGTTTCAACCGTCCCAGAGCCCATGGGCGAACACCTCTCCTCTCGGACATTCGCTGGTGCTTGTCCAAAAGCATCTTGTAAGTCACCTTCGGCCTCCTGTGGTGCCTGGCCGAAGATGATGGCTTAATATTTTCTTTCCACACTCCTACTTCCAGATTCTTTGGTACGAGTAATCTGATCGCTTCATCTCAAGTCATCGGCCTTATGGCTGATCGACCTGATATTCCACGAATATCCCATCCTCGTCGTGGTCATCGGCTCAATAGCCGATAAGCCATGCTACTAATGGCATATTTTCTGTTCTCTTATTAGTTGTAGGGTTAAACTGATTGGCATGCCTTGAACCCTTTTTCTAAGAACGTAGGACCTACACTGGAGTGAAGTAGATCTCCCAGGTCACACGTGTGTCAAAGTGTGACCAAAAAACGCACCAACATGTTTGTTGATTGATTTCCCCTAAACCTAGATAATTGGATACATATTTATAATCCAGAGACTTGTCATCCGTTATGATAATCAGAACTGATTCTAGATTTGTTTTTATTTTTCTTCGTCTTTATTAGCTCCTTCATATCTGGCCACATATAACCACCTGGACGAACTTCTTTGATCGCACTTTGACCATACTTTCTTGACTCATGTTGATCGTGTGGTGCTCTTAGTAGGCTTTGGGCCTTTACCAAATCTTGGTGTCAACAGATGTACAAGTCACAAAGGCCTCATGCTAACGTATGAAAGATCAGATGCCTTTGAAATAGCGGGTTATTCAAATTTAGATTTTGTGGGATATGTAGATACTGAGAGGTCCACATCAGGTTACATATTCACACTCGCAAATGGAGTTGTATCGTGGGAAAGCTTCAAACAAACTGTGATTGCATCACCAATGATGTATGTCGAGTTTGTAGCATGTTATGAGCCCACCGGATAAATACTATGGTTTAAAAATTGTGTTCCCGGTCTTAGAGTGCTCGACAACATTGAAAAACCACTTAAGCTATGCTGTGACAATGAACTAACTATATTATACTCCCATAATAACTAGAAGAGTTGTGCTGCTAAATACATCAACATTAAGTATTATATCGTTAAGAAAAAAAATCTAACATCAAATTATTAGTCTTGAGCATATAAGTACCAAGCGAATATTTGTGGATCTACTCACTAAAGACTTACCACCCAATTTATTCAGAGAACACTTAGCCAAATGGTTTTAGAGAAATCCTATGATCTATATATTTTAAGGGCCGAAAATAAGCTAAGAATCTGTTTTAGAATAAAAAGATGTATTGTAGTTATTGAGTCACTATTTACACCCAAAAATGTCACAAATGGTCAAAATGTGCAAAATACCAGAAGACGATACGTTTGATCGAAAATATGACAGATCTGGCAAAGGCCGGTCTGACTAGACATAGTAGGCCGGTCCAACCAGCCAAGTAGGCCCAGTCAGACCAGCCCAATGGGTCCGGTCAGACCGTCCATCGTTCAGGATTAGGGATAAAATAGAAGTTTTCGGCTGTTTTGATCCCCTAATAATATCCTAACGGTTTTTGGTTGAAAATTACTCATATTGGGCGCTAGATAAACCAGTCCACCCCCTATAAATACCAAGGGGCAAGGCCGATTCATGGCATCTACACATAGATCATCATAATGCCTTACTTTTGAATCGTACTACTTTTTCGCCCATGCATTACTTTTATCCTAGCAGTAGAACTTCATCAATTTGATCAGTAAATTGATCGTACTTCGCCACGTTACTGCGAGCTCTTTGTAGGTTTGATCCGAAAACCTTCTGTTTCACCCTCGTACGGGTTTTATATCGTTTTTATCGGCTTATACCGGTGATTTGGTCCCGAGACCGAATTGTCGTTGTTTTCTTATTGTTTTGCAGAGTAATTGTCTTCACAAACTCCCCTGCAAAGTGTGAAGGTGATTGGATTTCAGCTGCTAGGGTTGCCAAGGCCTAAAAGATTGGATCTAGTACTGTCGGTCTGACCGGCGGTACTAGGTCGGTTCGACCGGGCGTCTCTGCACTGCACCGAAGCCATCTACCGAAGCCCATGCACCGAAGTCCCGCACCAGAGCCTGCGCACGCCGGAGCGCCGTGCACCGAAGGCCACCCGACGAACCCCTCCGCGCGGTGCGACCGGAGTCATACGGCCGGTCCGACCGGAGATACTTCACCGGTCAGACCGTCGTAGCCATCCCTTCGCAGCTGCCTTCGGGACACCACCCGAAGCCCCTTTGCACCTCCGGTCCGACCGAGGTTATACCTCTGGTCTGACCGAGCCTAAGGCTGAAGGTGCCCTAGGGACCCTTCGGACCAATCTCCGCTGTAACTCCGAATCAGCCTCCGAATTGGCTGATTCCAGGTATTTTGGTTATTTTATTCTTGTTTACATTATTACTGATACTTTCGGCCATTGGATTAAAATATTAATTATTTATCTAATTTCTTGGCGACTCCAAATACCTTATCACTATCCAGGGTAGTCGAAATGCGGCGTCGGCATCGTTGCGATACTTTTAGACGTCGAATCGGCCAAGTGCGGGGGTGCATTTCTGTGTCAACACACTTTTTGGCGACTCCGCTGGGGACGAGTGGGCCAAGTACAATTGCATCAGCGGCAGGTACGAGTACTACGACTATGTCAATGGTACCCTCTACACCGACAAGCATGGTGGGGAACACAGAGGACGACGACACCGTTACCCCCACTTTGGAGGACCTCTCGGCGGAAGACCGCGCGAAGATTGAAGCCAAAAAGAAGGAGCTTGAAGAACTCATGCTTGGGGGTACATCGGGATAGGCGATGGCTTCGTCAATCGCGGCACCGGATCTACCACATTCACCACGTCAACTAAGGTAATATCCCACTCTTTCTTCTCTTCCCCAGAATTCAAGCAAAAAGTAGCCACAAGGTAGAGGAAGCGATTAGCCGCATGTTCACTGAAATTTGGGGACTCGAGATAGAGTCTAGGGTGAAGGCTAAGTTGGAAAGACTCGGCTTTTCTGAAATCAGTTCCCCTACTACGATTGCTAGCGCTCCCCCTACCTATCGCATACACAGTAGGGTGGAAAAGAGCACAAGAAGAGATGCTGCGTTGATGGCTTCGGCTTTCATGGCCGAAGCCCCTTAGACCTTTGTCGATCATACCGGACCTAGCTGTCCGGTCAGACTGGACAAACATGGTCGGTCCGACCGGCTATACCAGACCAGTCTGGTCGATGCATGCCAGCCCACATCACCTATTTAGCGCACCAGTGCCCCCACACCACTAGCAACGGTCGGTCCGACCGGCTTCTAGGCTGGTCCGACCGGTGCGTACCTGACAGCGCTGATCGACCGTCAGGCCGATGTGACCGCATCCCCGAGAAACGTCGATCTGACCGACTCTAGCTGGCCGGTCCGACCGGACGGGCATGGTCGGTCCGACTGGCAACATCAGGCCGGTCTAACCAGCGTGTACCCTGCCACATTTTTTACACCACCGCCGCATGCACTGATAGTTTCACTAACCGCACCTGCTGCTCCTTTAGCTACCCCACCCGCGTATAGTTCTGGGCACACACCCCATTACACTACATCGGCTCAGGATTGTTTGTCTCGCTCGGCCGATGATATTTTCACATCCCCCATTAGCACTCCGCGATTAGTCTACCCACACTCACCGACAGTAGATGTTGATACACATTGCACACCGATCAAGAATATCATCCCCACCGCTAAACCTCATGGCTAGCAAGACGGTCTTGGTCACACTCCCGTTAAGACTTCTCCCTTTGGGCTAGTGACACAGAAGAATAGTCATACAAGGCCTAAACTGTTGAGGAAGAAATTGTACGCCACACTCAGAGAATATTTAGAGCACGAGTCAAGGGGCCCGAGCGACCCGCAGTCGTACCCTATATATTTTGATTATTGCAAGCTACCCAATAGTTTCGAAGTGCCAGAATTCATGAGGTTTAGCGGTAGTACTACCGAGGCCGCAAGCGATCATGTAGCGCGATTTTTAGTCCAGTGTGGTGAAGCGAGCAGTTGCAATGAGCATAAAGTTAGCTTGTTTTCTCTATCGTTAAGCGCGACTGCTTATGAATGGTTTATATCCTTGCCCGTTCATTCTATTTTTGCTTGGGAAGATTTGGTCCAGAAGTTTCATATGTGATTCTCTCCTAGTAAAATAGAATGTCAGCTAGATACTTTGAGAACGGTTAGGCAACAGATTAATGAGACCATTGACTCTTACATTCAAAGGTTTTTAGAAACCAAAAGTCGATACTCTGACTTAGCTATTAATGATAAATATTTGGCCAAACTCGCATTTGATGGTTTGCTTGTCCACATTAAAGAAGCTGCATGCGGCCATACCTTCACGGATATTGGTCAAGTACTACAAAATGCTCTGGCTATTGAAAGCCGAGTCACGGGTAAGGATAAAATTGTAAACGACCCCGAAAAGGTTGCCGGTGAGCGATCATCTGGCAAGAATAGGGAATTCGATGTCTATACAGCCGAATGGGCTTGGACAAATGAGAGGAGTCCATTTGTGTGCTCTAATTTAAAACCAACACCTCAAAAGAGCTCATGAGGTAAATACACCTTTGATTTGACCAAGTGTGATAAGGTAAATACACCTTTGATTTGACCAAGTGCGCGAAGGCCATATCATCCCGTTGGCGGAGGATCTAGGAGACCGTAAATATTGTAAGTGGCACGACTCTTACACTCATTCTATCGGTAAGTGCTATGTTTTCCGCCAATAAGTTCAATCGACCATTAATGAAGGACGATTGAAGTTTGAAGACAACACTTTTCCCCTTAATATTGATTGCGACACTAGAGTATTGATTTGGCCTGATCAAGCCGAATCAGCTAAGGGAAAAAACGTGGTAGTTGAAGAACCTCGGTCGGATGCACGCAAATCTGTGGATAAAGAAAGGTCGCTTGATGACAAGACAGCTAGACGACCGAGGGTTACTTTTGATGCACTCCTGAAAAAATATGAGCTTATGGCCGAGCAAATAGCAACTCGTCGACCCAACAATTTAGGGAGGCCAAATCCGACCCGTGGAGGAGGATTTGGTCATAGTCCTAATTCATTGGAGTTTTCTTCACCGTCCTACTCATACGGCTTTCCAATGATGTCATGGGGGCATGCCCAATGCCCCGGTACGGGTGTTCGTCTCCATACTTCACCCCATGGATGCCATTCTCACCGCCTCAAATGTCGTTCCCATCACCCCAGATGGCATTCCACCAAGAATCGGCAAAACCAAGGAGACCGGCAAAGAGGCATGGGTTTGATCATAATGTCCAAACTAGAAAGAGTCGGCCTAGATCTTCAAAGATGAAGGAAAGGGACCAGGGAGGTAAACACAATGAGACAACTGTTGCTGACGAAACAGGTGTTTGCGGCGTCCCAATCCTCGATGGAATCCTCCCAAAGAAGGATGGAGGCGACTTAGAAAAGTTCACCAAAGAAATCATTGCCGATCTGACCGCCGCTCTAGGGCCGGTCCAACCGACTATTGTACACCGGTATGACCGGCCTAGCATGGCCAGTCCGACCGCCCCTTTTCAGGCTCCCGGCAAGAACCGGTCTATCCGGCCCAGCATGGTCGGTCCGACCAATAGTTCGCAGGAGGATATTCATAATGACCGCAAAATTATCAGGGCTGATTTGGGAACTTCCCATTCGGCCAAGGCTTCTAGGAATGAGTCTATAGCCTCGAGATCGAAGCTACTACTCTCATGGGCGCCTCCCGAGATAATTAAGTTCCAAAATAGGTGGTTACAACGCCTTCGTGCCGAGTACCTTAGAGGGAGAGAGGCAAAAGAATGCGAAGGTAGCCAACCCGGCAAGCTCACGACTGTAGCTAGGACACGCCAGGTATGGAGACAGAAGTTGGCTAGCAAGCCAGCTTCAACCCTCGCTAAATAAAGACCGTGGCTTCACAAGGGACTCGGGGGGGACGAGCAAAACTGCTAAAGGTCGATTTAATGAAAAATCTGGCGCTTAAGTCCCCTTGTCATTCTAGATAGTTTGTACAAATCATCCCAGCAAATCCACACGCCTTTATTTATGAAATGGACGATTTGATACTTTTGGGGAACTCACAAAAGGACACCTGAAACACATAAGGCCCATGTGATTGTATCGCGCTTGGCCCTTGTGCTTTTAGCTCACCAAGTTCGCTAAAAGGCAGGGGAGCATGTGTTTACACCCAAAAATGTCACTAATGGTCAAAATGTGCAAAATACCAGAAGACGGTACGTTTGACCGAAAATGTGACACATATGGCAAAGGACGGTATGACCGGCCATAGTAGGCCGATCCAACTAGCCAAGTAGGCCCAGTTAGACCGGTCCAATGGGTCCAGTCAGACCGGCCATCGTTCGGGATTAGGGATAAAATAGCAGTTTTCGGTTGTTTTGATCCCCTAATCATATCCTAACGATTTTTGGCCAAAAATTACTCATCTTGGGCACCGGATAAACCAGCCCACCCCTATAAATACCAAGGGGCAAGGACGATTCATGGCATCTACACATAGATCATCATAATGCCTTACTTTTGAATCGTACTACTTTTTCGCCCAAGCATTACTTTTACCCTAGCAGTAGAACTTCATCAATTTGATCAGTAAATTGACCGTACTTCGCCACGTTACCGCGAGCTCTTTGTAGGTTTTATCCGAAAACCTTTCGTTTCACCCTCGTATGGATTTTTTATCATTTTTATCGGCTTTTACCGGTGATTCGGTCCCGAGATCGAATTGCCATCGGAACGCGGCGTCGGTATCGTTGCGATACTTTTGGACGTCGAACCAGCCCAAATGCGGGGGCGCATTTCTGCGTCAACAGTCACATAGTATATAGTTGACTATTGTAATAAACATACTCTATGTATTGATCTGTAATAAAACATGTACTAAGTTAAATTTAAGTTAAGAATTAAGTTGAGATATAATGGAACAATGTTGGTCAGATCTTTCTGGAAAAAGAGTGAGATCGAATCTCTCTCCTCTCGAGTCTCACGTGATTTAATCGGGGGCGTCCAGTCTAGGAAGTCCTATCACGGAGCAAAAATAAAAAAGAGAAAGGGCCAGCTGTGTGAACCACAAGGCTTGTCGCCGTACTATCTTCCAACAGAACTAACCAGCAATCTGATCTACTCTAAGGGCATCTCCAACCAATTCCTCATCCCATTTCTCATCCTATTATTTAACAAAATACTCTTAAAAACACTCTCCAACCAACTTCCTATTTCACTCCCTATCTCATCTTCCTTCCTATTCAAGCGACTCTCTTCCTCAAAGTCAAGGAGCCAAAGCCACTCCCTATCTCATTTTATTATTATTTAGAAAATATTTATATGTTGTAAAATATTGGACAAAATTAATAATCTATCGAAATATTTTATAATATGTATAAGAAATTAAGTTATCATATTTTTCAACACTTATATGCACTTCTATATTTTTATTATAATTTTATATGCAATATATTATTATTTTCAGTATAATTTTATATTTTTCTAAAGTTTTTTATTATAATTTGGTATGTTTGTTAGCATGTATTGTTATATATGTGTTTTTTTAATTTGGTAGTTATAAAATATTAATAAAATATAGGTAGATGAAATATAAGGAACCAAATATGTTGTAAGAAATGAAGAGGCAATCTTGATAGAGAGGTCTCTGTTTTTAGTTATGGGGAAGCTAAGTATCCTGTGCACATCGGCTGACCGTGCACATGGTGCACATGTAAGATCTCCACCTTCAATCTGTAATTCAACGGACAACAGCTCCATTGGGGGTTATCGCAAATGTAGCAAGGAATGGAATAGTTGGGGGTTATCGCAAATGTAGCAAGGAATGGAATGGGGGAGGTGTGAGGTGTTTTCTGCTAAATGATCTGGTGGAGCTGCTGTCCGTTGGATTACAGATTAAATGTGAAGATTTCATATGTGCACCATGTGCACGGCCAGCCGATGTGCACAGGATACTCTCCCTTTAGTTATAGGGAGGTAAAATTAAAGAGTTGGTTGGAGATGCTCTAAGACGCTAAAGTGATGAGAAGCTCTCTGGCCTGCGCGCCGATGATGACACCGACGCACTCCGATGCCGTGGCATCCTTTTCATCAAGCAAACCCGAAGGTACTAATCTATTCCGTACCGGCCTTATGCCTGAGATAATATTCATCTCTAAGTGATGTACCCTGCTAATCATTCCCTAAGAACTAGTTCTCACGGGAGTGGGTTTAAGACCGTTCCCATCGGTTTTTTTTCGGCCGGCCGGCCTGGCACACGGTCCACTAGCTAGTCAGCGGAGCGCCTCGTTACCAGATTGTTGGGTCGTTTTCAACCTTCAGTTAGGTGCACGTACGCCCGCGCAGCCGCGCCGTCGTGCTGGTCACCGCAACAGAGTAGCTAGCTAGCGATGTCGTCTTCGACGACGCGTACCGACCTGAATACTCGATCGAGTTGCCACCGGAGAGGGCAGAGCGAGGACTACTGTACCAGAACTTGGCAGTGCAGAAAAGGCCGCCGACGCGGCGCACGCGCATGGCGCATGCAGCAAGTGCTGTCTAGGTAGCATCGTCGAGAAGTCGACGAGCTGCACCGGAGGTCGCGCGCGCGTACGTACGCACGTACGTGCATCGATGGAAGCTCACGCGCGTTTGCTGCCACGATCGACTCGAAGGTCCTCTAGCGCGACGCGTCGCTGCGGAGCGAGGCGCATGCGGGTATAGTTTTATGTTTTCAGTTTTCTCCACGGTGATACGGCGTGGTTACATTATACATGGGCGTGTACATAAAGACAAAGAAACAATAGTCTTGAATTGGAGAAGAGAACAATAATGTTTAGTTAGTAATGCAGTCTATAAGTCTTAAGTCTATTTTATAGCAGTATTTTTTTCTTCGGGCAATCAATTCTTCGCATCATTTTCCTATAACTTATTCCCTATACCTCTCATATACTCATATAGGGAATAATCCTAAAAGATTTCATCCCTATACAATTTCGGTCTCCAGCAGCTTCTCTAAAACTCATTCCCTATATTTTTAAATCCTCTATTTTATTATTATCTAACGGTAAAAATTCTAAAAATTATATTTTTAACGGCTATATCTCTAACACATATACTATTATGTATAATCATCATTCAACGGTAAAAATTACAACGATTATATTTTCAACAACTATATTTTCGTTGTGAATTTTTATTTTTTTATTAATAAATAAATATCCTATAATTAGTCTAAATAGTTGATCTCAAAAACATCTTAAAAATTATAAAGAAAATAAATTTTACTTTTATTTTTCTATTTTTTCTTTTTTCTCTTTTCTTTTTTATTTTCTTTTTTTACTTCTCTTCTTTCTCTTTCTTCCTTTATTTTTTTCCTTCTTTCTTTCTCCCGGTGTTGACATGGCATGGATAGGGGGAGGAGAGAGATTCCCTAGATTTGGAGATGAGGAGAGAGAGGAGTAAGTGATGAGATAGGGTAAGGGGTGAAATAGGAAATCTGTTGGAGGGTAATTTTTAGAGCAAATACCTTAAATTTAACTATAGGGGACGGTATAGGGCATCTGCCGGAGATCTTATCATTAAAATTTGACTCTCTATATAATATTTTAGAAAAAATTTTGGATGCAAATAAGTTTAAATGGATTTCTCTCTAATAGAGCATCTAAGCTTAAACATCTGTGTAGACACCCTAAAAGTAGTGAGCGAAAAAATTAATTTTAAGAATTCTTTATTTTTGAAAGTAATTTAGAGTACTATTAGAGTTGACTTTTTAGAAGGAAATTATAAGTTATTTAGAATTTTTCTCAAAGATGCTCTTCATAGTAGATTATTAGAGGCCCAGTACATCCCCACTTTGACGGGACCAACTCCAATAACCAGGCCGTAGCCCACCGCGCGTTTCCACGCTTTTCCTCGCCGCCCGCTTCCGTCAGCCAGACAAAACTCGAGACGCCATGAATCATCCAGCTCGACTGCTCCAGATCGGCCTCCGCTGCGCTTTACACAATTACACACCAAACACCAGTGACCGGAAGGGAATGGCCCGACGCCTCGATCGATCGCTTTTTTCCGTGATCTCCTTCGCCTTTGCATGCCGTTGCCGGGAATGGCCGCTTCTTCGATGCTTTTCTGCGTGCATGGCTATTGTGGCATGTGACTAGCTGAGCGGTGTCTGATAAACAAACCCAGAAATCCAAAGCAAACAAGCCACAGTATTCAGGTCGCCATTATTGGTTTAGGTCCAAACGATAAGCACCAAACCAAACTGGCCACTGACCTCTCACCTCTGAAACAGTTAGCCAATAGATGGCGCGAGCAGCAGAGTCGCATAAAGCGTCAAACTAGTGAACCATCCCTTTCCGGCGTACTATATATCGCCGCATAGTCCAAGCTCGAATTAAGTTAACCACTCACAAATCATCAACGACGCTAGCTGATATGTCACTCTGATTAACTGGTGGACATCTTCCAGATCTCATGTCACTGCCAGATCTTAATTCACTTATTCACCCCAAAGGCAACGCATTTCCTATGTGCCCAGACAGCCCAGCTGACTTTATTATTCACCTCTATGGCTCTATGATGATATTTGCTAGTAGAAATTAAACTAGAAAGCATGCTCAAATCTGACCACCATTCGGCATAATCTGCAGGCGCAGTTCTTGCACAGTAAATACCTGAGAATATCAGACATCCAAACTTATAAGAAAATTAATCCCACAAATTAAGAATAACCATTCAGAGACAACATAAAAGGCAAGTCCGAATATAATATGTCCATCATACCACTCAGATATATACGGAAGTTAACTTAGAAATATCCTCATCTCCCATGAAAAATGCATCTCTTCGATCTTTAATGATATAAGTATACGACCTCTTGGAGGGATTACAACATCACTAAATCACATCAAGTCACCACTTCATGCATAATATGATCAACACATAGCAATCATAACAACCAATGAAGTTTTCAACGTCCGATTAACCCGGCCTAGCCTTTGGCGGGTAGATTGGAAGTGTAGTAGCACTCCAATGCAATGACCTATCTCAATCGTTCCTTCAATGCATTATAGTCAGGAATGTCTTTTACTATTTTTGAGAAAAATACATGATCGGTATATAAATTTATGTCAAGGTGTCAAATAGGTTCACAAACTTAAAAAATGCATATTAGTATATCTAAATTTACGTAAGTGATCCAATTTAGTTCAACCACGTGTTTAACCCTCTTTACGCTTACGTGGCTTGTCAGGTGACGCCTCCGTGGTGATGAGTTAGCTCGTGCCTATTCTTTTTTACTATTTAGAGTAAAATATGATCAGTTCATAAATTTACGTCGAGGTATCAAATAGGTACACGAACTTAAAAAATACATATTATGACACCTAAACTTATGTAAGTGATCTAATTTGGTCTAATCATGCGTTTAACCCTCTTCACGCTTACGTGACTTGTCAGGTGACGTCTCCGAGCTGATGAGTCAGCTCGTGCCTATTCTTTTTTACATTTTGCCCCCTACCCAGCCTCATCCCACTCTTTTCACCACACTCCTCTTCTTCTCCGGTTCACCATCAGCAGAGTGGGATGAGACCGGGTAGAGGGTAAAACATAAAAAAGAATAAGTATGAGCTGACTCATCGCCATAGAGCACGCCACCTAGCAAGCCACGTAGGTGCGGAGAGGGTGAAACGTGTAGTTTGATCAGAATCACTTACACATGTTTATGTGCCATAATCTGCATTTTTAAGTTTATGGACCTAATTGACATCTCGACGCAAGTTTATGTACCGGCAATGTATTTTACTCTACTACTAGTCACATGCATGTGCTTTGCAACAGAGAATTTTATTTTTCAATAGGGTATTTGTGTAAAATACATGTTTCTATGTGATTTTTCAGAAATCTAAGTGTTTTTATACAAAATTCGTACATCCGCGTAAAATTAAAAAATTAAAATACAAAAATATTTTTTCCTTTTTATTTTTTTTAATTTTTATTGTTTCTCATGTTTTCCAGTCGCATGCGGCGCCTCGCGCATGCGGCTAGGCGTTTTACGAGGTATAAGTTTTGGTTGGTTTTTTATGGGATGTGGCAAAGACATGCACGGGGATGCGGACGAAAACGGTGGATTATATTAGTTAAGATCTAAGTGTTTTTATACAAAATTCGTAAATCCGCGTAAAATTAAAAAATTAAAATACAAAAATATTTTTCCTTTTTCCTCTTTTTCTTCTTTTTCTTTTTTTCTTCTTTCTCACGTTTTCCTTTCAGGTCGCATGCGGCGCCTCGCGCTGCCCTGCGCGCATGCGACCGGGGCGGGCGGTTTGGCGCATGCGGTCGGGGCGGCGCGGGCAGTTGCGTGCGCGCCGGACGCGCTAGCGAATCGGTTGGCCGGTTTTTACGAGGTATAAGTTTTGGCTGGTTTTTATGGGATGTGGGAAAAGCATGCACGGGGATGTGAACGGAAACATCGGATTATATTAGTTAAGATCTAAGTGTTTTTATACAAAATTCGTACATTCGCGTAAAATTAAAAAATAAAATACAAAAATATTTTTTCCTTTTTCTTCTTTTTTCTTTTTCTTTTTTTTCTTCTTTGTCATGTTTTCCTTTCAGGTCGCATGCGGCCGCGGCGGGCGGGCAGTTGCGTGCGCGCCGGGCGCGCTAGCAAATCGGTTGGCCGGTTTTTACGAGGTATAAGTTTTGGCTGGTTTTTTATGGGATGTGGGAAAGACATGCACGGGGATGCGGACGGAAATGGCGGATTATATTAGTTAAGATCTAATTGTTTTTATACAAAATTCGTACATCCGCGTAAAATTAAAAAATTAAAATACAAAAATATTTTTTCCCTTTTTCTTCTTTTTTTCTTTTTCTTTTTTTCTTCTTTCTCACGTTTTCCTTTCAGGTCGCATGTGGCGCCTCGCGCTGCCCTGCGCGCATGCAGCCGGGCGGTTTGGCACATGCGGCCGGGGCGGGCGGGCAGTTGCGTGCGCGCCGGGAGCGCTAGCGAATCAGTTGGTCGGTTTTTATGAGGTATAAGTTTTGGCTGGTTTTTATGGGATGTGGGAAAGGCATGCACAGGGATGCGGACGGAAACGACGGATTATATTAGTTAAGATCTAAGTGTTTTTATACAAAATTCGTACATTCGCATAAAATTAAAAAATTAAAATACAAAAATATTTTTTTCCTTTTTTTCTTTTTTCTTTTTCTTTTTTTCTTCTTTCTCACGTTTTCCTTTCAGGTCGCATGTGGCGCCTCGCGCTGCCCTGCACGCACGCGGCCGGGTGGTTTGGCGCACGCGGCCGGGCGGTTTGGCACACGCGGCCGGGGTGGGCGGGCAGTTGCGTGCGCGCCGGGCGCGCTAGCGAATCGGTTGGTCGGTTTTTACGAGATATAAGTTTTGACTGGTTTTTTATGGGAGGTGGGAAAGGCATGCACACGGAGCTGCATGGGGAGGGAAGCGCACTGCGCGCGAGCGCTGCGGACGGACGATTGACTTGACACTTTTATATAGTAGAGATTTACAATCTTATTATTATTCAATAATATAAATACGACGTACGATTAGGATTATTATCGGTTAAGGGAGCCAGGGCAATAATTCTTGAACGTGTCCTATTTTTTTCTGAAAATAATCTGAATCAAGAACTCAGCACAAATAGTATGAACTAATTTTAAAACAAATATCTAAATTTTATATTCAGGATTCAGTGTACACACAAAATTATTGCCTTGCTCGATCCCGATCGCCTACATACAGCCAGCGACTGTGCGTTGCTGCGTCGGCCGCCAATACATCACCGGCGAGTCTCTTTCTCGCGCGGGGGTCGGCGAGCGAGAGGGATAACGAGGTAGAGCCCACCACCAAACCAAACCGATTTCTCTTCTACCTATAAGAACGCCTCTCTCTCTCTCTCTCTCTCTCTCTCTCTCTCGCCTCCGGCCCGTCCCCTCCGATTGCATTGGTTTCCTTCAACTCTCTGTTTCGCTCGATCGAGCCCTTGGCGTAGTACATGCACATGGCCTCCCAGTTGGACAGCGGGTACTACTCCCACCAGGCTCAAGGTACGTACGCATGCAGCGTGAGCTCAATTTACCTCTCGATCGCGATCGCGCTCGCTGTCTCGGTCTCTCTTCCTCTCTGTTGATGTTGCTGCCCGCTGCTGCTCCTTCTTCTTCTTCCTCCTCGCTTCTGAGCACAGTTTTTGCCGGTCGATCGAGGTGTCATGTGTCCATCACGCTGTCGAAGCTCCTGTTGGCGACCCTGTTCTTATTTCTTCTGACGTTGTGGTGACCAGATTCAGAGGCTCACCATCCGCAGCATGTAAACAAATTAGGCCTGCCATCTCGCCTCTCCTTTTGTTTGCTCCATCTTGATTTGACGTGCGCCGAGGTGCGGCCAAATTAGGAGCGGTCAGGTTAGGGATAATGGGTGCTATAGCTCTTGGCTTCTAGCCTCTTGCTGCCTGCCGTCGAACGTTCTCTCGCCGAGCTGAGGCGGCAAAGCTCGGCCGCCCGGCCATGAGGCAACGGGAGAACGAATCTGGCAGGTGAACGGCATGCACTCGCGAATTTGCAGGTTAATCCAGTGCAAATCATAATCCACTCGAACCGAACGCCCAAGAACGTCGGTGGGCCCACGTGATCTTCTTTAGCGGAAGGGCAGCGACGACGTGGGCCCCCCACGGGGGCAGGCCAGGCCAGGTGCGCGCGGTGGGCCCTCGTAGGTGGGCTCCACGCGACACGTTTCGTGATCTTAGCGGTCCAGCTCCTATCCGTGGGCTCACGACGAAGGTGGACCACTGACTGCTGACGTCGGGGGCCGTCCGCTTGCAGGCCCATACTCCACGGGAGCGATTCCCCCGGAGGGGTGACTGTGCGTAGAGATAGTTGTACTAAACGTTAGTGTCACGTTTAGACGCTAATTTAAATAATTAAATATGAACTGATTATAAAAATAATTGTAGAATCGTAAGATTATTTATGAGATAAATTTATTAAGCCTAATTAATCAATGATTAGAAAATGTCTATCGTAGCATCACATCGTCAAATCATGGTATAATTAGGCTAATTAGATTCGTCTCGTGAATAATCCAACGATTATGAATAAATTTTGTAAATAGTTCATATTTAATACTCTAAAATAGTATGTAAATATTCAATGTGATAAGACTAAATTTTGAACTAGAGGAAACAAACACCCCTTATTATACCTTACTGACACTGTGGCATAGTCTCTTTCCGGCACTATCTAATTCATATCGAACAGTTTGAGAGGGGATGATTGTCTTCTGCTCTCTGAGCTCACTGACCGCAGAAGATCTTACTTAATACTCTACTTGGCATGTTTCGTAACCTATACTTATTCGATGAATTCTTTTTAAAATGATACAGAGTAGTATTTTGTTTCGAAATTACGTTTTGTTTTTTTTGTTTCAGAAAATTATAAAAATAAATCTCTCAACATTTAAAGTATTGATAAAATCATGTTAGTATTTGGGAAAAGTACTGTTGTAACAAGAGGCCAACGGTCCTATCCGGTTGGTTATTGTCGACCGTTGAATGGTCTGAAACAGAAGAGTAATTTCGCAATAAAATTATTTTAAAAAACATGTTACTTTTTTTATTTCCATCTTGCTGGGAATACTCTTGTTGTAATACTAGTATAATCCCCAATAAAAGAACTAAATAACAACATATCCGTATGGATTTTATTTTCTGCTACTACTAGTTACTACTTAGGGCCTGTTTGGTTTCTTTAGGGACTAAACTAAACTTTAACCTCTTTCTTTTTATAAGAAACTTTAGTCCCTTCAAACAAATATTTGGTTCTAAGAACTAAAGTACTAAAAGAGGGTGAAAGATAAGAGGTAAGTAGCACTTTAGCAGCCCCAAACCAAACACCCCTTATTCCGTTCTTCGGTACTCGGTAGTACAAGAGCTGTACTCTAAGCGGCTGTTGCGTGGTTGGTTTACCAATTGTCGAGCAGAAAATTGGCTTGCATATCTCTCAAAAGTATCATTTACACGACGTCAAGGTTAAAGAATTAATAAAACTACTCTATTTTTTTTACATTAAATCGATAATCATATAAACTAAATTTACTACGGTAAACGTAAACACTCATAAAACTAAGTCTAGATAGTACATCGATAGAGCACGACATGTACTGCTTTGAACAAAAATAACCCTTAAAAGTACCACGAGCGATTGCGCAGTACATGCTAGCTAGTACACAGGTCAGTTTCAGTTCCACGTTGCTCGAGCCACCGATTATATTTTTCGTCTGGACCAGGGGACTTGTTCGTCGTGTACTCTTGATATCATAAGCTCTTGACTCGATCCATCGCCACGTACGTTTTGTCGTGCTTCGCTCACTCCAGTCTCCAGCCCTCCGGAGATAGGTTCCTCTACTGTGTCACTGCTAAATTGTTCCTTTAATTATTGTCTTGACCATAATTACTACAGTTTTGTACCGGTGTCGTACTAGGTAAAAAACATACGACGAGGCAGATAACATGGCAAGTTGGCAACAATTATCGATCAAACAAATCATTTCGTTTACTAATCCTATAAGTAGGATCGGATGTCGAGGTTTAGTTCAGGTTTGCAGATGGATTGGTTAACTTTATAATTTTTAATTAACTCCCGGTACTTCTTTTAAGAGCAGTTCTTTAGTATAATATATTAGTATATAAAATGATTTATTTGTATTTTATTAATTCTGCTATTATGCACGTAAACTTTAAGTAGTGCCACTTGCTTTGTTGAAACGTATTGATTACACACATATTAACCGAATAAAATAAGTTAAAAATTAATTATTTATAAAGAAAAAATTAAATTTGAGAAAAAGTTTCGCTGCCAAAAGAAGAAGCAGCCAAACAAAATGGGGAGAAAATTACGACCACTTAATTACTACTACTCTATAAAGGATAAAAGTATCTCCAGGCTCCAGCCCACTACCAAAGCAGCTGAGCTGACCACGGAACCACCACCCGAGCACGTCCTCGTCGGTTGCTCGGCCGTCGCCCTCTCTGCCTGGCCGCGCACGCGGCGCGCGGCGCTGTTCCTGTTCCGCCCCTCGCTCTCCTTCCCAGTCGCCTCCCTCCTCGCTCCTCCCGCGAGGTTCAAGGCTTCAAGCCTCCTCGCCCGCCGTCGTCCGTGTTCCCCTTCGGCCTGGCTAGCTTGCTCGCCGCCTAGCTCCCCTACAGCCCCACGCCGCCCCCTGCTTGCTCTGGTGCCGACGAGTGCCCCCAGCCGCTCCCAATCGGGCGATCCCTGGGGCCTGGACAGCCATCCGTCTCAGTTTTTAAGGTAGGTACTCGCGTGAAACTTTTGGTGTTTCAGTTGATGCGTAGAGTTAATGTGATGCTGTTCTGTGCTATGACCGCTGTGACGTGAGCTCCGTATGCAATGCAGATGCTCACAAGCGATCTAGTAATTCATTAGAAATTGATCCAATCATAATCCGTTTCGTTGTGTGATAGCATATCATGTAAGACGATGCTGAATAAACATGATCTGGCCATGAATCGGTGGTTGTCTTACGAAATTTTAATGGATTAATGGAAATGATAAAATTTAAATGATTGCTCCCACTTTTTTTGGGACAAAAGCGCTCCCCTTTTTAACAAAAGCATTCTCACAGACTCACAGTCCGACTTATTTGTGCTAGCTTGCTCATTAAGCATCCATTCCATTCTCAAAGTCCCATGCCACATATTTTGCACGAATCTTATTCAGTGTCTAACACGCACGCATGCGTGTCTCATGTTTGTGTAGCTTGCTAAATTTTTCAAGATGAATTAGGATTTTGCCTGTGTTTAATTACTATGTTGTATTTTGCCCTATTCGCAATTATTCTCACTCTATAGCTCTGAATTTTAGCATGCTGACCTGGGTATTAGCGGCTAACTATCACTGCAGTTTATTTGGAAAACGAATATTTTACTGTTATGTGATGAAAAATAATGTTTTGATTTATCTTTTGTGATGAAAATTAATGTTTTTAACTTCACACTACTTTTCCCCCATGTTTTTGTGTTGTTTGTAACCTATTTTTTATGCACAACTGACAAATCTGGGAGCAGCTGCAAGCCTGCAAATATACTTTGACTTTTTTGGGCATTTGGGGACATAACAAAAACAGTGTGATTTATAGTTTTTTACAGTGGCATTCATCTGCACTGTTGCCTGAAACAGATTGCAGGCTTGTTCTAATTTAGGTCATACAATTTGGCGGGTGTATTACCTTTGGTTTTATGGCAATGATGTCCACTTCCCCCTTTATATTTGTTTTTGTATTTGACTGGTCATTCTATTATCTTATCTGTTTGGGAACTTGATTCTGGATATACCTTGGAACTCTATCCTGCTTTAAATTTGTGTGGGTTTACAATAGTAATACTAGTGTCGTAAATGTGCCTTGCCTTGCAGCTCTATCCACGATAAGAAAGAAAAGAACTGAGCCCCATAGTGCTGGGGAAAGTTCTGGAACTCAGCAAGCCATGAGAGGCTCTGGACAAGGCCCATCACAGCGATCTGAGAGAGCTCAACAGCATGGAGGTGGTGCTTGGCCACCTGCTCAACATGCTGGTCGGGGTGGTGGACAACACCAGGGACGTGGTGGACGTTACCAGGGTCATGGAGGGCCGCCATCACATCAATCAAGTGCTAGTCCAGTTGAATATCAAGCACGTGAGTACTATGGCCGTGGTGGTAACCGGCAAGGAGGAATGCCACTACACAGGAGTGGCAGTGGTGGACGAGGAGTTCCTGCTAGCCCATCTAGAACAGTTCCCGAGCTGCACCAAGCCTCACAAGTCCAGTACCAATCTACGGTGGTTACACCATCGCCATCGAGAACTGGCCCATCCTCACTGCCTGTTGAGGTCAGCATTGAACAAGTACAACAACAGTTTCAAGAACTTGGCAACCAGGGTCAAAGTTCCACTACCCAGGCTATTCAACCAGCACCATCGTCAAGTAAATCAGTGAGATTTCCAATGCGCCCTGGCAGGGGTACATTTGGTGATAGGTGCATTGTGAAAGCCAATCATTTCTTTGCTGAACTGCCTGACAAAGACCTTCACCAGTATGATGTAAGATCTTATTTATGCTGGCTTTATTATATGCATGAAGTTTTGTAACTTATGTTCTTTTCATGAGATTTCATTTAATATGTTGTCAGGTGTCTATAACTCCTGAGGTTCCTTCACGTGGCGTCAATCGTGCTGTCATTGGAGAAATTGTAACACAGTATAGGCAATCTCATTTGGGTGGTCGTCTTCCAGTTTATGATGGAAGGAAGAGTCTGTACACGGCTGGACCATTACCATTTACCTCCAGGACTTTTCAAATTATTCTGCAGGATGAGGAAGATAGCCTTGGTGTTGGGCAAGCCGCACAGAGGTACACTCTGTACATATCAATAACCTGATGAAGTTATGTTCCAATGATTCATCTGCTTGTCTTTAGGCGTGAGAGATCATTTACGGTCGTGATCAAATTTGCTGCACGTGCTGATCTCCACCACTTAGCCATGTTTTTAACTGGGAGGCAAGCGGATGCTCCTCAAGAAGCTCTTCAAGTTCTTGATATTGTTCTACGTGAATTGCCCACTGCAAGGTAATTTGCTTCTACCACCTGTTGCTGTATCATAATCATTTTAGCATGGTTTTTAACATTTATATATCTTTTATATATAGGTATTCCCCAGTTGCTAGGTCATTTTATTCGCCTAACTTAGGACGGCGCCAACATCTTGGTGATGGCTTGGAAAGTTGGCGTGGTTTTTACCAAAGCATACGGCCCACACAGATGGGACTTTCACTGAACATTGGTCAGATCCCAATTCTTCATCTTCACGATTCATAGTATTGCTTGAAGAACAATCAATCCTTATAATTTAGAACAATTACCATTTGGGAATGTTAATCTGTTAGACTAACTTGTAGATCTAAGTTTGAGTTGAATGATCTATGTTGTTGACTATTGATAAATAAGGGATTTCTATGGTACACGAAACTTTTAATTTAAAAATATTTAGATTTCACATTTTCACTTCCCCAGTAATCCAGTATCTTTCCATGCCCTCCGCTTCCATTTGTAGGTTGATTAGTACATAGTAAAAACAATTTACGTGAGCTGCATAAATTACATACACATGTATGGTACTGCATAAATTTTGGAAACATATGACATCATCAGTTTCTTATTGATGCTTACAAATCTAGTAGCATCTTTATTCTAGGCCTTTGGTTGAGAGGCAAATTATCATACTTAAATGTTATGTACAAAAGCAGCCAATGTTAGGAGTCACTTGTATTAGCTTGATGCGGGTTCACTGTTCACTCTAGTACTAATATATGAATCACAAAGTGGAACAGACGATCAAATTGCATCTCTTCTT
This sequence comes from Zizania palustris, assembly GCA_019279435.1. Lineage (NCBI taxonomy): Eukaryota > Viridiplantae > Streptophyta > Magnoliopsida > Poales > Poaceae > Zizania > Zizania palustris. Next base: position 43,724,739 of record JAAALK010000287.1, read on the forward strand.
CTTGCATAAGATCATCAGATTGTACTCTTCTCTTTCATCTGGAGGTAACCTGATATTTCATCCTACAGATATGTCATCTACAGCATTCATCGAGCCTCTACATGTGATTGATTTTGTTGCACAGCTTTTGAACAGAGACATCTCAGTTAGACCATTATCTGATGCTGATCGTGTGAAGGTTAGCTTATTCTATTGTCTATCCTTGTGGTTGTTATTGTCTATATTATTGCTCATATGCTGTTTTAGTACATAATACTTTATGTGTATTTGCTCTCACTGTGTTTACTTCTCAAGCTTTGTTATTTTTCCCATTGGTCAGATCAAGAAGGCGTTACGAGGTGTAAAAGTGGAGGTAACACATAGAGGCAATATGCGCAGGAAGTATCGCATATCTGGCCTTACCTCGCAAGCTACCCGAGAGTTGTCGTACGTATTCACTTACTCATACCTGAAATGTCTAAGTCTATCATGTGGTTACAGATGTGTATACGGTAGGATAAGTTGCTGATTTCACTTGCCTGGTTTGTCCTGTGATAGTTTCCCTATCGATGATCATGGTACGGTGAAGACAGTGGTGCAATACTTCCAGGAGACATATGGCTTTAACATTCAGCATACCACGTTACCTTGCTTGCAAGTGGGCAATCAACAGAGGCCAAATTATCTACCAATGGAGGTTAGCATCCTAAATGGCATCTGTTACAGGAACAAACCCTCCTTTTTTCTAACATGTTCAGCAATCAGCAAGATTAGAAATGCCATAAGCACTTTATGATATGACAATGTGCTTCCGATCACTCTCAAATGTCAGGTATGTAAGATTGTTGAGGGACAGCGTTACTCGAAAAGACTAAATGAAAAACAGATAACTGCTCTTCTTAAAGTGACCTGCCAGCGCCCTCAAGAGCGTGAGCTTGACATTTTGCAGGTAACTATGGCTTCATTTAGTGGTGGGCTATGTATACATTGTTGTATACTTATACAATTGTGTGTATTTCATTGCCTCATACCATGACAATCTACTTCTCTACCAAGTCATGCATCTTAGGCTATGCATGCAAGTTCTTCTGATATCATGAGTTTATTTATCTACCCTTTTGGATTTAGTATTTAAATATGGACAAACCCTTTTTTCCGTGAAGGTTTTTGTGTTTTTCCAACGATTTTGATGAGCCCAAACTCTGAACTGAGTTATTTTAGCTCTTGCACAAATATCTATTGTTTCGTCACTGTGTCCATGCCTCCATGGTTGAATTCTTCTTGTAGTTGTGGGTTTGAACTGTTTCTGTATGTTTTATGTTTTATGTTATGTGCAGCCATACAATAGAACATAGATTAGCAAAGTTTGATTAGAATAAGCTAGTTTCGAAATAAAATAAGATTATGTTATTAGAGATAAAGAAGAGTTATATTCTGTTATTAGAGATAGAGAAGAGTTAAGATAGGATTCTATAATTAGAGATAAAGTAGAGGAACTGGCTATATATATATCAGCAGATTGTATTAGAATAAAAAAGCAGAAGGAATAAAGAGTTCCTGCTTCCTTCTACCATTTTACATATGATGTCAAGGTGCCTTGATCAATGTCAATTTGATATGCCAAAGCAAATTTGTAGTTTTGTACTGTGGTTTGTAGTTTTGTACTGTAGTTTGGCATGCATTTATTTTTCTTGCATATATAATCATTAATCAATTTCCCTGTTTGAACATCAGTAGCATTTTCTTAAGTTTCATAGTTTTCTTGCTTTGTCTTTGTTTACCAGACTGTGCATCACAATGCATACCATCAGGATCCATATGCACAGGAGTTTGGCATAAAGATCGATGAGCGACTCGCATCTGTTGAAGCTCGTGTACTGCCTCCCCCTTGGGTAAGATCAATGTTCAAGACATGTTTCTCATCTTTCAGTTTCCCATGATTTTTTGTATGTTATGCCTTGATGTTTGACTATTGTTCTGCACTATTAGCTTAAGTACCATGATAGCGGCAGAGAGAAGGACGTCTTGCCAAGAATTGGCCAATGGAATATGATGAATAAGGTACGCTTTTACAAATGAGCTCTAAAAAAATCCTTATAAAGTATCCCCTAAGAGAACTGTATAAAGTAGTAATCATTTTATTTATTTTCTCATCCAATATTTGGTTTTCTCCACTTCAATAATTGTTACAATGATATTTTTTAAAGACGTCTTCAACAAAAGTGTGCATGTTTAGTGTTTACAACAATTTTATTTTTCTTGGTAATGGGCATGTTGCAGAAAATGGTCAATGGTGGTAGAGTTAACAACTGGACATGTGTCAATTTTTCTCGGCATGTCCAAGACAATGCTGCTAGGAATTTCTGTCGTGAGCTTGCTATTATGTGCCAAATATCTGGGATGGTAGGTTTCTCTGCCATACATTTCTTTTTCATTATTGCTATTTAACTATTTGTATTCTTGAACCATAACATCCTATCTCATGCGTCATATTCTATCACTGTAGGACTTCTCAATCGATCCTGTGCTTCCTCCATTAACGGCAAGACCTGAACATGTAGAAAGAGTGCTCAAGGCACGCTATCAAGAAGCCATGAATATACTGAAATCACAGGGCGGGGAGCTTGACCTGCTGATTGCAATATTGCCTGACAACAATGGTTCTCTTTATGGTATGTCTTTTTATGTCAAAACACCACTTGAGTATTATATGCTCAAAATCATTATTAACATTGTTGTCATTCCTTAGGCGATCTCAAAAGAATATGCGAGACAGATCTTGGAGTAGTTTCGCAATGTTGTCTTACGAAACATGTTTTTAAGATGAGCAAGCAGTATTTGGCAAATGTGGCCCTCAAAATCAATGTTAAGGTTTGGAGATGTTCTACCGATTCGTTTTGCCTGATTGTGTAATTTATTTACCTTTTGTTTTATAGTCATTCATATTACCATAATTTTATAGGTGGGAGGAAGAAATACTGTACTTGTTGATGCTTTGACAAGGAGAATTCCCCTTGTTAGTGATAGACCAACTATCATATTTGGTGCTGATGTTACCCATCCTCATCCTGGAGAAGATTCTAGCCCTTCCATTGCAGCTGTAAGTGCAGTTTTTAAATCTAATGTTACATGTGTCTCTTTATTATCATAATATAGAACATATATTTTTTGGTGAAAGATTACCTTTTCCACATAAGGTGGCCATGCTTGAGTATCTTGTTCATGTTTCACATGACCTTCTGATTGTTTATGGTGGTTTCATGCTTCCTGCAGGTTGTTGCCTCTCAAGACTGGCCTGAAGTCACCAAATATGCTGGATTAGTCAGTGCACAAGCCCATCGTCAAGAATTGATACAAGATCTTTTTAAAGTATGGAAAGATCCCCAAAGAGGGACTGTAAGCGGTGGAATGATCAGGTATATATGGTTTTGCTCACTTTTAACTGCTGAATATTTCTTGAAAATTGATGTACAATATATAAATTCTTTAAATATGCAGAGAGCTTCTCATTTCTTTCAAGAGGGCGACTGGACAGAAGCCCCAAAGGATTATATTTTACAGGTAATTATTTTTTGAGCCAGTTGGTACTATTACGGTATTACTCACTATTTAAGTATTTAACATCTCTATTTGCAGGGATGGTGTTAGTGAAGGACAGTTCTACCAGGTTCTGTTTTATGAGCTTGACGCCATTAGAAAGGTGACTTTATTTTCTACATGTTTTTCACCCTGAAGTTATCACTCCCATGTCTCGAGTGACAATTTAGTCCAATAAACCTAGGCCTGCGCATCTTTGGAAGCCGATTATCAGCCACCTGTTACCTTTGTGGTGGTCCAGAAGCGCCATCATACACGCCTGTTTGCTAATAACCACAAGGATCATCGCACTGTTGACAAAAGTGGAAATATACTGCCAGGTAATTTGTTGCCTTGCTGTAAGTTTAATTATTTTGTATAGCTTGTCAGCCCTATGATCAGCACCTTTGCTCTTTGTTTGAAGTAAAAATTAAAATATCTGCTTTCAGGCACTGTGGTTGATTCAAATATATGCCATCCTACTGAGTTTGATTTCTACCTGTGTAGCCATGCTGGCATTCAGGTCAGTTTTTATATAGTTTCAAAAATGCATTATTTACAAGATGAATTGGACTTGATTTTACTTCACCGTATTTTAGGGAACAAGCCGCCCTGCACATTATCATGTTCTGTGGGATGAGAACAAATTCACGGCTGATGGTTTGCAAACTCTGACAAACAACTTGTGCTACACGTAATTTACTGTCATGACATTATATTTTGATATTTACATCACATGGCTAGTAAGCTAACCATTGTCCCTGTAACCCTTCATTGCAGCTATGCAAGGTGCACCCGTTCTGTATCAATTGGTAAGAGGATAACTCAACTTTCGCTCTATTTGACCTGGTTGATGTGGAGAAGATATTGATTCCCCGGTGTGACGCATTCTTACAATGGGTTGGTTTTCTGCAGTACCTCCTGCATACTATGCTCATCTTGCCGCATTTCGAGCTCGGTTTTACATGGAACCGGATACTTCCGATAGTGGGTCGATGGCGAGCGGTGCCCAACCAAGCCGCGGTGGTGGCCCTCCAGGTGCACGCAACACTAGGGCTGCTGGGAATGTTGCTGTTAGGCCTCTTCCTGATCTGAAGGAAAATGTGAAGCGTGTCATGTTTTACTGCTAAGTTCGCGAAACTGCTGAATATTTGTATGGGGTAAAACCTCTGAATCTTCCCCGTTATCTCGACTTATCCACCTATTGGCTTGAGGGTGTGCTTTAAATCTTTGTGCTGTGACTAATCGACAGTGATCTCGTTGTTGTACACTCCATTATCAAGAGTCAAGACTAGTACTGTTGAAGATTTATCCTCTTTCAAAAACGAAATGTTATTGGCCTCTTGTCTTGGACAAAATTATTGGTTTGCTGTCTTCTGGCTCCTGGCTCCTGGTACATAGAATCCAAACATCAGCCTAGAACTCCAGATCTAGAATTGCATCGCCGTGACTACACTTTGCCCAAACAATGCCAAGGATGATTTTTTTTATTTACTTCTGATGACAGAGTTCTACGCGTGCTTCTTTTCATTTTTATTCTTCTTTTCTGATTATGACACTCCAAATAGCTTGTCTGGACAAGCAGTCAAGCAGAGCTTGGTACATTTTCCTACTCAACATTGGAGCTCTGTAACTGAGCACTCTACACTTGCTAGGTTATTACTACAGTCTGCATGAATCATATACACTGCAGAGAGTGTATATTCTATTCGCCAGGTACAAACCCAACACTAGCTGTGCATCCACTGCTGGAATTGTTTCTAGTTTTCGTGAGAAAAAGACCAAAATAGGCTACAGAAGAGGCTAGGCTGATACAGGGATCACGCAGCTCTCTTCTCCTGCGCCATGATTTGCAACTGGAAAGCTGTATATATTAACCAGAATACTCACACATTGGATTCTCCCGACCGGCCCTGAAACAAGAACACACCCGTGACATTGGGCGATATATTATAGTACTAGGCGTATGTGCGCATTATCTGGTAGCTAGGCGAAGGATCTCGCCGTGCGTTCAGGCCAAACCACGCTGCGACAACGCTAGAAACAAAGCAGCGCCACATCGATCGGCAGGGCAGATGTGTGTGCAAAGTTGTTAACCTGGCACATATTAATGGCTAGTGTACGTAGTGTTAGACTGTTAGGTGAGCAGAAGCTTTCTGCATGTTTGATGTAGTACTAACTCAGTCTTAAGTAGATGACAGTTTTGACATCTTCACAATCTTTACCACACGTGACTCTACAATGTCTTTTCTATTTATATATGGGTCCATTTATGGTAACTTGTATCTGTTACCTTCTAGGCTTCTAAGTAGATAATAGTTAAAACTAATCTAAACCATTGATTAAATATATTTAAAATAAATAATTAAAAAAATTGGCTAACCAATTTAATTATGGAAAGTAATATGCACGCTTTCCTTTTTATAGTACATGCAATAATTAATATGCTAGCATGCGAAGAAATGAATTAATTGTTGCATCTATATGGGCCCACACATATTAAATCTATTACCTCTAAGAAGTAATAGGTCACCGATATCAAATCTGAACCGTTGGATCGTATAAATTGAAATACTCCTTATATATTTATAAAAATATTAAAAATTTAACTATATGAAAGTATTTTTTATAAAAATATACTAATATCATTTGCACATATAAAATATTTTTAAAATTTATTAATGATTTAAAATTTTAAAATTTAGCTGCACTACTCATTAAAGTGTTATAGAACGGAGCTCAGCTTGAGAACGGAGTGGTCGTTATAGGTAAAATTATAAAGGGGCCAAAGTCGTATTCGTCGCCGGCGTCATGGGAGGGGAAGAAGTCACAGTAGTGGTCCATGTTGGGTGCGGTGGATCCGGCGTGGGGAGGAGCGGAGGGGATGGATCTTACGTGGGGAGGAGAGGAGGCGATGGATCCGGCGTGGGGATGACCGGAGGCGATGGATCTGGCGTGGAGACGAGTAGAGGCAATGAAACTAGCGTGGGAATGACCGGAGGCGATGGATCCGATGAGGATAGGAGTGGAGAGTAGAGCAAGCGACAGGAGCAACCAAAGCTAGAAGGGGAGCGAGCGGCGGGAGCAGTGAAGTGGCGACGGGCGCTGGCACTGGGTGAGGGGCAATGCAGTCCCCAAGCACTTTTAGTCCAGTGGATGTGGAGTAGAGGACTAAAGGGTTTAGTCTAGTTTTAGTCCGTATGTTTGGCACTTTAGAGACTAAAAGTGCCATAAAATAGAGTACTAAAGTTTAGTCCTAAGTCATAAGGAACCAAACATGCCCTTAATTTTTGCCCGCACATTTTACGTGCAGTTATATGTGAGAATGTTTAACACCAGCTTAATTAATTTGTTTTTGGCATGCACTTTAGCAGGATGAACTGCAGCTCTGAGGCTAAACGTTCAGAACTCCCACACAACAAGAATGTAGGCCACTATTATTCATTGCGTCAAGTCTTCCAATACAAAGGTACAAAATATGCATCCTGCAGATTTTTAGACAATATGAGAGTCATGATGAACAAATCATGCATGCATGATCGTTTCACTTATATACACGTGTGCATCATTCCAGAAAAAGAAGTCAAAGAGGCAATTTTCCAAATGGATCACAACTCAACCCTAGGTCCAAATGGCTTTCCTGCAAAATTTGAGATAATAAAGAATGATCTCATGTCTCTTTTTAGAGAATTGCATAAATGGTTTCTTCTCCTTTATAGATTAAATTTTGGAACAATTGTGTTAACACCAAAAAAGAGCTGATGCAAAACAAATCCAACATTATATTATAGACCCCTTTGCATTTTAAATGTTAGTTTCAAAATATTTACAAAAGTTGGCACTAATAGGATCATAATGTGATAGCTCACAAAGTCATCTGTCCAACCCAGACAACATTTTTGCCTAATAGAAATATAATGGAAGGGGTGACGATTTTACATGAAACTATCAATGAATTACACACTAAAAATTTGTATGGTATTATTTTCAAATTTGATTTTGAAAAATATTCCTTCAACAAATATTACGAATAAATGGGTTTTCTCGACAATGGTGTAATTGGATTTCTAAGTGGGTTGAAAGAGTAAGTGTTAGTTTTAAAATCAATGACGATGTGAGTAACAATTTTTAGACTTTCAAAGGCTTAAGACATGGGGATTCTTTGTCTCCAATTCTTTTTAATGTGGTGGCTGATATGTTAGCCATTCTCATTGAAAGAGCAAAAGTCGATGGTCAAATTAGAGGGGTAATTCCACATTCAGTGGATGATGGTTTTTCCATCCTGCAACATGCTTATGACACTGTTATATTTCTTGATCATGATTTTCAACGGGCCAAAAACATGAAGGTTATTCTTTGCGTGTTTGAGTAGCTCTAGGGATTGAAAATAAACTTCCATAAAAGTGATTTTTTTTTTGCTTTGGGAGGGCTAAGGAAATGGATGACCAATATAGACAACTGTTTGGCTGTAATTCTAGATCTTTCCATTCAGATACCTAGGCATCCCGATTCACTATCGAAAACTCAAAAATTCTAATTGGAAAGGGGTGGAGGATAGGTTTCAAAGAAAGCTTAGCACTTGGAAGGGCAAAAACATCTCATATGGTGCCAGATTGGTCCTTCTTAATTCAGTTCTTTTGAGCCTTTCTATGTTTATGTTATCTTTCTTTAAAGAAAAAAATGATCATATACCTTTCCTTTAGATGGAAATTGAGGATTTACCCTCCTAGCCCACATGTCATTAACTTGAGTGAACCCCACATATCATTGAGATATAGAGGATAAATCCTCAATTTCCATCTAAAGGAAGGTATATGATCAAATCTATCTTTATTCTTTGAAATACCTAGAGGTGCGCTTCAAAGATTGGATTACTATAGGTCTCTATTTTTTGGAGCAGTGATAGCGAGAAAAATAAGTATAGACTAACAAAATATAATTATATATGCCAACTAAATGATCAAGGCATACTAGGTATCCAAAATCTTGATATCAAGAATAGATGTTTGCTAAGTAAATGGATTTTCATGCTTATAAATGGTGATGGCCTATGGCATAACCTTTTGTGTAACAAGTACTTAAAGGGTAAACCTCTTTCCCATATGATACAAAGATCAAGAACGTCTCAATTTTGGATTGGCCTAATGAAGGCTAAATATAGCTTTTTCCAATATGGTTATTTTAAATATGGAAATGGAATGGAGATAAGATTTTAGGAAGATACATGGTTAGGTTCACAACCACTGAAATAGCAACACCCTTCTATTATAATATAACTCGAAAGAAACACTATTCTTCGGCAGAAGTTATGAGCATAACTCCACTGGATATTTCTTTTATTGTTCAATCATAGGACCAAAGCTAGTGGACTGGAATAACTTAATTTTCCATTTGAATAACGTAACCCTATCAGATAATAAGGATTACTTTATTTGGTCGCTACATAAAAATGGCTAGTTTTCAGTCAAATCTATATACATGATGATCATGAGCTCTAATGTAAGAATCCAAAAGAGGGTATTACGGAAGTTAAAAATACCACTAAAAATCGAAGTGTTTATGTGGTTCCTCCATGAAAAAGTAATCCTAACAAAAGATAACTTGCAAAAATAAATTGGAGGAGAAACAGACTGTAATGAATGCTCGAGACTATCGATCATGTTTTCTTCAAATGTGAGGTCACATGTCTTGCTTGGCAGTGTGTCTTCGTTGTCTTTAATATCCCTCCTTCCCATAATTCAAAATATATTATTAGAAATTGGTTAAGGGGATTGCCTAAATCAATAAAAATTGATTTTGGTTGGGGCTAGTGCTTTATGCTGGTTCATTTGGCATTGTCGTAATGATATAGTTTTTAACGAAAAAAGTTGTCTAACAATATGTAGGTTATCTTCATGTGTTCCAATTTGCTGCATTCCTAGTGTAAGATGCTTTCACATGGACAACAGGATACTATGTGTAATGGTGATGCACACTTGGATTTGGTAGCCAAGGATCTCATATCTTACTTTGGGTGGTGTAGTATATTCCAGCTCTTGGGATAGAAATTCTACTTTTTGTTTGCTAGACCATTTTTCAATCTTTTATATTTCTTTCTTCCTTTTAGTTCTACTTCTTATTGGCTATGTGCCTATTGGCAAAGGCTGGAGATGTAAACAATTTCCATTGTCTAAAAAATAGGCATGCATCAATGATCAAGGACTAATGTTAATTAAATGATCGAGCTAGCATAGTAGTAGTTGCTAGCTAGTAGTCATCTTGTGGCTGCTACTCCGTCGTTCTGTCTATATAGCACTTGTTGATGTGATTATATATATTGTTGTTACATAAGGCGGTCAATCGAGATCCATCTATGCTTACCTTTGAATTTTTTATCCTTTTGTCTTGAAGATGGAACCAACTATATGTGTGACAAAAATTAAGCTCTTCATCATCTATAGTAGCAGTATAGCCAGTACTACTTTATCATGGACATGTCAAACATGCACAGACAATGTGACACACCAGCTAGCTTGTTGCAACAATTGATCTCGATAAGTCTCTTTCACCATATCGCTACCCTTAACTTGTTTTCCTCTCAAAATATAGAAAAAGTACACATTACTAGCTTGAACTAACACAAAAGTTTAAATAACCCTCAAAACTAAAATATCATTTAGGAAAAAGTCTACTTTACCCCCCCAAAGTATTAGCCTGTAGACGAAAGTTGCCCCCAACTATAAAACCAGGCTTTTAACCCTTGAACTATTCTAAACCAAACAAATAACCCCTGGGCAGTTTTCTACTGCGGTTTTGCTGACGTGGCAGTTCACATTGGCAGTTTACTGATGTGGCAGTCCACGTGGGCACTTGGCTGCTGATTTGGCTAGATTTTAGTCACAAACAAGTGGGACCCACTCTTTTTTATTTTTCTTCTTCTCACCTTCTCTTTCCTTTTTATTCCTCTCTCATCCTCCTTGCCACAGCCCGCGTCCTGTCGGCCCTCGAACACTTAGCATGATTATGTCATCGCAGTCGTGCCTCACTACCATACGTGCGACTCCCCCGATCCCTTTATGCGACCGAGCCCCATCGCACCTATGCTATCACGACTAAGTCCGACTGCACCCGTGCGCCGTTGTGGTCGAACCTCACCGCACCTGCGCTACTGTGGCCAAGCCCCGCCGCACCCTTGTGCCACCGCGGTCGAGCCCTATTGCACCTACGCTGCAATGCCCAAGCCCCATTGTACCCATATGCCACAATGGTCAAGCCCCCATGGCCACGCCTCACTACTACATGTGTTGCCCCTGTTGCCCCGCCGTGGCCAAGCCCCATGACCTGTGTCTCATGCACCCATAAGCCCCACGCTATGCCCCAACGTCGCGTTGGCGTGCGCCAAAGCCACCAACACCCCTGCACTGGCATGCACCTGATCCACCCACTCTCCTACATTGGTGTGCACTCGAGCTGGCCGCATGCCCCGTGCCGTCATGGGCCCTTGTGCCCCTAACGCCGGTGCACCTCATAAGTAGGAAGGAAAAAAGAAGGAAATAAAAGAGGAAAGAAGGAAAAAATAAAATGAAAATAAAAGGAAAAAGAAAGAGAAAGATATGAAGAAAATTCTGTCACTACCAAGTGGGTCCCACTATTTAGATGCTAGCGTATAGCCACGTAGACTTCCACCTCAGCAAAAATGGCCAACGTGGACTGCCACGTCAGCAAAATCACCTCACTAAACCATCCCCGGGGATTATTTCTCTAGTTTAGAATAGTTCGAGGGTTAATAGACTAGTTTTTTTAGTTGGAAGCAATATTCATCTACAGGGTAATACTTCAGGGGTAAAATAAACTTTTCCTGCCGTTTAATTAGCCTCGAACAATTTTAAAATTGGTTCACACACTTCAACTTTTCGTGTGGTAGAGCGAGATGCTCACAGTATACATTATGGTTAATTTATTCTATGTCACCGTTATTTGTCGCATTTCGTTCGATGCCATTATTTTTCGTGTATTTGCTTCCATATCATTACTATTTCGCAATACATTCATTTGTGCCATTAGGGTCCACCAAAAGAGCACTGCACTTTAGTATTGCCCATATTTCCCCTACATTATTCATCTTCTCCCTTGAGCATGCACCCAACCGAGGCCTGAAGTAGCTACCACCATAGCTCCTATGCCGATGCCACCACCGCAGCTCTCACGCCGACACTGGCAAATAGTAATAGCATCGAATGACATAGAAAACATGGCAATATGGGGAAATTCGGTATCGCCAACGAGGCCGTCTTGACTACACTCCACCAGGTGAGGTATTGCAACACGTTATGGGAGGTATGGCCATTGCTACGATGCGCATGAGGGAGCCCAGCATGGCGGTGGTCGATGGGATGGTGCACAAGTCTAGCTACCATCTGGCGCTAACCACATTGATACAGGAGCTGCTCGACGTGATGTGGGACATCCTTATTGTTGATGGGCGGAGCGCTGCTAGGCCCAAGAAGCCTAGCCAGATGACCACCATCTACAACACGGTGGCGTTGGCACATGCGACAACCATGACAGGAGGATGGCAGGTGGACATGGCCATGCACGATGTGGATCACATGGTGGAGCAGTGGTACACATAGGACTACCTCTATGAGGATAACCTCGTCGTCGCCAAGGGTTTCCTTCATCACTTTTGGGTTGTCAGACACATTCTATTTGATTAGTCCCATATAGATCTTGTAGTTTGACTAGACCACCCTAACCAGCCGAAGAATCCATGCTCAATAGAGACTCATTGGTGGAGAATATAAACAGTGCAAGGGCAATGTAGATAATACTAGGCATTTAGGCAGTTGCTTCTTGGAGACGATAAAGAAGATGGATTGGGGATTTAGAAGGGTGAGATTAGGGTTTTTCCCCTTATATATTGCTAGGAAGGGTCTACATGTCAATTTCTCCGTATAACCGTGGGAAACGAGGATGGGGATTGGAGGAACGTACTCGTCCCCTCTTTACTCGATGGGTAGAAAATTTTCCCAATTCTCCTCCCCATGGGGATGAAATTTCTTCATACCCGTTCCTTAATATAGGAAATCCCCAGTGGAGATCGAGAATGAGGGCCCCATTGCCATCCTTAATTCGGAATAACTATTCTAGTGGACAATTAAATTAAGTAGTGGACAATGCCTCCCTTTGGTCGCAATCAATCGTCATGCATATATAAATATATGCATGGCCTAGCTTAGCTATTAATTTTAGGAAAATTCTACTTAACCCCTTGAAGTATTATTAGGGTTTGTCTACTTAATCTTTAATCTATGAAACTAGTATTTTATTTTCTAAAGTATACAAACTGGTTAAAATAACCCCTAGTAGTTTTGTAGGTGGTCTTTTACGTAGATGATGACATGTGACAATAGTGTGTTATTTCATAATGGCATATGTATTAGTCCATTTAATCCAAGTTAATAACCCAACCAATTAATTTCTTATAATTATTGGCAAACCAACCAATTACATAAGTATTAATATGTTTATTGTCAATACATTTATACTTGTTGAAAAAATTCTTAATAACTCCATCTTCACGTTACTGTCCTAGTGTTGACGCCAAGATTTGGTAAAGCCCGGACCCACTAAGTATGCCACATGGTCAAATAGAAGTCAAAGAGGATCTGGTCAAAGATGATCAAGGAAGTTCATCCATGCTGGCACGAGATGACCGGACGCAGAAGAGCCAATGGAGAAAAAGATGAGAAGAAGATGAATATTATTCGGAATTGGTTAAGATATAGTGCTTGGATGACAAGTCTTCGGACTATAAATATGTACCCCTAGTTAGATTAGAAAAACGCATCTCTGTCAATCAACTACTCGACACATCGCCACCCTTGGCTTCCAAGGTTAATCTGGTGGAGTTCGGCACTCGGAGCTGGGCTGCATCATTTTGGTCTCCGGTGAAGAGGTGAGTCCCACCACCCCCGACGTCCATACCAATTAGGTCGGTATCCTCATGGCTGCATCAGATTGATCTCTTGAGGTGAACGTCGAAATAGTACGGTCGTCGGTTGTTCTCGATGTATTAGCTAGGTCTAAGGCTGCATAAATTCAGTTTGATCTCTTAGATTGATGTGATCTAAGTGTGATAGTTTGAGGCTTCATCGGTTAGGCTCGACATCTCTTGCTATTGTATCTTCCTCATGTTGTATATCGTTCATCTAAATAAAGCATGCCCGATACTTTGACATATTATTAAGATCATCGTGACTAGCTACTGTCTTGGTTAGGTCCGATCTATTTATTGTGATGATTTTCATGATATAGACATGTTATCTGGTACGTTTTATTTATTTCTATCGGAGTACAAGTCGTCACACTATCTTTAATTCAATGCCACATCTTATTCGTCATCAGAGAGTGTCCATCGACCCGTATGCGTAAAACTGCTTATCTCATCGACCGATGACATGATCGTCTGATCAGTTCAAACATGGTCATCTGCCCTATGGCCGATTGGCATGATATTCCACAATGTCACCATCTTTTCCATAGTCATTGGCTTGCTAGCCGATCGGCTATGCTACCGATGTCATACTTTTTGTTTCCTTATCAGTTGCAGGGTCAAACTGATTGACACGCCTTGAACCCTTTTTCTAAGAACATATGACCTGCACTAGAGTTAAGCAGATATCCCAGGCCACGCATGTGCTAAAGTGTGACCAAAAAATGCACCAACACGCTTTTTGGCACGCCTAGTGGGACCATCTCCAGCAACTCAGCTATGGCAAGCAAGATCAACGACGACAACGTCATCCCGATCACCAAGGATTCCTTGACTGAAGAACAAAGACTAGAAGTGCAATGACATGTGGAGGAGTTCCAGAAGTCATGCCTGTAGGCCTATGACATGAATCAGTTGGGTCCCATTTAGAAGAGCTTGTTGCCAAGAACAGTGTTGGCCATAGAAGATGGCCAGCCAACAGAGAATACTCAGGCCAATCTCTTAGAAATTATCGACCAGGCGATTCACCACTCACTATCCAACTAATCCGGGGCATTGGTCAATATTCTTCAGGGAGTGATCAAGAAGGATATTGAGGGCACCATGGTCTGTGGGCTACTGCAAGGCCCAGCGTACCTCCCCAATGACCAAACAAGACTGCTGCACACTCGGCCGGCACCATAGTCGCAAGGGCCGATGAGGCTAGAGCAGTTGGGCACCTTGCCCAGTCATGAAGCGAACAAGATAGCTCATCCGGCAGGCCCCACAGAGGGCCCACCACAGAGCGCACCATATGGCATCGAGAGGAATGTGTCGGTGCCGCTCCCAGCATTTGACCCAAGATTTACAAGATAGGGGGTGACGCAAGTAACGTACGACATCGCAAGAAACACACCGTCGAACCTCGTACCGCTAAGGGGGACACCCTAAGGCATCCCTCTCGGGTATCATCAGATGACATACTACGGAGAATAGCCCTACGATTATGAGGGACAGTACAAGCACAACATTGTCTGGCAAGAGTAGTATCAATAGGCCCCAACACCTGACCAATATCCAATACCGGGGCAACAATAAGATGACTAGGTGAATCAGATCACGGAGGTTATTAGAGATCAATTTGGGCTGAATCCCAAAGAGCAGGCATACATGTATCGATGGCCATACCCAGAATGGTTCGATTGAGTACCACTTCCTAGCCAATACAAGGTACCCGACTTCACCAAGTTTTTGGGACAAGGCTCAATCTCCACAATCGAGCATATCAGGTGTTTCCTCACCTAGTACGAAGAGGTATCGACCAATGAAGCACTAAAGGTCTGATTCTTCCTGTTGTCTCTATCGGGATCGGCCTTCGCATGGTTATCTTCAATGTCGGCAGACTCCATAAGAGGATGGGCAGATCTAGAAAAGAAGTTTCACAAGTATTTCTTCGCCGACATCCAGGAGATGAATCTTACCGACTTGACAATCGTCAAGCAAAGGATGGACGAGTCAGTACAAGATTATGTCTAGAGGTTGCGAGATGTACGGAGCAAATGCTATAGTTTGAGCCTCAGCAACAGTCAATTGGTGGAGTTGGATTTTCAAGGACTCCTGAACCCAATTAAGGAGAGATTTTCATCACACGAGTTTGAGAGCCTCTCACAACTGCTGCAAAGGGTATTGGCATATGAGAGCTGATTCTAAGAGGCCAAGAGGGACAAGTATCAGAAGAAAGTGGCATACTCCTAGGTATACCATTCGGACTCCGACAAGAGCATCGACTCAGGTGCAGAGGTCGATATGGCTAAGTGGTCCAAGAACAAGAAACAGGTTGTGTGCCCATGGGTGAAGCCGGCCGACAAGATATTTGACCTGTTACTTAAAGAGAAGCAAATTCACTTGTCACCTGGCCATATAATACCACCCATCGATGAGTTGAAGAAAATAAAGTACTGCAAGGTGCACAACTCCCCATCACTTCACACCAACGAATGAAAAGTGTTCAGGCAACAGATCCAATAGGCCATGGAGCAAGGCCAAATCAAGTTCGACGATGGAAAGAAGCCAATGAACATCAACCGTCATCTGTTCTTGGTTAATATGGTACATGCCCATTACGTTGATGATCGGCACACGAGGGGAGGTAGATGGCTCGGTAGTAACATCACCTCATCAGGCCTCATCAGGAAGTACTAGAGGAGGTGGAAGAGGGGAAATAGTGAAGACAACCATGGTTACTCGCGTTTCAACCTCCATTGGAATTGTGAGTTCTTTAGGCTTTGCTAGAACAAGGGGCTATGTATACCATCCATGGATGACTGCCCGGGATGCGGTGCTAAAGGAACGATGCAAGACGGTTATCAACCACATAACATCAAGATCAGGCCATGTGATCGAGAGAATATGCAACAAAGGTTGTCTCGCCTCCAAGGGTACCAGCGCTGGAAAGGCTCGGTACCGTCAATCCCGAAGGAATCGGTCAGACAGTCGATGATGGCAAGGGTGAAGCAAGGAAGCCATAGTGGTGTCCTCCCAAGATCTTCACGAGGAGTCAGAAGCGAAGGGTGTAGCGTCTGCGGTAAAGACATGGGGAAACACAAATGCACGACACAAGAATTAGTGAAGAAGCAAGATAACAAGGAAAATGGGCGAAAGGAGTCGAGAAACATACCGGTAAGGAATCATCGGCATAATCACGATACAAGCACTCGTAGTACGACCTCAAAGGACGAACAAAAAGGTGCAGCACCCATTCGCCCCACCACGCGTCGAAGTCAATAGACCCGATGGTACAAGCCGACCAAGGAGAGAGGTCACCATAGGGCGCCCCATTGGCTATTCGGGATAGTTGATCATACTCCTGGGCATTCACAATTTTTCCGCAGATTTGGATTCGGCTGATAAAGAATAGTTGAGAAGGAAGCTAGCCGAACCCTAACTGCTGCGAGGAGACAGTCGGGTGATAAAATTCATAAGAATCCCGACGTATAGTGAAGTTGACGGGCAGAAATCAAGGAGTGATCAAAGTTTTGAAAAATTTGGTGGGCCCTCGTTCCGGCACACGTCGGTCAAGAGGAATTCATGAGGATATTCATATTCAAATAAGTATTCATATATAAACCAGATGATCTTCTCGAGTCCAAGACCGTGGCAGAAAGTTGTAAACCAGAATATCAAGGAAGAATCTCAAGGAATCAGGCGACAATCGAGAAGGAGACCGACAAGAGGCGGCCTCGCCCAAAGACAAACACTAGCGATATACAGGTGGAGCTGATTCGGAGTAATCCCAAGGAATTCCATCAAGGAAAAAGGGGATTCGTCGGTAACTTCAGCAAAGTAAACATTGAGCCAAAGTTGTAGGAACCACCAAGGTACGCCAAAGTGGCCGATGGGCTCACTAGCCGATACCTAATAGAGGAGATGATAAGTGGCGCCAAGGAGGTATTGGCCAAGAGGAATCTTCTTTGCGGTGGCAAGCTGTTCGGCTAGGAATTGGAGGTTGGCAGTTGGACATAGAGTGGATCCACAAAACACAAACCGCTCCAACTACAGATTGAGGAAGGCAACGTGTTCTTCTATGTCAAAGGGGCCAATCTGTTTGTTGTGCTTCATAATATACTTGCCCCAACCACTAGTGGTTTTTACACAAAGACGATGGGTTGCCTTGGAGTGGAAAGAAAGAGGATTCCAAGGGGAAGTGATGTCAAGGGAGGTCAAAGCAAATATATCAAGTAGAGAAGGAGTCATTGGGCCACTTCAGAAAATAAAGGCATTAAAAGTATCAAACCAAAAGTAACAAGCGACGGCGAGGAGCGACTCGGTCTTATAAGGTTCAGTAAGAGAAAGGCCGATATAGTGGCTGATGTCAATTTCTTCCCAAGATGGACACTTGACGACCGATACCCTAAGGTACCAATCACAGAAGCCAGGAAGTAGGGAAGGGAAAGCCCTAAAGCTAAGGTGCCAATCAGAAAAAAGCATGGCAGAATGTTTGAAGGGGATCTGATTGGTTTTCGCATTGATAACATCAACGACATTAGGGTTGCCCATCAGACCCAAAAATCAGTGAGTCTCATGGCTAGCAAGGGGAATCCAAACTTGGTTCCATAAGTTCTACAAAGAAATCGTGAAGAAAGCAGTGAAAAAGGGGCGAAGAAAACGAATGAACCAGAAAAAAACGAAAGAGAAGATGTCAAAAGATTACCTCAGGGACTGCTTCGACGGTGGCCATCGTCAGTGATGCCAAAAGCACGAGGCTGCCAAAGAAGAAGGAAAGGGTGAGCGGCAGTGATTGCAAGGAAATGGCAACAAACTTGGGGGGATACAGAAGCAGTAAGTAGAAATCACAAAGAAGAAGGGCAGAGTGACTAGGGTACTTATAAATCTAGAAGACACTCCTCGCTGGCCGGGTCAAGCTGTTTCCTCCGGATTTGGTGGGGCAACTTGCAATGTTTGGTAAAAGGTAATCATGAGTACGATTTTCAAAAATGCCAAGATCTTTGCAGGCCCAAGATTATAGCAACCAAATCTTCGACTTAAAGAACACTAATACCAAAACTGTGTGGGATAAATCCTAGTCCGACGTCACCACAAATAGACATAGATACATCAGACCAGGCAACACCTGACCTCATCGTGAATGGATGAAGATGAAGAAGTGGGAAGAAGAGAAAAAATTATGAAGTCGGAATCCCAAGCAAAGTTATAAAGGTATTAGAAGATGACGAGTTTCAGCTCGCAATTAAAATGAAAAGATCGTGTGGATAGATGTTTGAGAAGATGTGGCAGTAGGGAAAACGTCTATTGTTAATTTCAAAGCATCAACAACCACTTAATTCTCTGAAACTGGGGGGCATGTGTTGATGCCAAGATTTGGTAAAGCCCAGGCCCACTAAGTATGCCATAGAGTCAAACAGAAGTCAAAGAGGAACCGTTCAAAGATGATCAAGGAAGCCCGTCCATGCTGACATGAGATGACCGGACATAGAAGAGCTGAAGGAGATAAAGATGAGAAGAAGATGAAGATTATTTGGAATCGGTTAAGATAGAGTGCTTGGACGGCAAGTCTCTGGACTATAAATATGTACCCCTAGTTAGATTAGAAAAACACATCTCTGTCAATCAACTACTCGGTGCATCGCTACCCTTGGTTTTCAAGGTTAATCCGGTGGGGTTCGGCACTCAGAGCTGGGCTGCATCATTTTGATCTCCGATAAAGAGGTGAGTTCCGCCACCCCCGATGTCCGTACCAATTAGGTCAGTATCCTCATGGCTGCATCAGATTGATCTCTTGAGGTGAACGTCAAAACAATACGATCGCGAGTTGTTCTCGATGTATTAGCTAGGTCTAAGGCTGCATCAGTTTAGTTTGATCTCTTAGATTGAAGTGATCTAGGTGTGATATTTTGAGGCTTCATCGGTTAGGTTCAATATCACTTGCTATTGTATATTCTTCATGATGTATACCGTTTATCTAAATAAAGCATGTCCGATACTTTGACATATTATTAATATAATCGTGACTAGCTACTGTCTTGGTTAGTTCTGATCTAGTTATTGTGATGATTTTCATGATATAGACATATTATCTATCTCATTTTATTTATTTCTGTCGGAGTACAAGCTGACGGGTTATCTTCAATTCAATGCCACATCTTATTCGTCATCGGAGAGTGTCCATCGGTCCGTATGCGTAAAAATGCTTATCTCATCGGCTGATGGCATGATCGCCTAATAGATTCAAACATGGTCATCAACCATGTGGCCGATCGACATGATATTCCACGATGTCACCATCTTTGCCATAGTCATCGGCTTGCCAACCGATCGACTATGCTACTAATGTCATACTTTCTGTTTCCTTATCAGTTGCAGGGTCAAACTGATTGCATGCCTTGAAACCCTTTTTCTAAGAACGTAGGACCTGCACTGGAGTGAATCAGATCTCCCAGGCCACGCGTGTTTCAAATTGTGACCAAAAAACACACCAATACCTAGTTATAGTCCACATGATTACTTCCTACGAGAGATGGCCAAATGGGTGGTCCGACACTAGCACGAATCGACACGACACGATTAGGCACTACATCTTAATTGTGTCGTGTCATGCCGATCTCGCAGCCCAAGCACGACACTAAGCCTAGTTTGTAGTGTCATGCCATGTAACACCCCAAGAATTAAAAATAAATGAAATAAAGAAAAAAATGAATTTTTTGGAATATAAATGAGTTATTTAATTAAAAGAAACCCTAAAAGAGCCCTAATAAAGCCAAACAGGAAGAAATACTTCAAATTTTAATGTGGAAAATTTATGGTGGAATCTAGAGGCCAAGATATAATTTCAGGAATTTTTACAAATTTTTATCAACAGTGATTCAACCTTTAAGCAAATAAATGAATTACTGGAATTATTTTAATTAGAAAATGCATTTTAAATCCTAGTGGGCCGCCAACCCCGAATCCTTCCCAAGCCCGGCCCAGTCCAGCCCTGTGCCATCGCCAGGTGGGACCGACCTGTCGGCGCACTCCCCCTCTCTCCTCTCCCTCGCCCGCATTAGCTTGGCCCCGTCTACCAGCCTCGCCAGCCCGCGCGTCAGCCTCTGATCGCCGGGGCCCATCTGCTAGGCCTTTCCTTTTTCGCTCACCCACCGATAGGTGGGGGCCACCTGTCGGGATCATCTTCCTCGATGGAAAGGCATCCCCTTTCCATCGTCGGCGACCCCCACCTTCCAAACTCGCCGCTGGCCGCCCCGATCCGATCGGATTCGTCCTGGACTCCCTTCCTTGGACCACCGCGACCCCCTTCCATCTTTAGCGTACGTGTGTCCATGCATATAGAAGCTTTGCCGTGCAAATGGAAAGCCTCACCGGAGTTTATAGGAACCCTCGGTTCCCTTCCTTTCTTACGCCGGTGAGCCCCCTATTTAAACCCCCCCGAGCACCGCCCTCTGCCCACACCGCCGTAGCCCATGCCAGAGCGAAACCAGAGCACCCTGCCCCATTTTCGGTTTTCTCTCCTGCTCCACCACCACCCGCCGTTCACCATCAACTCAGACCCCCGCTGTCCATGCCATCGCCACCGTCGGGATCCCCATCGACCGCCCGTCACCGGCCACCCCTCGGTTGGCCGCGAGGACCACCGGATCGTCGTCGCCGTCAAGCCCCGAGACGCCTTCGCCGTCTACCCTCGCCGCCGGTCACCGTCAGACACCCATCCCCGCCGTCGCAGGTACGGTCATGATCGCCGTCCCCTCCTCTTTCCATTTCAGCCGAGAGCTAGGCCCCTAGACGCTCACCGCCGTTGGTCGCCACAACGCCCGAACCCCGCCGTCGCCAGAGAAGAAGGGTAAGGTACCCTTAGCGCGCGTGCCGTGCCGGATTTCATCCTGGACGCACGATCGCGATCAGAGCGCACGATTTAAATCCCTTCGGGATTTAATCTAATCCGTCGATCAAACCCAGAAGGGTATCAAGCCATCGCAGCCGCCCGTGGCCACTTAAGTGATCCCGCCTCGCGCCTGGCCCTTAGATCTAGGTCGAACGGTCCAGATCGATTCGGTTCACGCGCACAGTCCGTGAGTCCACCGTGGGCCTGGCTCACCGTGGACCAAAACTCATTTTCTGTCTAAATAAAATTCCAGAAAATTGTTTAAACTTTGGAAATTCATAACTTGCTCATTTTAACTCCAAATTTCACCATTCAATTTTTGTTAAATTCCTCTCTTTATTCTATACATGTTAATGCCATAAAAATAGTATGTTACTTGAGCACAAAATATTCTTATTAATTACACGAATGAAAACCCCTTAGGGATAAATTAATAATTCATGAAACAAATTAAGAGAAACCCTAAAAAATTTAATCTTTAATATTTTTAACAGAACTTCAGAATAATAAAGGCTTAATCCCCCAAAGTTAAAAAGCATAAACTTGTATGCTCATGTTTTGTAATATCTTGATTGTTTATTGAATGTTTTATTTAATTTTTTCTGTATTAAGAAGACTACGAGATCGCCGAGGAGCCGGAGTTTTACCCCGAGGTTATTCCATCACCATTTGCTGATCAAGGCAAGTCACAACCCCCATTTTGATCATCATCGAGCCCATGTTTTTAATAAATTATAGCTATAACTCATAGGATAATAATGCATTAGTCAAATCTCAAGCCCTACACATTATATTTATTAGATCCCCGTCCTTGTGTGTGCAAACGCAAGCCATGCTTATTGAGCCTACACTCCTTGTCACTCTACAATATTATATTAGCTAGTGTCCAATGTACCGACACAACTGCTATAGGATAAAATAATGAGTCGTAGATAGCTGGATTCTACTATATGTATTTCCCCGTTATTCTTGTCTCTGGACTCTGTTGGAGTTGGCTATGTTATAAGTATGGTGGTGTTGGCGTAAAAGATTACGCTAACAGGTTTCTAGAAGTTAGAAACTAACAAACGAAGTGTTTGTGAAATAAACTATTTCGAGCCTCCGAAGTGGATAATAGCTCAAAACAGTTCGAAGATATGTATTGAATAACTTGGTTTTCGATCCCCATTACAGGGTAAAATGGGGGGTATTTATAGGCCCAAACATTAAGGAAAAGACCCTTTTGCCCCTCTGTTACAACCGACATAGTGGAAACTATTCGATACCCTTAATAGGGCTAAAACGGTAAAAGACTAATCTAATGAGAAAGAAGATAAGTCTTCCATCCTAGCTGGCAAAGAAGCTCTCGGAAGAGTCAATGTTCGAAGATATACTCCGAACTAGAGTTCGCCTCCATCCTTCGAACTTGACCCAATACACTTCTGGAGTCAGATGCTGGAAACCTTTGATTAAATCATCTGTCTTGATCTTGTTACAGCAATAACCCTAAAGATGGAATTTTTTCCCCAACAGTAGCCCCTCGAATACGCTTCTCCGCTAGATCTGTAATCGTTAGGAGAGCAGTATACGCAAGAAAAATAATCATGTGCAGGAGTTAACAGATTTAATCAACCTCCGAAATATGCGGAGATTCAAAACTTCGAACCAACATCTAAGAAAGTTACATTCGAACTATCTTGGAATTAACTTAATGAGCTCGAAAGTTATTTTAGACTCAGAAGAAATAGCCGTTGGCTTTTTCCTTCCAATGGAAATTATGCGATGCGTTAACTACGCAAGGGGTAACGGTTAAGAATGTGAAACAACAAATGTAAATGGTAAAAAAACATGGGCCTGGGCTATAAATAGGGGACCCAAACCCTTCCTGAATACCCTTCTCACCGCTTTCGTGCAAACAAGCCCTAGCCTCCAAATTCCTTCATAACAATCCGTGCGATTTCACGGCGAAGACAAGCTTCAAGGTCCCTGGGGCGGCCTCGACCTTAGCTCGGCAGCAGGCTGCGGCCGCAGCGGCGACAGTGGCACCAGCGACGCCCTCAGCAACGGCGACTCCGGCGGTAGCAGAAGCAGCACCAGTGGCGGCGCCAACAAGAAATCCCCAAAATGTTGGTCCTCACGATCTCCTCCCCGCATCGTCTAAGTATTCAGACCAGTCTTATCAACTGGGGCCATCTACCTGCAAGAGGGAATCACTCGCAGCAGCAGTGGAAGGAAAAATCAGTTCGGAGATCATAATCCGCAAACCTGGAAAGGAGGCCATCCCTTCGCCAAGGCCTGGAGAAGTGGTAGTTTTCGAAGCTTTCTTCGAAGCGGGGTTAGGTGTAACACCCCAAGATTTAAAAAGAAATAAAATAAAAAAAGAAATATATTATTAAAGGAAATTCTGGATTTTATTATTAAAGAAAACCCTTAAGGAGCCCTATTTAAAGCCAAACATAGATAAATATTCAAAATTTGGACTTGAAAAATTTATGGAATAATCTAGAGGCCAAAACATAATTTCAGGAATTTTTACAAATTTTTATCAATAGTGATTCAACCCTTAATCAAATAAATGAATTACTGGAATTATTTTAAATCAGAAAAGCGTTTAAAATCTTAATGGGCCTCAACCCCGAATTCGCCTCCAGCCTAGCCCAACCCAGCCGTGCGTCACTGACAGGTGGGGCCAACCTGTCGGCACCGCTCCCCTCCTTTCTCTCCCTCCCACGCCCGTCTCGGCCCCACCCGTCGGTCTCACTCGCGCGCCCCTCGCCTCTGACCGACCGGGCCCGCCTGTCGGCCTTTCCTTTTCAGCTTCGCCCGCTGACAGGTGGGGGCCACCTGTCAGGACCTTCATCCCCGATGGAAGGGGATCTCTCCCCTTTTCTTCCGACGACCCCCTTTCCTTTCCTCACCGCCGGCCGCCCCGATCCGGCTGGATCCGCCTCGGACACCGTTCCTTGGACCCCCGTGACCCCCTTCCATCTATAGGCCACGCGTTTTGGCAATTATGGAAGCCGGGCCAAAGGAATGGAACCCTGGCCGGAGTAGGAAGGAAACCGAAGGTTTCCTTCCATATGGCCGCCGCCGGTGACCCTATAAGAACCCCTCCGGCCACAGCTTTCCGCCCACGCCGCCTTAGCCCGAGCCCAAGCACTCTAGAGTGCTCCCTCTCGGCTTTAGGTTTTTCCCTCGGCTTCACCTCCGGCCGTCGTTCGCCGCCGACGCAAGCCACCCCGGTGCACGCCACCGCCACCATCGTGACCGCCGGAGCCCTCCCTACCTCGGCATCCACTCCGTTGGCCGTGAACGCCGTCGGATCGCCGTCGCCGTCGAGCTCCCGAAGACCCCCCTTAGTCTACCCTCGTCGCCGGTCGCCGTCCGCCGCTCACCACCGCCGTCAAAGGTACCATCGTGATCGCCACCTTTCCCTCTCTCCATTTCCGGTGAGAGCTAAGCCTTTAGGTCCTCACCGCCGCTGTCGCCGCCGCGCCAGAACCCGCCGCAGCCAGAGACGAAGGGGGCTGAGTACCCCTTACGTTCGTGCCGTGCCGGATGGCACCCTAGCCGCCCGATCACGATCGGAGGACTAAGATTAAATCCTTTCGAGATTTAATCCCGGCCCTCGGATCCGGTCAAACCGGTATCTTTTAATCAAGACCATCAATCGCTATTTAAAAATGTTGACTCGATCTCGTGCGTCCACGCGTACCGATTCAGTACGATTTAATTGTGGCCGTCCGTTTCCATTTAAACCATCCCGCCTCGCGCCCGATCACCAGATCCAGATCCGATGGTCCTGGTTGATCTGGTTCACACGCACAGTGCGCCTGTCCACCGTGGGCCTGGCTCACCGTGGACCAGAGCCCATTTCCAGTTTAAATAAAAATCCAGAAATAGTTTAAACTTTGAAAATTCATAACTTACTCATTTTAACTCCAAATTTCACCATTCAAAATTTGTTAAATTCAGCATTTTATTATCTACATATTAATGCCATAAAAACAATATGTTACTTTAGCACAAAATAATCTTAGGAATTAAATAAATAAAAACCCCTTAGGGATAAATTAATAATTCATGGAATAAATTAGGAAAAATCCCCAAAACTTTAACCTTTAAATATTATTAAATATAACTTCAGTATAATAAAGCTAAATTCACATATTTAAGTCATAAAACTTGTATGTTTATGTTTTGTGATGCTTTATTGAATGTTTTATTTACTTTTTCTGTATCGAGAAGACTACGAGTTTGTCGAGGAGCCGGAGTTCTATCCTAAGGTTCCACCCTCACCCTTTGCTGATCAAGGCAAGTCACAACCCCCATTTTGGTCATCATTGAGCCCATGTTTTAATAAATTATCGCTATAACTCATAGGTTAATATTGCATTAGTCAAATATCAAGCCCTACACTTATATTTATTAGATCCCCATCCTTGTGTGCAAACCCAAGCCATGCTTATTTATCCTTAACTCCTTGTCACTCTACTATAAAATATTAGCTAGTGCCCAATGTACCGACACAACTGCTATAGGATAAAAGAATGAGTCGTAGATAGATGGATTCTACTATATGAAATTTCCCCGTTATTCTTGTCTCTGGACTCTGTTGGAGTTGGCTATGTTATAAGTATGGTGGGTTCTGGGTGCAAGCTAGGTCATTGGTTGGTCGCACCCGGGGCACTATAAGGACCGGTCTGCGGGATCTGTTGCAAAGCACTTCCATACCAACCACAAGTCTAATGGGTAAGTCCTAACTGAAAGTATGGAACAATCCGACTCGATGCAGCATAGTGGAGGGGGCAAGGGGCAACCTGTGGGTGACTTGTAACGACGTGGCTCAAGGGGGGGGGTATGGTGAGGCTCGACGCGTCGGGACACCATATGAAACCCATAAGAGGGTGCTGTCGGGTCGAGGAGGACCATATGGAAGGTTTTGGTACGAGTTCCCATGGTATGGGTCATCTCGTTACACGTTCGTGTAAGTGATGAGTGCGTGCCTTGTGGGTATAGTGGTACACCTCTGATCAGAGTATTTAATCTTTTCGAAAAGCCGAGCCCACGGTCAAGGGCGGGTTGTGTGACTACTCGCAGTTAGTTTACAATTGTTTGAATGGTTGAGTTATTCATGGGATGTAAGGACTGTTGAGCGAGGTGGGGCTGACTGTACCCCTTGAGTTAGAAGATGATGATGCATACCCATGTTTACATTTAAGTATTAATCAATTGATCACATTTAATGCTTTACAATTATGCTTTTCCGCAAAATTAGCCACTATCTCCCTTGTTATTACTCTGCATTATATTTCCATCCGGTGGCTTGCTGAGTACGTTTGTACTCACCCCCGTTGACTTACACCACCAGAGCCCATCTACTATGAGGAGGATGAAGGTCTGGAGTAGCGACCCAGTCAAGGCGAGACTGGAAGGAGGCGTTCATCTAGGACCCTTTGTTTTATTAGTTTCTCTTCATCTTTAATCACTTTTGTATTAATACGGTCTACGAACCGTGAATGATTGCTCGTATTATTCGTGGTCGCATGATGAACGTCTTGTTTTTATTGATTTTCTATGGAATTTCAATAAAGGTCCTGATTTATTAAATCGGGGAGTGACAAGATGGTATCAGAGCCGACTTGACTGTAGGAAGCCAAACAGACCTGACCCTAGGACTTATACTAGCAATATTTTCTTACAAAACTACTTACCCTCTCATCTTCTGAGGTTTTCATGAAAATTTCTCTCTTTTGTAGATGCCGGTCCATACCATGAGCGGGACTCTTCGTGACAAGGCCGGATTCATCCGCGAGCTTCACGTGCTCGTCGACTTCTTGGGATTTTCCCATGAGCCCGTGTTCCACGGGATCTTTCCCGATGCGAGCGAGAGCTACTGCGAGGTCACGGTTGTCATCCGCTCCTCCTCCACGCAGCCTCCCTTCTACACCCATGGAGTCGGAGGACCTTCGTTCATGGTGGCCAGCCAGCGCGCTGCACTTCAGGCCCTCGCCGAGCTTCGATTGGTTTACGACTGCCACCTCCGCGACACCGTCTACCGTTTCATGCCCATGCACACACCAGGGAGTCACCGCAGCATCTACATCAGCCCCATCACTTATAGCAACTCCACCATCGCCCGCACAATGAGACTTTTGGAGGCCATGGACAATCTCCACACGGAGGCCGTCCTCGACGTAGACAGCCAGCACGACACCATCGATTTCTACTGCCATACCTCGGAAAACCTAAACCGAGAGAATGCTGAGCTTCGACGATAGGTCCAGCAGAACCCTCAGTTGACCCTAGAGGTAGAGGAGTTGAGGCGTCAGAACGAGCTTCTACGCCAGGGCACCATCGTCACCACCCAGCTCTGCCATCAGCTCAAGGAATTGAAGAAGGATCTCGAGGAGGTCGCACCCCTTCCACCCCGCAAGTGGAAATCGCTTCGGATCCCCACCGTGAGGCCTAAGAGGATATCCCGTAGCGCACCTCCCGCCGGACCCTCCAGCTCCACGACCCCGACCATCTCCGTCAAGCCCGTGGTCGAGTCGTCCCCTGAGCTACCATAGACGTAGTTTTTACGATTGATTGTTTCCTTTTATTGCTTTGGATTGTATTGTCACTCATATCAAATATAAGGCATGAGTGAAGATTAAATAAAAAGACATAAATGTAATCGCAAGAACGACACATTTTTGAAATAAAGCCTAGTGTTGGGGGAGATAATCCCGATGACAGTAGGGGAGCGTGAAGGCCTGTACGGACCCGAAGGAAGACTATGGCCGAAGGACCGAAGCCTCGCGCCGGAGGAGCCTGGACCTCCGAACGAGGAAGCCAAAGGCCTTCGGAGGCCCCGAGACGTGCTGGAGGAGTCTTCAAGGGAGGAGTGGCCCGCCAGGTGCCGGAGGCCACCCTTCGGGAGGAGCTGATGCTCCGAAGAAAGGCCATATGCCAGGGAGACCTAGTCAGGGCCGTAGGGGGACAAGATCGCGATCGTCTGCGCCGTGTCGGGCGGCCTTTGCAGCGCCCGACACGGCCGACACGCTGTCAGATTGCACCTTCCTGTCTGTACTATGTAACGTCTGTTTTGTCTGTACCGCTGACCAATGTCAGACCGAATGGCAGTTGGGGGTTGCGGGAACCCGACCCTTCAAAGCGGGCCACCCTATAAATACCCCCCAACTGTAGTTGTAATACACACGATCGAAGAATACAGAACACACAACATTTCATTACTCCCATCCACTGAGAAAACCTGCTGGTACGATCCGTCGTTCCAACAGTTGGCGCCGTCCGTGGGGATCCTAGTTCAAGAAGCTAGCGTCCTCTACATCCAGTCACCAAAGCATGTCGGGTCGGAAGGGCGCGAGCACGGTTCCTCTGCGGCGGTCAGCCCGCACCGCCGGAGTCGACCCCACCCCAGTGACCATTCCCAACCAACCGGTCATCACGTCCGTCGGGGCGCCTGCCATGGAGCCAACCTAGGCCCCGGAGGGGACACCAGAGGTTCGGGGCCCTGTTGGCGTTCTGGAGCCAGCCTCCGTCAATCCCGCGGGGCTCCAAGAGGGGCCGTCGGAGGTGCACCCTCCAAGCGAGCCCCCAATGGTGGCTCTCCAGACCGACTGCGTTCGCTCACAAGACCCTGAGACCGCCTTAGGAGGAAGCGGGAGTCAGGCCGATGCTCTGGCCGCCGAGAACGCCAGGCTGAAGGTGGAGCTCGCCTAATGGCGCCAGGAGGCGTCGCTCCGCCCTCCTGAGCCCTCCCGCGCTACGAGGGTTGCGGCCATAGCCCTGAGCGAGGATGAAGATCAAGTGGAGGAAGAAAACGCGTCGTACGACGAGGAGTCTCCCCTGCACCTCGACCTTCAGAGGGTGCACTTCGGCTCGAAGTTTCGCCCCGCCAAGCTTCCCAAGTACTCCGGGGACTCTGACCCCGGAGAGTTCTCCCGCTCGTACGCGCTAGCAATAGAAGCGTCCGGAGGGAGTCGGGACACCATGGCTAAATGCTTCCCTTTGGCGCTCGAAGGGATCGCCCTCCGGTGGTTCTGGTCGCTCCGGCCTGGGACCATCCGTTCGTGGGACCAGCTGAGGAAGAAATTCGTCAACAACTTTCAGGGAACCTTCGTGGCCCCTATGTCCACCGGGAGTCTCTTCCAAGTGAAGCAGCAGCCTAGGGAGACTTTGCGGCAATACTCCCAGCGCTTCGCACACACCAAGGCCCAGATCAAGGGGCTTTCGGCTTCCTTGGTCATAGACGCTGCCTGGGAAGGCGTCACCCACCTGGGCCTCCTCGACAAGCTCCATCGGAAGCCTATCTCCTCTGTGGCGCAGCTCATGACGTACTTCGAAGAGTACGCCCGGTCCGAGGAAGGCAAGATACGTCGATAGGCGATGATAGTCCCTGTCCGAGCCACGAACGCCAAGGCGTACGAAGTCTCACCGGACCTCGACCGTGGGGCCCGCCCTGCTCCGGACTTCCGCCGCAAGGACTTCGGCCTGCAAGACCCCGTTCATCGAGACTCCCGGCGAGGTCGGAAGCACCCTCGGGGGGAGGTCCTCAGCATCACCCCTCAGATCCCCGCTAAGCACCAGCACACGTCCAGCGGAGGCCGCTTCACCGGGGCCAGGGCTCCGCCACGGGCGCCCTCCGGAGGGGCTGCGCTTTACTGCAGCGTCCACGGCAAAAACTGGAGCCACGACACCGACTCCTACCGGACCATCCTCACCCTCCGGAACGACTACCTTGAGCGAAACGCCGGCCGCGGTTCCATCGACAGGGGAGTCCCTGCGCCTCGCCTAGAAGCGGTCCAGGTGGTCAGACGCCGCGACGACCCAGAAGTCCTGGGCCCAGCCCCGGAGTTCGGTAAGGCCCAGGCTCCCAAACTCAAAGATGCGCCGGATCGGGGGAAGCGGGTGGTCCTCCCCATATTTGGAGGAGGGGCCCTGGGAGCCTTGTCCAAGCGCCAGCGGTGAGACTACGTCCGGGAGGTCGGGCATATCGGCACGTCCAGTCCCTCTGTGATTGTAACACCCCAGAAATTAAAATAAAAGAAAATATTATTTAAATCATTTTTGGATTTATTATTAAAGGGAAAATTACAAAAGAACCTAAATAAAGCCAAACAGGGAGAAATATACCAAATCTGGACTTGAAAATTTTATGAGATGAACTAGAGACCAAAATATAATTTTAGGAATTTTTACAAATTTTTATCAACAGTGATTCAACCCTTAATCAAATATTCGATTTTCTGGAATTATTTTAAATCAGAAATCAATTTTAAATCTTATTGGGCCTAAACCCTGAAACTCCCTCTAGAAGCCTTTTCGGCCCAGCCCATCACCGCCCTCTCACTGACCCATGGGGCCCGCCTGTCGGCGCTCGCCTCTCCTCTCTCCTCCCGCCCGCGCCCCGCCTAGCCCCACGCGTCAGCCTCTGTGCGCCCACGTTCGCCCACTGACATCCATGGCCCATCTGTCGGCCCCCTTCCTTTTTGGATCGCTCACTGACAGGTGGAGCCCACCTGTCAGGATCGTCTTCCTCCCGGGAAGGGGATCCCCCTTTCCCTTCTCCGGCGATCTCCTTCCTGTTTCGCCGCCAGCCGCCCGCATTCGCCCGGATTTGCCCCGGATCGCCTTCCCTGGTCGCCGCCGCCCCCTTTCCTTTCTTAGCCGTCACGTTTTCACGCAAATGGAAGGCTATCCGAAGCTTTTGGGAACCTCGTCGGAAAAGGAAGGAGCCCCTCGGGTTCTCCGGCATTCCTTGCCATCTGGGCGCCGGCGAGCCCCTATTTATACCCTCGCCCTCACCGCGCTCAGTCCACACCGTAGCAACCCAAGCCGAGCGAGAACAGAGCGCCGCCACCTTCTTTTTGGCATTTTTGCTCTGCTTCGCCTCCGGCGAGCCCTCGCCCTCACCTTGGACCTCCCCTGTCCTAGCCACCGCCACCGACGAGACCGCCGGAGCCCGCTCATCATCGGCCACCACTCCATCGGTCGTGAAGACCCCCGGATCGTCATCGCCGTCGAGCACCCGAAACCCCTCCGCCGTCTACGCTCGCCGCCGGTCACCTCCGGACCTCCGTCGTCGCCGTCAAAGGTACGGTCATGACCGCCTTCCCCTCCCCGTTCCATTTTTGCCGTTAACTCTGCCATTAGGCGATCGCCGCCGCCGTCGCCATCGCATCCGAGGCCGCCGTCGCCAGAGAAGAAGGGGGGTACGCGCCCCCTTACGTCGTGCCGTGCCGGATCGCACAGCGACCGCCCGATCGCAATCGGAGGGCTAAGATTAAATCCCTCCGGGATTTAATCTGGGCCCTCGGATCTGGTCAAAGAGGTATCGAGGCCTCTCGGCCGTCGATCGCCACTTAAACCCCCCGATCGATCTCAGACGTCCACGCGTACCCCTTCACTACGATTTAATCACAGTCGTTCAATCTCATTAAAACCCCCCGCCTCGCATCTGGCCGCTGGATCTAGATCCAACGGTCCAGATCCGCTCGGTCCACGCGCATAGTCACGGGTTCACGGTGAGCCTGGTTCACCGTGGACCAGGGACTGTTTTTAGTTTAAATAAAAATTCAGAAAATTGTTTAAACTTCAAAAATTCATATCTTGCTCATTTTAACTCCAAATTTCACCATTCAAATTTTGTTAAAACCAGAATATTATTCTCTACACATTAATGCCATAAAAACAGTATGTTTCTGTTACCCAAAATAATATTAATAAATAAATGAATAAAAATCCCTTAGGGTTAAAATTAATAATACAGAAAATAATTTGGGAAAAATCCTAAAATGTTAAACTTTACTATTTTATGCAAAACTTAGAATATTAAAATATTACTTCACATAAAAACACCCACAAACTATGTATGTTCTTTTATTTGGTGAATTTTATCTGTTTATTGAATGTATTATTTATTTTCCGTATCAAGAAGACTACGAGTTCGTCGAGGAGCAGGAGTTCTACCCCGAGGTTCCTCCGTCCCCCTTTGCTGATCAAGGCAAGTCATCGACCATCTCTGTGGAAACAGTTGATCATAATTGAGCCCATGTTTTAATAACTTATCGCTATAACCCATAGGTTAATATTGCATTAGACAAATGTTCAAGCCTTACACTTATATTTATTAGATCCCTGTCCTTGTGTGCAAACCCAAGCCATGCTTATTGAGCCTTAACTCCTTGTCACTCTACTATAAAAATATTAGCTAGTGCCCAATGTACCGGCACAACTGCTATAGGTTAAAAAGAACGAGTCGTAGATAGCTGGATTCTGTATATGAATTTCCCTGTTATTCTCGTCTCTGGACTCTGTTGGAGTTGGCTAGGTTATAAGTATGGTGGGTTCCGGGTGCAAGCTCGGGCACTGGTTTGTCGCACCCGGGGCACTATAAGGACCGGTCTGCGGGATCTGTTGCAAAGCACTTCCGTACAAACCACAAGTCTAATGGGTAAGTCCTAACTGGAAGTATGGAATACTCCGGCTCGATGCACCATAGAGGAGGGGGCAAGGGGCTAGCCTGCGGGCGACTTGTACCGACGAGGCTCAAGGGGGGGTATGGTGGGGCTCCGATGCGTCGGGACACCATATGAAACCCATAAGAGGGTGCTATTGAGTTGGGGAGGACTATATGGAAGGTTTTGGCACGAGTTCCCGTGTGATGGGTCATCTCGTTACACTTCGGTGTAGGTGATGAGTGCGTGCCTTGTGGGTACAGTGGTACATCTCTGATTAGAGTAATTTAATCTTTTCGAAAAGCCGAGCCCACGGTCAAGGGCGGGTTGTGTGACTACCCGCAGTTAGTTTACAATTGTTTGAATGTTCAAGTTGTTCATGGCACGTAAGGACTGTTGAGCGAGGTGGGGCTGACTGTACCCCTCGAGTTAGAAGATGATGATACACATGCACATGTTTACTTTTTCGTACTAATAAATTGCTCACATTTAAAGCTTTACAATTATGCTGCTTCCGCAAAATTAGCCACTACCTCCCTTGTTATTATCTTGCATTATACTTGCATTCGGTGGCTTGCTGAGTACATCTGTACTCACCCCGTTGACTTACACCATCAGAGCCAGTCTACTACGAGGAGGATGAAGGTCTGGAGTAGCGACCCAGTCAAGGCGAGACTGGAAGGAGGCGTTCATCTAGGACCCTTATTTTATTAGTTTCTCTTCACCTTTATTCACTTTTGTATTAATGCGGTCTACAAACCGTGAATGATTGTCCGTACTGTACGTGGTCGCATGATGAACGTCTTGTTTTATTGATTTTCTATGGAATTTCAATAAAGTCCTGATTTATTAAATCGGGGCGCGACAAGATGGTATCAGAGCCGACTTGACTGTAGGAAGCCAAACAGACCTGACCTTAGGACTTATACTTACTATATTTTCTTACAAACACTGCTTATCCTCTCATCTTCCGAGGTTTTCACAAAATTTTCTCTCTTTTGTAGATGCCGGTTCATACCATGAGCGGGACTCTTCGTGACGAGGCCGGATTCATCCGCGAGCTTCGCGTGCTCGTCGACTTTTTGGGGTTTCTCCATGAGCCTGCGTTCCACGGGATCTTTCCCGATGCGAACGAGAGCTACTGCGAGGTCACGGTTGTGATCCGCCCCTCTTCCACGCAGCCACCCTTCTACACCCATGGAGTTGGAGGACCTTCATTCGTGGTGGCCAGCCAGCGAGCCGCTCTTCAGTCCCTCGCCGAGCTTCGACTGGTGTACGACTGCCACCTCCGCGACACCGTCTACCGTTTCGTGCCCATGCGCACACCCGGGAGTCACCGCAGCATCTACATCAGTCCCCTCACGCAGAGCAATTCCGCCATCACCCGCACGATGAGACTCTTGGAGGCCATGGACAACCTCCACACAGAGGCCGTCCTCGACGCAGACAGCCAGCACGACACCATCGACTTCTACCGCCACACTTCGGAGAACCTGACCCGTGAGAATGCCGAGCTCCGTCGACAGCTTGAGCAGAACCCTCTGTTGACCCTTGAGGTGGAGGAGTTGAGGCGTCAGAACGAGCTCCTACGCCAGGGTGCCATGGTCCACACCCAGCTCCGTCAGCAGCTCAGAGAGTTGAAGAAGGACATAGAGGAGATCGCGCCTCTTCCGCCTCGCAGGAAGAAACCCCTTCGGATCCCCACTGTGAGACCCAAGAGGATCTCCCGCAGCGCACCACCCGCCGGACCATCCAGTTCCTCGACCCCGACCACCTCCCACGAGCCCGAGATCGAGCCGTCCCCCGAGCTACCATAGACGTAGTTTTACGGTTGATTGTTATTTTTATTTTTGCTTGCTTGTATTAGCATTCATGTCAAAACATAAGGCATAAATGAAGAAATAAATAAGTGTAACCGCAAGAACGGTATCTTTTGAAATAAAATACGAAGAAGTTCACTAAAATAAATATGTCTACTTTGAAAACTTCAGGATGACCAACACTCAGGGTTCAGACGCTCCTCAGAACGGAGGAGATAGTGGCAATTTGCCACAATGGGGAGCCACCGGGCAAAGGCAAGCCCCGGTCGCCAACCACCCCACTTTGGCCGAGATGATGGCCACCCAGAACCAGTTGGTTGCTGCCCTACTGAATCAAATGCAGCAGCAGCAGCAGCAGATGCAGGAGCAGCAGGCTCATCTTTTCCGCCTTCACCAACAGCCCGAGCTGCCCCGACCTGCCCCACCAGCTCCCGCACCCGCGTCGCAGCTCTC
The DNA here is from genome assembly GCA_019279435.1 of Zizania palustris. Taxonomy (NCBI): domain Eukaryota; kingdom Viridiplantae; phylum Streptophyta; class Magnoliopsida; order Poales; family Poaceae; genus Zizania; species Zizania palustris. The sequence goes on from JAAALK010000287.1 coordinate 43,759,857, forward strand.
GGAGTTCCTCCGAGTCCGCCCACCGACATTCTCGAGCACCACCAACCCCATGGAGGCTGGGGATTGGTTGCGAGCCATCGAGAAGAAGCTCGACCTCCTGACCTGCACTGAGCAGGAGAGGGTGGCCTTCGCCACCCACCAGCTTCATGGTCCCGCCGCAGAATGGTGGGACAATCACCGCGAGACTCTACCCGAGGGCCACGCCCCTACTTGGGCAGAGTTCTCGGCCGCCTTTCGTGCCGCCCACATCCCCGACGGCATCATTGCCCAGAAGCAACAAGAGTTCAGAGACCTGCAGCAAGGAAGTAGGTCTGTCACGGAGTATCTGCACGAGTTCAACCGTCTGGCCAGGTACGCACCAGAGGAGGTCCGTACGGATGCGGCCAGACAGGCCAAGTTCCTTAGGGGACTGAAGGACGAGTTGTCCCTACAACTCATCTCTGGAGACTTCGCCAACTTCCAAAAGTTGGTGAACAAGGCTATCATGCAGGAGACCCAGCAGAACAAGGTCGACCTGAAGAAGAAGCGCATGATTGCCTTCAGGCAAAACCAGGGTATGGCCCAGAGACCCCGTTTTGCTCCACCTCCACCCGCACAGTAGTACCACCCCCGCCCAGTGTATCGTCCGGTGCCACCAGCCGCTAATGTCGGAGCAAGCCAACCTCGTCCCGCTCCAGCCGCACCAACCGTCCCAGCTGCCCCGGCCAAGAAGCCGGAAGTTTTGAGAGACAGGCATGGCAAGCCTGTAGTATGCTTCAACTGCCGCCAGGAGGGACACTACTCCCATCAGTGTCCTCATCCCAAACGTGCTCAAGGCGTCACCTCCAACCCCGCCGTCCGCGCCAAGGTGAACCACGTCTCCGCCGAGGAAGCCCAGGCTGCACCAGAAATTGTCATGGGTAAGTTTATGGTTCATTCATCACTTGCAGTGGTATTATTTGACACCGGAGCTACCCACTCCTTTATATCAACTGCTTTTGTGGAAAATAATGCCCTGGACATAAGCGAACTACCCAGGCCAGTATTAATAGCTACCCCGGGCAAGCAAACCCTCGCTTGTTCCTTTAGTCCGAGAGTATGGGTAGAAATCCAAGGCACGATATTTTGGGCCAACCCCATTTTAATAGAATGCCAAGGTTTGGATCTCATCCTAGGGATGAATTGGCTAAACAAACACCAAGGTGTGATAGAATGTGCCCAGAGAAAAGTGACTGTGACTGATGAAGAGGGGACTATAGTCACATTCCAGATGCCCAGCATGAAGGACGGAAGGACAAGACTACATCAGATTACCTTGGAGGAAATACCAGTAGTCAGTGAGTACCCGGACGTATTCCCAGAAGATCTACCAGGGATGCCACCCAAGAGGGACATCGAGTTTAGGATTGACTTGGTGCCTGGAACCACTCCTATTTATAAGCGACCATACCGGATGGCCGCTAATGAATTAGCTGAGATGAAGCAGCAGTTGGAGGATCTCGAGAAGAAAGGCTACATCAGGCCCAGCACATCGCCATGGGGTGCTCCCGTCATCTTCGTCAAGAAGAAAGAAGAAAAGGCAAAGCGTATGTGTGTGGATTACCGCGCTTTGAATGAAGTAACCATCAAGAATAAGTATCCGTTGCCTCGGATCGATGATCTCTTTGACCAGCTAAAAGGAGCTACGGTATTCTCGAAGATCGACTTGCGTTCTGGTTATCATCAGTTAAGGATCCGAGAGGAGGACATACCCAAGACCGCTTTCACTACCCGTTATGGATTATATGAGTGCACGGTTATGTCCTTTGGATTGACCAACGCCCCTGCATTCTTCATGAATATGATGAATAAAGTGTTCATGGAATATTTGGACAAGTTCATCGTGGTCTTCATAGACGACATCCTCATTTATTCCAAGGATCAGAAAGAGCACGAGACTCACCTCTGGTTAACCTTAGGAAAGCTAAGGGAACACCAATTGTATGCCAAGTACAGCAAATGCAAGTTTTGGACGGCAGAAGTAAAGTTTCTTGGACACATCATCTCTGCGCAAGGAATCGCAGTAGACCCTGCCACCGTAGAAGCAGTTACGGATTGGTTGCCACCCACGAACGTATCTGAGATACGAAGTTTTTTGGGTTTGGCCGGATATTATCGGAGATTTATTGAGAATTTTTCTAAGATAGCCAAGCCAATGACTAAGTTGTTGCAAAAAGGAGAAAAGTTTGAATGGACTCCTGAATGCGAGGAGAGTTTCCGCACCCTCAAGACCCGTTTGGTGTCTGCACCTATACTGACCCTACCGGATATCCGCAAGGACTTCCATGTCTATTGCGACGCATCACGCCAAGGATTGGGATGTGTTCTTATGCAAGATGGAAAAGTTATCTCTTATGCCTCCCGTCAGTTGAGACCTCATGAGTTGAATTATCCGACCCATGATTTGGAATTAGCCGCCGTAGTGCACGCCCTTAAGATTTGGAGGCACTATTTGATTGGGAATCGTTGTGAGATCTTTACGGATCACAAGAGTTTGAAGTATATCTTCACACAGCCCGACCTCAATCTGAGGCAAAGACGATGGCTGGAACTAATCAAGGACTATGACTTAGGTATCCACTACCACCCCGGAAAAGCAAACGTGGTAGCTGATGCATTAAGTCGCAAGGGATATTGCACGGCCATGATGCTTCAAGAGCACGCACCCTGGTTATGTAGAGAGATGGAAAAGTTAAATCTTGGATTGACCACCAGAGCATATTTAGCCGCTTTGGAGACCCAGCCTATTCTATTTGAGCAGATCCGTGAAGCTCAGTTGGAGGACCCGGATATAGCTGCCATTAGGAAGAACATGAGGCAAGGAAAAGCCCCCGGATTTTCAGAAGACGAAAATGGCACCATATGGTTTGGAACCCGGATATGTGTGTCGGATAAACCAGAGATAAAGACCCTTATCCTAAGAGAAGCCCATGAGACATTGTACTCCATTCATCCCGGCAGTACCAAGATGTACCAGGATCTGAAGGAACGTTATTGGTGGGTTAGCATGAAAAGAGAGATTGCCCAGTTCGTCGCCGAGTGTGACACCTGCAGAAGAGTAAAGGCTGAACATCAGAGACCTGCAGGATTGTTACAGCCACTTAAAGTGCCTGAATGGAAGTGGGAAGAGATCGGTATGGATTTCATCACCGGACTACCAAAGACCCAACTGGGGTATGATTCTATTTGGGTGATCATCGATCGGCTTACGAAAGTAGCCCATTTCATAGCTGTCAAAACAACCTTTAGTGGCCCTAAGCTTGCAGAATTATATATGGCCCGGATTGTATGTCTTCATGGAGTACCCAAGAAGATAGTGTCTGACCGAGGAAGTCAGTTTACCTCTCGCTTCTGGAAAAACCTTCAAGAGGAAATGGGCACGAGATTGAATTTCAGTACCGCCTACCATCCTCAGACAGATGGACAAACAGAGAGGGTAAATCAGATATTAGAGGATATGCTTCGAGCATGTGTTTTGGATTTTGGAGCCACTTGGGATAAGAGCTTGCCGTACGCTGAGTTTTCATACAACAACAGCTACCAAGCCAGCCTTCAGATGTCTCCCTTTGAAGCACTTTATGGACGTAAGTGTAGGACGCCTCTACTATGGGACCAAACCGGTGAATCCCAAGTATTCGGAACAGACCTTCTTCGTGAAGCTGAAGAGAAAGTACGGATCATCAGAGATCGACTCAAGACAGCCCAATCACGACAGAAGAGCTACACAGACAATCGTCGCCGAGACTTAGCCTTTGAAGAAGGAGATCATGTCTACCTACGAGTTACGCCTCTCCGTGGTACTCAACGGTTTAACATGAGAGGAAAGTTGGCCCCTCGATATGTTGGACCATTCCCCATTATCCGACGCCAAGGCGAAGTAGCTTATCAGTTGGAATTACCGCCCTCATTGGCTGGAGTGCATGACGTGTTTCATGTTTCCCAACTCAAGAAGTGTCTTCGCGTCCCCACGGAGCAAGTGGATCTTCAGCAGTTGGATGTCCAAGAGGATCTGACCTATGTGGAAAAGCCGGTCAAGATATTGGAAGTCAAAGAAAGGACCACCAGGAGTAGAGTCATCCGCTTCTGCAAAGTGCAGTGGAGCAATCATCCGGTAGAGGAAGCTACATGGGAAAAAGAAGATGAACTCAAGGCACAGCATCCTGAACTATTCGAGGATTGAGCCGAATCTCAAGGACGAGATTCTCTGTAAGGGGGATAGGATTGTAACACCCCAGAAATTAAAATAAAAGAAAATATTATTTAAATCATTTTTGGATTTATTATTAAAGGGAAAATTACAAAAGAACCTAAATAAAGCCAAACAGGGAGAAATATACCAAATCTGGACTTGAAAATTTTATGAGATGAACTAGAGACCAAAATATAATTTAGGAATTTTTACAAATTTTTATCAACAGTGATTCAACCCTTAATCAAATATTCGATTTTCTGGAATTATTTTAAATCAGAAATCAATTTTAAATCTTATTGGGCCTAAACCCTGAAACTCCCTCCAGAGGCCTTTTCGGCCTAGCCCATCACCGCCCTCTCACTGACCCATGGGGCCCGCCTGTCGGCGCTCGCCTCTCCTCTCTCCTCCCGCCCGCGCCCCGCCTGGCCCCACGCGTCAGCCTCTGTGCGCCCACGTTCGCCCACTGACATCCATGGCCCATCTGTCGGCCCCCTTCCTTTTTGGATCGCTCACTGACAGGTGGAGCTCACCTGTCAGGATCGTCTTCCTCCCGGGAAGGGGATCCCCCTTTCTCTTCTCTGGCGATCTCCTTCCTGTTTCGCCGCCAGCCGCCCGCATTCGCCCGGATTTGCCCCGGATCGCCTTCCCTGGTCGTCGCCGCCCCCTTTCCTTTCTTAGCCGTCACGTTTTCGCACAAATGGAAGGCTATCCGAAGCTTTTGGGAACCTCGTCGGAAAAGGAAGGAGCCCCTCGGGTTCTCCGGCATTCCTTGCCATTTGGGCGCCGGCGAGCCCCTATTTATACCCTCGCCCTCACCGCGCTCAGTCCACACCGTAGCAACCCAAGCCGAGCGAGAACAGAGCGCCGCCACCTTCTTTTTGGCATTTTTGCTCTACTTCGCCTCCGGCGAGCCCTCGCCCTCACCTCGGACCTCCCCTGTCCTAGCGACCGCCACCGACGAGACCGCCGGAGCCCGCTCATCATCGGCCACCACTCCATCGGTCGTGAAGACCCCCGGATCGTCGTCGCCGTCGAGCACCCGAAACCCCTCCGCCGTCTACGCTCGCCGCCGGTCACCTCCGGACCTCCGTCGTCGCCGTCAAAGGTACGGTCATGACCGCCCTCCCTTCCCCGTTCCATTTTTGCCGTTAACTCTGCCATTAGGCGATCGCCGCCGCCGTCGCCATCGCATCCGAGGCCGCCGTCGCTGGAGACGAAGGGGGGTACGCGCCCCCTTACGTCGTGCCGTGCCGGATCGCACAGCGACCGCCCGATCGCAATCGGAGGGCTAAGATTAAATCCCTCCGGGATTTAATCTGGGCCCTCGGATCTGGTCAAAGAGGTATCGAGGCCTCTCGGCCGTCGATCGCCACTTAAACCCCCCGATCGATCTCAGACGTCCACGCGTACCCCTTCACTACGATTTAATCACAGCCGTTCAATCTCATTAAAACCCCCCGCCTCGCATCTGGCCGCTGGATCCAGATCCAACGGTCCAGATCCACTCGGTCCACGCGCATAGTCACGGGTTCACGGTGAGCCTGGTTCACCGTGGACCAGGGACTGTTTTTAGTTTAAATAAAAATTCAAAAAATTGTTTAAACTTCAAAAATTCATATCTTGCTCATTTTAACTCCAAATTTCACCATTCAAATTTTGTTAAAACCAGAATATTATTCTCTACACATTAATGCCATAAAAACAGTATGTTTCTGTTACCCAAAATATTATTAATAAATAAATGAATAAAAATCCCTTAGGGTTAAAATTAATAATACAGAAAATAAATTGGGAAAAATCCTAAAATGTTAAACTTTACTGTTTTATGCAAAACTTAGAATATTAAAATATTACTTCACATAAAAACACCCACAAACTATGTATGTTCTTTTATTTGGTGAATTTTATCTGTTTATTGAATGTATTATTTATTTTCCGTATCAAGAAGACTACGAGTTCGTCGAGGAGCAGGAGTTCTACCCCGAGGTTCCTCTGTCCCCCTTTGCTGATCAAGGCAAGTCATCGACCATCTCTGTGGAAACCGTTGATCATAATTGAGCCCATGTTTTAATAACTTATCGCTATAACCCATAGGTTAATATTGCATTAGACAAATGTTCAAGCCTTACACTTATATTTATTAGATCCCTGTCCTTGTGTGCAAACCCAAGCCATGCTTATTGAGCCTTTAACTCCTTGTCACTCTACTATAAAAATATTAGCTAGTGCCCAATGTACCGGCACAACTGCTATAGGTTAAAAAGAACGAGTCGTAGATAGTTGGATTCTGTATATGAATTTCCCTGTTATTCTCGTCTCTGGACTCTGTTGGAGTTGGCTAGGTTATAAGTATGGTGGGTTCCGGGTGCAAGCTCGGGCACTGGTTTGTCGCACCCGGGGCACTATAAGGACCGGTCTGCGGGATCTGTTGCAAAGCACTTCCGTACCAACCACAAGTCTAATGGGTAAGTCCTAACTGGAAGTATGGAATACTCCGGCTCGATGCACCATAGAGGAGGGGGCAAGGGGCTAGCCTGCGGGCGACTTGTACCGACGAGGCTCAAGGGGGGTATGGTGGGGCTCCGATGCGTCGGGACACCATATGAAACCCATAAGAGGGTGCTATTGAGTTGGGGAGGACTATATGGAAGGTTTTGGCACGAGTTCCCGTGTGATGGGTCATCTCGTTACACTTCGGTGTAGGTGATGAGTGCGTGCCTTGTGGGTACAGTGGTACATCTCTGATCAGAGTAATTTAATCTTTTCGAAAAGCCGAGCCCACGGTCAAGGGCGGGTTGTGTGACTACCCGCAGTTAGTTTACAATTGTTTGAATGTTCAAGTTGTTCATGGCACGTAAGGACTGTTGAGCGAGGTGGGGCTGACTGTACCCCTCGAGTTAGAAGATGGTGATACACATGCACATGTTTACTTTTTCGTACTAATAAATTGCTCACATTTAAAGCTTTACAATTATGCTGCTTCCGCAAAATTAGCCACTACCTCCCTTGTTATTATCTTGCATTATACTTGCATTCGGTGGCTTGCTGAGTACATCTGTACTCACCCCGTTGACTTACACCATCAGAGCCAGTCTACTACGAGGAGGATGAAGGTTTGGAGTAGCGACCCAGTCAAGGCGAGACTGGAAGGAGGCGTTCATCTAGGACCCTTATTTTATTAGTTTCTCTTCACCTTTATTCACTTTTGTATTAATGCGGTCTACGAACCGTGAATGATTGTCCGTACTGTACGTGGTCGCATGATGAACGTCTTGTTTTATTGATTTTCTATGGAATTTCAATAAAGTCCTGATTTATTAAATCGGGGCGCGACAGTGCTCCCTGAATGGTCCCATGTTCCCATCTCCTTCACCACCGAAGATGCCGTCGGCGTCAAGTTCCCGCATGCCGACCCCCTCGTCATCTCTGCAGATATTGCCGGAGTCGAGGTGCATCGCATCCTGGTCGATGGCGGAAGTTCTGCTGACATCATCTTTGTGCAGACCTTCGACCAGCTGTGTCTTGCTCGGAAGCACTTGCTGTCGGTTTCCCGACCACTCCAGGGCTTCACAGGACCCCCGCTCGACGCCCTGGGGCAGATCGTGCTGGATGTAACCTTCGGAGACTCCCCCCTCCGGCGCAGCGAGGAAATCCTCTTCGACATCATCGCCGCCCCGTACGCCTACAACGCCATCTTCGGGAGGGGGATGCTCAACCGCTTCGGAGCCATCGCTCACCATAACTATCTGTGCCTCAAGATGCCAACTCCAGGCGGGGTGCTGTTGGTCCTAGGCGACCAGGCAGCGGCCCGTCGGGTCGAATACAGCCACTTGGCGCTGCTAGAACCACGCCAGATCCACAACGTCCGCGAAGGATTAGAGGGAATCATCCCACCTAGCGCCGAAGACTCTGTACCGAAGGGGCGCCCGGTCAAGCCCCTCTTGGAGGGGAGGTCATCACGAAGATCTTGATCCAGGACGGGAAGGAGTACCCGATCCAGTTCGGAGGGGCCCTAGAGACGAAGCTGTCAGAGCAACTCGAGGAGGTCATCCGCAACAACCTAGACATCTTCGTGTGGTCCGACGAAGATATCCCAGGTGTTGACTGCTCAATTATCGAGCATTCCTTGGCGGTCGACCCTAAGGCTCGGCCGGTGCGCTAGGGGCTCCGGAAGTCTCCGTCGAACGGGCAGAGCTTGCCAAGGCCAAGATTGAGAAGCTACTTTGAGCGGGGGTCATTCGAGAAGTGAGTCACACTGAGTGGTTGTCTAATCCAGTGTTTGTCCAGAAGAAAACATCTGGCAAATGGTGCATGTGTATCGACTTCACTTCTCTGAATAAAGCTTGCCCTCGTGACCCCTACCCCATGCCTCTCATTGATCAATTAGTCGATTCCACTGCCGGTGCTGAGCTCCTCAGTTTCCTCAACGCCTATTCGGGATACCACCAGATCTGGATGAAGCCCGAAGATCAAGTCAAGACAAGCTTCGTTACCCCTTCGGGAGTGTTTTGCTACGTTCGAATGCCTTTCGGTCTCCGCAACGCCGGAGCTACTTTCTCGAGACTGATATCCAAGGCTTATGGAGCTGGGGCCGGAGCAGTCATTGTCTCCCCCTCCGGCCAGTAGGCTTCGTACTCCGCTCAGTTGAACTTCAAGGCTACGAACAATATCGCCGAGTACGAAGGAGTGGTGCTGGGTCTTCGCAAGGAGCATGCACTTGGAGCCGCCCTAGTCGTAGTCAAGACCGATTCCCAGGTCGTCGTCGGGCATATCGACAAGAGCTTCCAGGCCCGGCACCCCGACCTCGCCACCTACCTTGAAGCCATTCGGAAATTCGAAGCATCCTTCAAGGGGGTATCCATCCAAAGCATCCCAAGAAGAGAAAACTGTCAAGCCGACGCCCTCGCCAAGGCCGGAGCCGGCGGCCAAGCCTTGCCGCTGGGCGCCTTTTTTGAAGAAATTACCCAACCTTCGGCGCTCCTTCGCCACGAAGCATCAACCTCCGCACCGGTCAAACCCCCAGCATCGCTTCAGCCGACTGCAGTTCTCTGAACGGTCAGCAGTGATTGGCGGGAGCCCATTCTACGAACGCTCAGCGGCGATTCGGATGACCGACCCAGTTCGGATCAAGCGCGGCTCCGACTCCGCGCTAGGTCTTTCCAACTCATTGATGGCATCTTATACAAGTCCGGGGTATGCTCCCCGCTGCTCCGATGCATCTCTCGCTCGGACGGGATGGCCATGCTCCGAGAAATCCACGGGGGGCTGTGTGGCAGCCACTTAGCACCTCGGGCACTCGCCGGGAAGGCCCTCCGGCAAGGCGTGTACTGGCCCACAATCGCCGCCGATGCTGAAGACCTGGTACGTACATGCCAAGGGTGTCAATGGATGGGGCGACAGAGTCACAGGCCCCCGGTCAGCCTGCAGCTCATCCCACTTGTGTGTCCTCTGGCTCGCTGGGGCATGAACCTCATTGGGCTGTTCCCTAGGGCAAGAGGCAATCTGCGCTTTGCGGTCGTCGCCGTTGAGTATTTCTCCAAGTGGGTCGAGGCCGAGCCGCTGACTTCCATCACCTCTCGAAGTGTCCAGAAATTCTTCTAGCAGAACATCATCTGCCGCTTTGGAGTGCCCAAGCAGCTCACGCTGGACAATGGCACGCAGTTTGACGCTGGGGCTTTCAAAGCATTTTGCGAAGAATTGGGAGTCCAGCTCTGCTTCGCAGTAGTTCGGCACCCTCAGTCAAATGGGGCGGTTGAGCGGGCTAACGCACATATCCTCTCTGGCCTTAACAAACGTATCGTTGGCTTATCTAAGGGATTGTGGCCTGAAGAGCTCCCGAAGATCTTGTGGTCCATTCAGACCACACCTTCCGTGCCACCGGATTTACCCCGTTTTGGCTCCTCTTCGGCGACAAAGCAATGACCCCGACGGAGATCCGGGCTGGCTCGATGCGAGTCACGTCGCCCGAGAGTGATCAAGAACGCGCTGTCTTCCTCGATCTCATGGAGGAGACACGGCTCCGAGCCATTGCTAACCTCTCACAATACCAACAGCAGACGAAGGAGTGGTACGACCCCAAGGTCAAGCTCAACGAGTTCCAGCCTGGACACCTCGTCTTGCGCAGTGGCCGCCCCGACGAAGCTAGGCAATAAATGGGAAGGTCCGTACATCGTGACAGGCTCTGGGCGGCCCGGCTCCTACCACCTGGCTACCTTAGAAGGCGAAGGCCTGAAGCACACCTAGCACGCCGAACATCTAAAGCGCTATTTTGCATAATTCTATAAGTATCTACCGGTGATGGCCGATGTCGCCCGCCATTGTACACAATTTGCCATCCTCTAATACTATCGGACAGACGTTCTGGCCAAAGTACATTATTCGGTATCTAGCCATCATTCTTTTCGCCAGACACTCGGGTTCCGAGTTCCGGCTTGACGCACCCTACGTTTGGGTTCCGAGCTCCGGCTCGACGCACCCTCGATTCGGGTTCCGAGCTCCGGCTCGACGCACCCTACGTTTGGGTTCCGAGCTCCGGCTCAACGCACCCTCGATTTGGGTTCCGAGCTCTGGCTCGACGCACCCTACACTTGGGTTCCGAGCTCCGGCTCGACGCACCCTCAATTCGGGTTCTGAGCTCTGGCTCGACGCACCCTACATTCGGGTTCTGGGCTCCGGCTCGACGCACCCTACACTCGGGTTCCGAGCTCCAGCTCGACGCACCCTCAATTCGGGTTCCTAGCTCTGGCTCGACGCACCCTACGTTCGGGTTCCGAGCTCCAGCTCGACGCACCCTCGATTCGGGTTCCGAGCTCCGGCTCAATGCACCCTCAATTCGGGTTCTGAGCTCCGGCTCGACGCACCCTACGTTCGGGTTCCGAGCTCCGGCTCGACGCACCCTCGATTCGGGTTCCAAGCTCCTGCTCGACGCACCCTACGTTCGAGTTCCGAGCTCCGGCTCGACGCACCCTTGATTCGGGTTCCGAACTCCGGCTCGACGCACCCTACGTTCGGATTCCGAGCTCCGGCTCGACGTACCCTCAATTCGGGCCCCGAGCCCCCCGTTCGATACAACTTAGTCCCTCTGCCTTCCTCACTACTGTTCGTGCCCAGTCGACAAGCCGTCTACCCGCGATGGAGGGGGGGGAAGGAGCAAGGAGGGAAGGCTTCGATTATGTGCACCATCAATACAACATGCAATATACAATGTCTGTTGCGAATCAAAAGCAAGAGAGATTAAGAGAAGTCTTCATCTAAACCAAGCAGGAACCGGAAGCCTCTTCGATCCGAACAGTCACCCGGGCCGGAGCCCGCCCTAGTCCGAGGCTCCAGCACTGCGTGCGTAGACTTCTCTTTCCTCTTCTGCCTTTTCTCCTCCTTCCTCTGGGCGCGAAAAGTCCTCTGGTCTTCCTGCAATTGAGCCCAGCTACGCAAACCTTCGCCCCCAGACGATGCTCCGCCCGGACCAGCTTCCACGTCGGACCAATCCACCGGTTCAAGAGATGAAGACGGAGCTCTGGGCTCTTTCTCTTCTTCCTTAACTAGGCTCAGAACCCCTTGAAGAACTTCAGGGTCCGCATACCCATTGCTACCTCAGGGAAGGACGAAGCGCGCGGGCCGATTCGCTCTCAGGGCTTCGAGAATAGCCCATCGGTGCTGAAGAGCTCTGTCAGGCTCGAGTACCTCAAAATCGCAATCGCAGGCGTAGACACCCTGAATAGTCCCCGGAAAGCAAGTACTTTTTATTAATTGCACAGATAAGTTTCTAAACTATTACAAGATGTGCAGCGCAGAGATCCTAAGGGAATTACACCTTCGGGTCCGGCTGGCGTGCCGTGGCCAAGGGCTTCGAAGGGGCCGGAGGCTCGCTGGAACGAAGGGCTTCCTCCAACCAAGCCTTGATCGCCTCAGGGCCCTCGGCTTGCTAGGTCGCCTTGAGCGCTCTCCAATATTGAGATACCGCTGGACTCGGCGACCGGAGGTGGCTCCCCCCGAAGGCGACGGGATGTGAGCTCGAAGACGAAGGAAGGGGGAGGCCGAACAACTCAAGGTGCCGGAGGATCCCGAAGGCGGCTACCCGGGCTGATACCTCACCGTACTTTGACACGGTGAGGGTTATCTGGCGGACGGCAGACTGGACGAACTTTAGCCAGCGGCCAAGGGGCTCCCGGGCAACGTCGAAGGTCGTACATCCGGTGCCATAGCGCGCTAGCACCCTCCGGAGAGACACCACAGTGTCAGTCGCCGTCTTTTCCCCTGGGCGAGCGCTTCGGTCATCTCCTCGTTCCAAGCCAAGAGGTCCACCTCGGTCCGCTCCAGCTGAAGCACTCGGGCTTCGAGAGCTTCGGCGTTGGCTGCTGCTTCACGGAGCTCGTCCATCTCTGAGACTTGAGCCTGAAGCATGAAGACCTATCCTTCGAGTTGCTCCGCATCCTCGGCTCGGGACCGGAGCCTCTCCGCCTCAACAGCCCGGGCCCGAAGGGCGTCAACCTCCGCCTCGAGCTCGTCCGCTCGGGCAGCCCGAGCCCGGAGCCCCTCCAACTCAGCGACTCGAGCCTTGAGGGAATCGACCTCCGCCACCCGGGCCTCGAGCGCTTCGGCTCTAGCGGCCCGGAGGCGAAGGCTTTCGATCTCTGCTGCCTGCTCGCGGACCATCCTCTCGGCAGCGTCCGCTCGGCCGGAGAGCTCCGAAGCGTCGTTCTCACGGCGTTGACGCTCAGAAAGCAGGGAGAGCAGCGATCCCTGCGCCAGCGCGACTACCTGCTCAAGAAGTGGCGAATCAGAAAAAGGGGGGCTAGGGGCTCGCCAAAGGGTACTCCGAGGGAATACCTGGCCGACGGCGTTCTCGATGGCCCGGTTGAGCTCGAGACCATCTGACAGACTGAGCTTGTCTATCACCGGAGCCTCCCGCAAACGCAGGTAGTAGTCGTGGACCGGGGACACCCTTGACGCGAAGTCCTCGCCCTCCACCAAGAAACGACACAGGAGGGGCACGCTAGAGCGCGCGCCCCACGAGCTGGAAGGCGGCCGAGGCCGGATCCCGGTTCCTTGTTCAGCCACCGGGGAAGCTTCTCCGGAGACTCTCTCTGGCTCCTCCCCGCCACGTGGCTCTGAAGCCCCCGTCGCATTGGCGGGGACCCCGGACCCCGCATTGGCGATATCCTTGGAAGCAATCAGGGTTTGGTCAGAAGCCCGGACGGACGTACCTGCTTGAAGGAAACAGGGGTTAAGAATGAAAAGGCCTGGTGCTTTGAGTAAAGGCCGGACAGGTTCGCATACCCTCGTCTGCGGCCTCGACGAAGACCTCCGAAAGCTGATAGAACAGGTCGTCTATCGAATTGACCGGGGAACCCGCTGCCGCTATGGCCAGTTCGGCCTCAACGTAAGCGCTTCCTTCGACAACACCGAGGGGGTCGGCCAGCCCCCCTCGGTCTAGGCTGTCGGTCTCCCGGCTCCCCCGAGAGCTGGCGGGGATCCCCTCCGAGGCTGGATCGTGCGGAGGGGTAGTCTTGGGGGACAGCATCACTTCAGTAGCCGGTGCCTCCTTCCTAGTCCTCGGAGCAGGCTGTGAAGGGTTCGAAGGGACGGGAGCACCCCCGGCTCTTTCGGTGCTCGGTCGATCTGGCTGGACCGGATCCGGAACCGTCGGAGGGTCCTCCGGCTCTAACTTGGACCCCTCACTGGAATACCCCCGTTCGGAGTGGGAGGCAGAGGAGTGGGCCGGGGAGAGCATCTTCGGGCCCTTCACCATCTTCTTCTTCGAAGGGCGCCGGGGGGAAAGGCCGCCGTCGGGGTCGGCCACTCTCCTCTTCAAAGCGGCATGGAGGACCTCCCCCTCCGGGAGAGGCGGAGGGGAGAGATCCACCCGCCGTTTGTACTCGGCCGGGGTAGGAGCCCCGAGGATCCTCTCTGTCATTCGGGCCACCTCCTCGGGCGTCTTGCCGACGAGCGACCCTGTGGTCAAAGGTCAGGACCAAGCACCCTCCGAGCGCAATAAAAGCAAGCGGAGCCAAAGAGAATGCAGACGCTTACCAACCTAGCGGGAGAACTCCATCGACGTCGCCCCGTCTTGGCTGCTTTGAAGCGACGTCGGCCACTCCTCCTTCAATGGTGGGATCTCGAGGGCCACGAACTCCTCCGTTAGGTCCCGCATGCTCATCCGGCGGGCGACGATTTGAAGGAGCTGGATCCTCGCGGAGACCGAACCGGCGCTGGCCTCTACGTGGGCCTCCCTCCGGAACCAGATGTGGCGCGGGGGCCCGGCTAGCCCGGAGGTGAGCCCCACCCAGACATAGAACCAGCGGTTTACCCACTTGGAGTACCACCGCTCATTGATAGCCTTCGCTAGGAAGGAGTCCGCGTAGCTCCTCCGGAGCTAGAAATTGATGCTCCCGAAGGCTAACACCCGACCGTCCTTCTTCTTCGACTGGCAGAGGGCTTCATGCATTTGCGCGAAGACCTCCGCCCTGCCCTCGCAGCCCTCAGCGCGCATGGCCCACTCGAAGACGGTGAGGCGGGCCACGGCGTTCGGGGACAGTTGAGGGAGCTCCAAGTAGAAGGCGTCTAACACCCCGGCAAGGAGCTCCAAAGCGGGGAACCCTAGCCCCGCGTCAAAGAAGGCCTCGAAGACGACGACCTCCCCTTCTCGTGGCGCTGGGACCGACTCCGGGCCCGGCTTCCTGGCCCGCGATTCGGGGCCAAGGTGGCCCCTAGTCACCTGCTCGATGGACGCATCGGTGCTCGCCGAAGGCCCAAGCTCCAGGGTCTCCTCCCGGAACCGCTCCAAAGCGGGATGGAGCTCCCGCGAGTCGCGTGCCTCGGTCGGGGCGGAAGCAGTCACCGCCGTGGCCGCCGCCGCCATCTGGCGCTGCAAAAAGCGGGGATCTACCGCCGTGGCAGGGGCCCTCTTTTCTGCCATGACGAGAGGAAACATGGAGAACGCAGGGGCTCAAGGACAATCGCTCGCCATCAGGGATGAAGCTGGAGAGCTAAAGCAGGCAGGAGAGGCCGTGGATGGCTCAGCAGCGGCTATTTAAGCGTGGGGGCAGCCGCCAGTCCACCTTCCACCGTTCGGCGTGCGCGCGCGATGGTTGCGCGGCGCTCGCATTTAAGGCTGCTGGCGCCTCGGGCGCGCCCATCTCCGATGGTCCACATTCTCCGCGTCGATCGTGCGCCCGCCGCATTAACTGCGTCCAGTAACGCGCTAACTCCCCTCCTCGGGCGTCGAAACCTGACGGTCAAAGCCATGTCGGCGTCAAGTGATCGGTCAAAGCCTGATCCCTCGAAGGAGCAGAGAGTGAGTAGCCAGTCGGAGGTGCTCCAAAGGCAGCTCTCGGCCTCCGGATCCTAGGACGCCTCAAGGCTCCCTGGCATCTCCCGAACGGTTGGACAAGGCCGTCCCGCAGCAGGATTCAGCATCCCTATGTAAGTCGATTTCTTATAAAGATTATCGGAATTATCATGTGCGCTTCCACCCTCTCTTACGCAGGACCCCCGAGAGGAAAGAAGCGAGGGGCTACTGTTGGGGGAGATAATCCCGATGACAGTAGGGGAGCATGAAGGCATGTACGGCCCCGAAGGAAGACTACGGCTGGAGGACCGAAGCCTTGCGTCGGAGGAGCCTGGACCTCCGAACGAGGAAGCCGAAGGCCTTCAGAGGCCCCGAGATGAGCCAGAGGAGTCTTCAAGGGAGGAGTGGCCCGCCAGGTGCCGGAGGCCACCCTTCGAGAGGAGCCGACGCTCCGAAGAAAGGCCATATGCCAGGGAGACCTAGTCAAGGCCGTAGGGGGACAAGATCACGATCGTCTGCGCCGTGTTGGGCGCTGGCCGCCCGACATGGCCGATACGCTGTCAGATTGCACCTTCCTGTCTGTACTATGTAACGTCTATTTTGTCTGTACCACTGACCAATGTCAAACCGAATGTCAGTTGGGGGTTGCGGGAACCCGACCCTTCAGAGCGGGCCGCCCTATAAATACCCCCAACTGTAGTTGTAATACACACGATCCAAGAATACAGAACACACAACATTTCATTACTCCCATCCACTGAGAAAACCTGCTGGTTCGATCCGTCGTTCCAACACCTAGTATCATTCCCCCTAAGAAAGTGTTGTCTATTTTAGAAACTTCAGGATGACTAACACCCAAGGCTCTGATGCTCCTCAAAATGGAGGAGAAAACGGTAACCTACCCTAGTGGGGAGCTACCGGGCAAAGGCAAGCCCCGGTCGCCAACCACCCTACGCTGGCCGAGATGATGGCCAACTAGAATCAGCTGGTGGCCGCACTGCTAAACCAGATGCAACAGCAACATCAGTAGATGCAGGAGCAACAGGCTCAATTCTTCCGCCTCCACCAGCAGCCGGAGATACCTCGACCTGCCACTCCCGCTCTCGCTCCTGCCTCCCAGCTCTCGGAGTTTCTTCGAGTCCGCCCTCCCATGTTCTCGAGCACCACCAACCCCATGGAGGCTGGTGATTGGTTGAGGACGACCGGGAAAAAGTTGGACCTCCTGACTTGTACTGAGCAGGAGAGGGTAGCCTTTGCTGCCCACCAACTCAAGGGTCCTACCGCGGAATGGTGGGACAACCTACGCGAGACTCTGCCCGAGGGACATGTCCACACTTGGGCCGAGTTCTCCGCCGCCTTCCGCGCGGCCCATGTCCCAGACGACATCATAGCCTAGAAGCAACAAGAGTTCAGGGACCTGCAGCAGGGGAGCAGGTCCGTAACAGAGTATTTACACGAGTTCAACCGGTTGGCCCGGTATGCGCCTGAGGAGGTCCGTACTGATACGGCCAGGCAGTCAAAGTTCCTCCGAGGACTGAAGGATGAGCTCTCCCTTCAGTTAATCTCTAGAGATTATGCCAACTTTCAAAAGTTGGTAAATAAAGCTATCATTCAGGATACCCAACAGAATAAGGTCGATCTGAAAAAGAAGAGGATGATCGCCTTCTGCCAGAACCAGGGAATGGCGCAGAGGCCCCGCTTCACACCTCCCCCACCGGCGCCCCAATATCATCCATGCCCAGTCTACCGTCCAGCGCCACCCGCCGCCAACGCCGGAGCCGGACATCCTCGCCCCGCTCCCGCCGCACTGGCCGCTCCACCCGCCCCTGCCAAGAAAACAGAGGTCCTGCGTGACAAGCACAGCAAGCCCGTGATCTGCTTCAACTACCGCCAGGAGGGGCATTATTCCCACCAGTGCCCCCACCCCAAGCGCGCACAAGGAATCACGAACAACCCTGCCATCCGCGCCCGTGTCAACCACGTCACCGCCGAGGAAGCCCAGGCCACGTCAGAGATCGTCATGGGTAAGTTCACGGTACATTCAGCCCTTGCAGTGGTTTTATTTGACACTGGAGCTACGCACTCCTTTATATCAACGGCTTTTGTGGAAAAGAATAACCTGAACATAAGTGAATTACCGAGACCCGTATTAATAGCCACCCCTGGCAAACAAACTCTAGCCCATTCCTATAGCCCAAGGGTATGGGTAGATATCCAAGGCACAATATTCTAGGTCGACCCCATCCTAATAGAATGCCAAGGCTTGGACCTCATTCTAGGAATGAATTGGCTAAATAAACACCAAGGTGTGATAAGATGTGCCCGGAGGCAAGTGACTGTGACCAGCGAAGAAGGGACTGCTGTCACATTCCAGATGCCAAGCCTGAAGTCCGGAAGACCTCGGCTACACCAGATCACATTGGAGGAGATACCAGTGGTCTGCGAGTACACGGACGTATTTCCGGAGGATTTACCAGGGATGCCACCCAAGAGAGATATTGAGTTCCGGATGTATTTGGTACCCGGAACCACGCCCATCTACAAGCGACCATACCGGATGGCCGCCAATGAGCTAGCTGAGATGAAGCAATATCTGGAGGATCTTGAGAAGAAGGGATACATCCGACCTAGCACATCCCCGTGGGGAGCCCCCATCATCTTCATTGAGAAGAAAGAGGGCAAGGATAAGCGCATGTGTGTGGATTATCGAGCCTTGAATGAGGTGACCATTAAGAAAAAATACCTGTTACCCAGGATCGATGACCTATTTGATCAGCTGAAGGGAGCTACGGTATTTTCCAAGATTGACCTATGGTCCGGTTATCATCAGCTGAGGATTCGATAAGAGGACATACCCAAGACGGCTTTTACCTCTCGCTATGGATTATATGAGTGCATTGTTATGTCTTTTGGTTTGACAAACGCCCCAACCTTCTTCATGAATATGATTAACAAGGTGTTTATGGAATATTTGGACAAGTTTATTGTGGTACTCATAGAAGACATCTTCATCTATTCCAAGGACAAAGAGGAGCACGAGACTCACATCCGGTTGACCCTAGGAAAACTAAGGGAGCATCATTTATACGCCAAGTACAACAAGTGTAAGTTTTGGACGGTGGAAGTAAAGTTCCTTGGACATATCATCTCTGCACAAGGTATTGCAGTAGATCCTGCCACCGTGGAAGCCGTTACGGATTGGATGCCACCCACCAACGTATCAGAGATACGAAGTTTTCTTGGATTGTCTGGATATTATCGTCGATTTATCGAGAATTTTTCCAAGATAGCCAAGCCTATGACCAAGTTATTGCAGAAGGGAGAAAAGTTTGAATGGACTCCCGAATGCGAGGAAAGTTTTCGCACCCTCAAGACCCGGCTGGTATCAGCACCCATACTGACCCTACCGGATATCAGGAAGGACTTCCACGTTTATTGCGACGCATCTCGCCAAGGATTGGGATGTGTTCTCATGCAAAATGGAAAGGTTGTCTCATACGCCACTCGTCAGTTGAGACCTCATGAGCTAAACTACCCTACACATGATTTAGAATTGGCCGCGGTTGTGCATGCCCTAAAGATATGGATGCATTATTTGATTGGAAACCGCTGCAAGATCTTTACGAATCACAAGAGTTTGAAATATATTTTCACGCAGCCGGATATCAACCTGAGGCAAAGGCGATGGTTGGAATTAATAAAGTATTATGACTTAGGTATTCACTACCATCCCGGAAAAGCAAACATGGTAGCTGACGCATTAAGTCGTAAAGGATACTGCACCGCCATCGTGATTCAGGATCATGCGCCTTTGTTATATAAGGAGATGGAAAAGTTGAATCTCGGGTTAACCACAAGAGCATATCTAGCTACCCTTGAGACCTGGCCTATTTTGTTCGAGCAAATCCGAGAAGCTTAGTTCGAAGACCCGGATATAGCCGCCATCAAGAAGAACATGAGACAGGGTAAAGCCCTAGGATTTTCAGAGGACGAGAATGGCACCATATGGTTTGGAACCTGGATCTGTGTACCGGATAAACCAGAGTTAAAGACCCTTATTCTAAGGGAAGCCCATGATACTTTATACTCCATCCATCCTGGAAGTACCAAGATGTACCAGGACCTGAAAGAACATTATTGGTGGGTAAGCATGAAGAAAGAGATTGCTCAGTTTGTCGCAGAATGTGACACCCGCCGACGGGTAAAAGTAGAACATCAGAGACCCACAGGGCTGTTACAGCCACTTAAGGTGCCTGAATGGAAATGGGAAGAGATCGGTATGGACTTCATCACCGGACTCCCAAAGACCCAGCTTAGATATGATTCTATATGGGTAATCATTGACCGGCTAACCAAAGTAGCTCATTTCATAGCCGTCAAGACAACCTTCAGTGGCCCTAAGATCGCAGAGTTATATATGGCCCACATTGTGTGTCTTCATGGGGTGCCCAAGAAGATAGTCTCCGATAGAGGGAGTCAGTTTACGTCTCGCTTCTGGAAGAACCTTCAAGAAGACATGGGAACGAGACTAGACTTCAGCACCGCTTACCACCCTCAGACAGATGGACAAACGGAACAAGTGAATCAGATATTGGAGGATATGCTTCAGGCATGTGTCTTGGATTTTGGAGGAACTTGGGACAAGAGTTTACCGTACGTCGAGTTTTCGTACAACAACAGTTATCAAGCCAGCCTACAGATGTCCCCGTTCGAAGCCCTATATGGACGTAAGTGCAGGACGCCTCTACTTTGGGATCAAACCGGTGAATCCCAGGTATTTGGAACAGATATCCTTTGGGAAGCTGAAGAGAAGGTACGGATCATCAGAGACCGACTCAAGACAGCCCAATCTCGACAGAAGAGCTATGCGGACAATCGTCGTCGAGATCTAGCCTTTGAAGAGGGAGACCACGTCTACCTTCGAGTTACCCCTCTCCGTGGCACTCAACGGTTTAACATGAGAGGAAAATTGGCACCTCGATATGTTGGACCTTTTCCCATTATTCGACGTCAAGGTGAAGTCGCTTATTAGTTGGATCTACCACCCTCGTTGGCTGGGGTACATGACGTGTTTCATGTATCTCAACTAAAGAAGTGTCTTCGAGTCCCGACAGAGCAAGTAGACCTGCAGCAGTTGGATGTTCAAGAGGATCTGACCTATGTGGAAAAGGCCGTCAAGATCTTGGAAGTAAAAGAAAGGATCACCAGAAGTCGCGTCATCCGTTTCTGTAAGGTTCAGTGGAGAAATCACCCCGTAGAGGAAGCTACGTGGGAAAAAGAGGAAGAACTCAAGGCTCAGCATCCTGAGTTATTCGATGATTGATCCGAATCTTGAGGACGAGATTCTCTGTAAGGGGGATAGGATTGTAACACCCCAAGATTTAAAAATAAATAAAATAAAAAAAGAAATATAATATTAAAGGAAATTCTGGATTTTATTATTAAAGAACACCCTTAAGGAGCCCTATTTAAAGCCAAACAGAGATAAATATTCAAAAATTGGACTTGAAAAATTAATGGAATAATCTAGAGGCCAAAACATAATTTCAGGAATTTTTACAAATTTTTATCAACAGTGAGTCAACCCTTAATCAAATAAATGAATTACTGGAATTATTTTAAATCAGAAAAGCGTTTAAAATCTTAATGGGCCTCAACCCCGAATTCGCCTCCAGCCCAGCCCAACCCAGCCGTGCATCACTGACAGGTGGGGCCAACCTGTCGGCGCCACTCCCCTCCTCTCTCTCCAGCCCGCGCCCGTCTCGGCCCCACCCGTCAGTCTCACTCGCGCGCCCCTCACCTCTAACCGACCGGGCCCGCCTGTCGGCCCTTCCTTTTCGGCTTCGCCCGCTGACAAGTGGGGGCCACCTGTCAGGACCTTCGTCCCCGATGGAAGGGGATCTCTCCCCTTTCCTTTCGGTGACCCCCTTTCCTTCCCTCGCCGCTGGCCGCCTCGATCCGGCTGGATCCGCCTCGGACACCCTTCCTTGGACCCCCGCGACCCCCTTCCATCTATAGGCCACGCATTTTGGCAATTATGGAAGCCGGGCCAAAGGAATGGAACCCTCGCCAGAGAAGGAAGGAAACCGAGGGAAACCTTCGGTTTCCTTCCATATGGCCACCACCGGTGACCCTATAAGAACCCCTCCGGCCACAGCTTTCCGTCCACGCCGCCTTAGCCCGAGCCCAAGCACTCCAGAGCGCTCCCTCTCGGCTTTAGGTTTTTCCCTCGGCTTCACCTCCTGCCGCCGTTCGCCGCCGACGCAAGCCACCCCGGTGCATGCCACCGCCACCGTCGTGACCGCCGAAGCTCTCCCTACCTTGGCATCCACTCCGTTGGCCGTGAACGCCATCGGATCGCTGTCGCCGTCGAGCTCCCGAAGACCCCCCTTCGTCTACCCTCGTCGTCGGTCGCCGTCCATCGCTCACCGCCGTCGTCGAAGGTACCATCGTGATCGCCACCTTTCCCTCTCTCCATTTCTGGTGAGAGCTAAGCCTTTAGGTCCTCGCCGCCACCGTCGCCGCCGCGCCAGAACCCGCCGGAGCCAAAGACGAAGGGGGCTGAGTACCCCTTACGTTCGTGCCGTGCCGGACGGCACCCTGGCCGTCCGATCACGATCGAAGGGCTAAGATTAAATCCTTTCGGGATTTAATCCCGGCCCTTGGATCCGGTCAAACCGGTATCTTTTAATCAGGACCGTCAATCGCTATTTAAAAATGTTGACTCGATCTCGTGCGTCCACGCGTACCGATTCGGTACGATTTAATCGTGGCCGTACATTTCCATTTAAACCATCTCGCCTCGCGCCCGATCGCCGGATCCAGATCCGACGGTCCTGGTTGATCTGGTTCGCACGCACAGTGCGCCTGTCCACCGTGGGCCTGGCTCACCGTGGAGTAAATCCTATTTCCTATTTAAATAAAATTACATAAATTGATTTAAACTTTGAAAATTCATAACTTGCCTATTTTAACTCCAAATTTCACCATTCAAATTTTGTTAAATTCAGCATTTTATTCTCTACATATTAATGACATAAAAACAGTATGTTACTTTAGCACAAAATAATCTTAGGAATTAAATAAATAAAAACCCCTTAGGGATAAATTAATAATTCATGGAATAAATTAGGAAAAACCCCCAAAACTTTAACATTTAAATATTATTAAATATAACTTCAGTATAATAAAGCTCAATTCACATATTTAAGTCATAAAACTTGTATGTTTATGTTTTGTGATGCTTTATTGAATGTTTTATTTACTTTTTCCGTATCGAGAAGACTACGAGTTCGTCGAGGAGCCAGAGTTCTATCCCGAGGTTCCACCCTCACCTTTTTCTGATCAAGGCAAGTCACAACCCCCATTTTGATCATCATTGAGCCCATGTTTTAATAAATTATCGCTATAACTCATAGGTTAATATTGCATTAGTCAAATATCAAGCCCTACACTTATATTTATTAGATCCCCGTCCTTGTGTGCAAACCTAAGCCATGCTTATTGAGCCTTAACTCCTTGTCACTCTACTATAAAATATTAGCTAGTGCCCAATATACCGGCACAACTGCTATAGGATAAAAAGAATGAGTCGTAGATAGATGGATTCTACTATATGAAATTTCCCCGTTATTCTTGTCTATGGACTCTGTTGGAGTTGGCTATGTTATAAGTATGGTGGGTTTCGGGTGCAAGCTAGGGCATTGGTTGGTCGCACCCAGGACACTATAAGGGCCGGTCTGCGGGATCTGTTGCAAAGCACTTCCGTACCAACCACAAGTCTAATGGGTAAGTCCTAACTGAAAGTATGGAACAATCCGACTCAATGCACCATAGTGGAGGGGGCAAGGGGAAACCTGTGGGTGACTTGTACCGACGTGGCTCAAGGGGGGTATGGTGAGGCTCGACGCGTCGGGACACCATATGAAACCCATAAAAGGGTGCTGTCGGGTCGAGGAGGACCATATGGAAGGTTTTGGCACGAGTTCCCGTGGTATGGGTCATCTCGTTACACGTTCGTGTAAGTGATGAGTGCATGCCTTGTGGGTACAGTGGTACACCTCTGATCAGAGTATTTAATCTTTTCGAAAAGCTGAGCCCACGGTCAAGGGCGGGTTGTGTGACTAATCGCAGTTAGTTTACAATTGTTTGAATGGTTGAGTTATTCATGGCATGTAAGGACTGTTGAGCGAGGTGGGGCTGACTGTACCCCTCGAGTTAGAAGATGATGATGCATACCCATGTTTACATTTCAGTATTAATCAATTGATCACATTTAATGCTTTACAATTATGCTTTTCCGCAAAATTAGCCACTATCTCCCTTGTTATTACTCTGCATTATATTTGCATCCGGTGGCTTGCTGAGTACGTTTGTACTCACCCCCGTTGACTTACACCACCAGAGCCCATCTACTACGAGGAGGATGAAGGTCTGGAGTAGCGACCCAGTCAAGGCGAGCCTAGAAGGAGGCGTTCATCTAGGACCCTTTGTTTTATTAGTTTCTCTTCATCTTTAATCACTTTTGTATTAATACGGTCTACGAACCGTGAATAATTGCTCGTATTATTTGTGGTCGCATGATGAACGTCTTGTTTTTATTGATTTTCTATGGAATTTCAATAAAGGTCCTGATTTATTAAATCGGGGCGTGACATTTGGACTCCCGACAGTCGACTTCTTATCGAAGGTACTGGATTTATTCCACGTCACCCTTCCTCAATTATCTCCGAATGCCATAGCGCGCCTGGCCATCTTCGAATGGGCGCTGCGAGCTGAGGGCTGCGAAGGAAGAGCAGAGATCTTCGCAGCACTACACGGGGCATCCTGCCAACCCAAGACTTACCTAGGCCCCGGAGGAGAAAAGATTGTGGTAGCCTTCGGGAGCATTAACTTCCGGCTTCGGGATGAGTTTCAACTAAGATTTCCAGCAAAGGCCGTCAATGCCAGATGGTATACAGATTGGATCCTCCGGTGGTTCTATGCCGAAGTGGGGGCAAGCAGTCGTCTGGCTGGACCCCTGCAAGACATAAACTTCTGAAGGGAAGCCCTTGTTCACCCAAATCCCGGCCAGCTCGAAGCTCGCCTCAATCTGCTTCAAAGAATTAGTCGCTGCATGAGCATGCGGGACCTAGCGGAGGAGTTCATTGGACTTCAAATTCCTCCCCTGATGGCCGACTGGCCTATCACCTTCGAAGAAGATCCGGAGGGCGGACTCCGAAAAATCTCTTCGAATTCGAGTCCTGCAGGTAGCTTCGAAAACAATATGTTCTATATATATTTGTTACAAATTGACTAATACCAACTTATCTTTCAGCTTCTCAAGCCCCCATGACTTCGGAGCAAATTATTCGAGCTTTGGAGAAGATTCTGGGAGTCCCAACTCCGGCTGAGAAGGAGTGGAGAATGAAGCTAGTGGGTAATTGGGAGCGGCTCTACCGAGTATGGGGTGCACTCGGAGTTGCTCCTCCCCCTCTTCCAGACTAGGTACCTTCAGAGCAAGGGCCGAAGAAGAGGAAGGTGGAAGCTGGAACTTCAGCTCCTGTTAAGACTCCGTCAAAGAAGGTAGCCCGAAAGCCAAAGAATGTGGTGCCTTTAAGTCCGGTGGCTTCGGTCTCGGATTCCTCTGAAGACGAAGGAAGAATCCTCGTTAACCTGATCGACGAGCACGAAAACCAGGCGGGTGCAAACACTGGCGAAGCCGCAAACGCGCTAGATGTTCCGAGTAGCTCCGGGCAGGCTGGGACTTCGGCAGTCCAGCAAGACTTGCCGCGTGAAAAGGTCCCTATGACTGAAGGCGGAGTCAAAGTTGCTGCTGAGCCAGCTTCGATTCCAGACGAAGCAATGACTGTAGCTCTAAGAGAGGCTTCAACAGTCAACCCTGCGGTCGTAGGCTTCGACTCGGATGAAGATTTCGAGGTAGCCTTTGACCCTCCAAGCAGCCCCATACTCACCCGCCGACAAGACTTCTGAGGTAAACCTCGTATGAACCCTTTGTTCTTTTTTCCTGCAAAATTGTGTAATACATAATACCTTTTGTCTTGGCAGGGTCCGCTCCTATGGAAGTGACTCCTACCGGAGATGCAACCCCTAGGACCTCAACCACTCCGGTGCCAATTCCAGAAGTCGCGCAGATGGGACCTGGAAAAGGTAAAGGCAAAATGGACCCCTTCCCTGCTTCGAATTCAGGATTAACTCTGTCTAAATCAACAGACGGAGGTCAATCTACGGAGGGGGGCCAATCTACCGAAGTCTCCGAAGACGCGACCCAGCACTCCGACCCCTCGCCGAATGAAAACAATCAAAGGGCCCTGTCCATGCTCCCCCTCCTAGCTCCTTTCTTGGAGCGCAGGACCAGACTTCAGACCCTGCTCGAACCTTTGGATCGAGCTAATCGCGAAGTTGGGGAAACGGACTTGGTGGCCATCCTGAGCGAAGCTGAGGGTTCGGAGCTCAACGCCGCCTTGGAACGAGCAGCATACCAAGTACGAAGTATCTGCAAAACAAGATTAATTCCAACTTACAAATAGTTTCTCACCTTGCTTCTTTCTCTTCGCAGCAAATAGTTTTGGCTCGAGCCGCAGCTGTCTCAAACGAGCGCGGAAGTCTTCGTCTTCAGGAGAAGGTTACTGCTCTTCAGAGGAGTCTTAACGTCTCCGAAGTTCAAGTTGCCCGCTTGGACGAAATGGTTTCAACGGAGAGGAGGGCCAGACAAAATCTGAAGGCTGCAAATAAAAAGCTCGAAGCCGAACAAATTGTGCTTCGGGCTGAGATAGAAAGAATGCGGGCAGAGCACGCTACAGCAGGAGCTGAGCTAGTTAAGCTCCAAGAAGAAAAAGCTAAAGCCGTGGAAGAGGCTAGCAACTTACTTAGCCAGAAGAGTTCTCTGTCTACGGAGGCAGCTAGGCTCTCCGCTGTGGTGGATGCGCTGACTTCATCAAAGGATGTTTTGAATGAAGATAAGGTGAAATCAGAGAAGGTAGCTGCGGAGGTCTTGGACAATCTCTTAGGCGTTCTAGAGTACTTTGGTACTCACTAGACACTACGTTCGAGCGACAACGTCCCCCTGGTCCGACGGCTAAAGATGATCCAAGGAGCTGTGAAGATGATGAAGACAGTAGGCAATCGGTATGGAGAAATCTCCGGCCAAGTGGCTGCTCTCGGAGTACTTCGCTACTACGAAGATGTAGGGCTATCGATAACGCCAGACTCGGGGGCGGCTCCCATTACCTTCGACGAGAACCAACTTCTTAATCCTTCTGAATACGTGGCCGCAGCTTGGCAAGCCTTCCAAACTTCATGGAGAGCCGAAGGTCGCAATGCGATCAAGGCTTGGATCGATGAAGGGCATCGCCAGAAGCAAGCTCGGTCTCAAGCCTCGAGCAGCCAGCCTCCGCCAAACCCGCAGGTCTAGCTTTGTTTTAGGATCCCGACTATGTAAAAAATCATGCTTTCATACATTATGAATGAAAATTTACTTATCATATTTTTAGGCTTCTCAACCCCGTATGGGTGATGTTGAAGTGTTAAACATTACCGAAGAACTCCGCCTGCTATGGGCTACCTTCGATCTTTTAAAACTTCATAAACGACCTCGATTTTTTATTCCTCGAGATAGCTCTGGTGCAATTGCGCCCGAAATATGTAAAGATATATTATCTTATATTAAGGATGAATAAAAAGAGGTTAACTTTGAAACTTCGTCTTCTAAAGACATTACGTGGTCCGAGGATGAAGGTATTGCTGAAGATCAAGGGAAAAAACCTGAAGAACTTCGAAGCTGGGAAAGGAGCCCCGGACGACTTCGAACTTGGGCTGAACTTCAACAAGAACAAAAAGATTTTAGATCTTCGAAGGGAGGTAGAAGAGTTAAACGCAAGGTTGTTAGAACTCCCGGCTCTAGAACTAGTCGTTCCGAGTTTAGTGGTAACTCTAGAGATCGAAGGGGTCTTCGATTCCTTCTCAGCATAGACACCAATTTTTCATGATGTAATTGTGATTTGTTCGAATAATAAAGATTGATTTATTAAAATTTTCTCCCTACTTCCCAGCCCCTCTTTGGGCGTAAGCAACCTCGAACTATACTCGAAGATGGTTAGGCGCAAAGAAAAACTTAGGAGTACAATTTTGGAGGCTCGGAGCCCCTCAGCAATTTAAAGATTGATTAAAATCTTATAAAATGTCTGACTACTTGGAGTGGTAAAACTGGTAACTTAGTACCTTTTGTTTGAAAGAAATCACTTTGGACAAACTTTTCGGACATTTTAATGTCCCAAACGATTGGTCAATTTGGACTCTTTTCACAGATATTCGAAGCTTATCAGCTCAAACTCTGTTTTGTTTTGGCCTCCTTCGGCTCTTTTTGTGAATGCTATCAAACCGATGGTTTGGAATTCGCAATGGTGTCCTTGGACTCTTTTTACAGATGCTTTCAAGCCGGAGCTTGGAATCCGCATTATTTGGTCTCCTTCGACTCTTTTTACGGATGCTTTCAAACCGGTGGCTTGTAATCTGTTTTTCAGTGACTTTCCCACCTCGTCGGAAGCTTGGAACCAGTGGTTCGAAGTCCGAAAAATTGGTTCAAATTAATGACACTTCCCTCCCAGCCAACTTCATTCTTCCAGTGCGTCCACTAGAAGTAAGAAGTGTTTGAGAGGTAGGCATTATCTGAACCATGAACTTTATTAACTCAGAAGGTGTTTACAAATGATTACAAGGAGCCTCTATGCAAAATATCGCTTTAAGTGCTCCACATGCCATGTATGTGTTAACTCTTCACCTTCTAAAGTGGCTAACTTAAAAGAACCAGGGCGTTCTGAACGGAGAATTATGTATGGACCTTCCCACTTATTCCCTAGTTTCCCTGGTGCTAAAACACTTCGCACAACAAGATGACCCGGCTTAAGTTCGTTAAGCTTAACCTTCGGATCAAACCAAGTCTTCGTCTATTGGTGATACTTTGATAAATTGGCGACAGCTCGAAGTCTTGTTTCTTCCGTTAAATCAAGCGAAGTTTGCCTTTCTGCTTCTATTTTCAGTTCGGTGCTGCGAAGGGATCCTCCTTTAAGCTCCGTTGGCGTCATGGCTTCGTCTCTGAACAATAGTCTGAAAGGAGTAAAACCCGTGGACCTTGTTTGAGTGGTCCGGATTGACCATAGAATCTTCAGGAGCTCCTCGGTCCACAATCCTTTTGCCAATCCCACTATTCTTCGATTCAGCCCTGACAAGATATTACCATTGGATCTTTCAACATTTCCATTAGACTGAGGATGCCTTACTGCAGCGAAGCATAGTTGTATGCCAAGATTTTCACAAAACTTCCTGAAGGGCTCTGCATCAAATTGTGTCCCATTGTCAACTGTGAGTTACCGAGGCACTCCGAACCGGCATATGATATTTTTCCAGAAAAATTTCTGTACATTATTCGAAGTGATAGTTGTTAGGGGTTCTGCTTCAACCCACTTGGAAAAATACTCAATTGCTACCACTGCGAATTTAAAATTTCCTTTTGCTACTGGAAAGGGGCCAATAAGGTCCATGCCCCATCTGGCCATGGGCCATACTGGGGCAATGACTTGAAGAGTTGTTGGTGGGCGATGACTTCTTCTTCCCATCCATTGACAACCTTGGCAAGTGCAGATTAAGCTCTCCACATCAGCTACTATTGTAGGCCAATAAAGCCCCTGGCGAAGTGTTTTTCCTGCCAAAGCTCGAGGGGCCAGATGGCTACCGCAAAGTCCTTCATGAATTTCTCGAAGAATCTCTTGACCTTCGACTTGAGATATGCATCGAAGCAGAGGGGAACATACTCCGGCCTTGTACAAAATACCGTTGATTATATGATAATTCCGGATTCTGAGCTTCAACCTCGAAAGTTGCGGCCCTTCAGGCAAATTTTCTTCTCCTTGCAATAATTCCATAATTGAACTTCGTCAATCTGTACTCGGAATGCAAAGAAC
The DNA here is from genome assembly GCA_019279435.1 of Zizania palustris. Taxonomy (NCBI): domain Eukaryota; kingdom Viridiplantae; phylum Streptophyta; class Magnoliopsida; order Poales; family Poaceae; genus Zizania; species Zizania palustris. The sequence goes on from JAAALK010000287.1 coordinate 43,789,312, forward strand.
TTCCGCAGAAGGGATCTGTGTTACCGAAGGTGTACTGAGCTCTTCGTAGAAAGCTTCTTCTGGAATGTCCATAGCTCCGGCCGCAGCTTTTGCCAAGATATCAGCTTGCGCATTTTCAGCTCTGGGTATACTTCGAATGGAAATCCCTTTAAATGCTCATTCAATCTTACGGATCTCCTCCAAATATTTTGCAAGTTGTGCATGTCGAACTTGAAAACTTTTGTCTACGTGGCCTGCTACAATTTGAGAATCTGTCTTAATAACAACTCTTGTAGCTCCCAAAGCACGTGCCTTTCGAAGTCCTAACAGAATTCCTTCATACTCCGCTGTATTATTGGTAGACTTAAAGTTGAGTCTGGCGGAGTACATTGCATTTTGTCTTGAGGGCGAAATTATCACCGCTCTGACACCTGCTCCAGATGCTTGGAAAGCTCCATCGGAGTATATGGTCCAAATTCCTTCGCTTGGCTTCTCTGGAGCCCATGCTGCAGGGGGAGTCCACTCTGCCACAAAATCTGCCAACACTTGTGACTTAATTGCTGTCCTTGCCACGAAGGAGATGCCGAAGGGTGCTAGCTCAATAGCCCACTTCCCAATTCTTCCTGTGGAATCTTTACTTCGGAGCATATCTCCTAAGGGATATGAAGTTGGTACAATCACATTGTGCGCTAAGAAATAATGGCTTAACTTCCTCGAAGCGATTATCAGAGCATAGGTGAACTTCTCAAGCTCAAAATACCTTGTTTTTGCTCCGGACAATGCTTCGGATACAAAATAGACTGGATTATGTACCAACTTCCCATTGAAATCAACCTCTCTAACAAGGACTGCGCTGACAGTAGAGCCAGTACCTGCAAGGTAAAGGAGTAAGGTTTCGTTTGCAACAGGCACCGTGAGTGTAGCGAGGTTACTAAGATAATTCTTAATATCATCGAAGCTTCTTTGACACTCCGGTGTCCATGCAAAATCATCGGACCCCTTCAATGCTTTGAAAATGGGCAAACTTCTCTCCGTAGACCTTGCCAAAAATCTGCTAAGTGCTGCAAGACGACCAGTCAGCTTTTGCACTTGCTTTAGATTCTCCGGGGGAGCCATCCTTTGCAATGCAGTTATTTGAGTAGGGCTAGCTTCGATCCCTCTGCTTGAAACTAGATACCCTAACAATTTTCTAGCCTGTGCCCCGAAGATATATTTTTCGGGGTTAAGACGGATCCCACATGTCCGAAGGCTATTGAATGTTTCTGCTAAGTATAGGTTATGTTGGTGCTTTAAAGCACTCTTTATTACAATGTCATCCATATAGGCCTCTACATTGTGGCCTATTTGATGACCTAGAGCCTTAGCAATTAACCTCGAAAAAGTTGCCTCGGCATTTCTTAAGCCAAAGAGCAACAGAAGACTCCCGAAGGAGTTACAAAGCTTGTCTTGATTTCATCTTCGCGCTTTAGCCAAATTTTATGATAGCCGGAGTACGCATCAAGGAAGCTTAATAACTCCGAACCAGCGGTGGAGTCAACCAATTAATCAATTCAGGGCATGGGATAGGGGTCACGGGGGCGTGCTTTATTCAAAGATGTAAAATCAATACACATGCGCCATTTCCCGGAAGATTTCTTCCTAACGAAGACTGGGTTGGCTAGCCACTCCGTATGAGCTACCTCTCTAATAATCCCAGCCTTCAGCAACTTTACCACTTCATCTTTAGCAAGAATAACCCTCTCCATAGATAGCTTCTGGAGTCCTTGATGGACAGGCCGAACCTTCGGGTTCACAAGTAAACTATGCTCAATAATATCCCGACTGACTCCGGTAATGTCCTCATCGGACCAAGCAAAGATGTCTAAATTCTCCTCAACTACTTTTTCTAACGAAGTAAAGACTTCTCGAGGCAAGTCTTTGCCAAACTGAAATTAATATTCTTTGCCGTCCTTGTTAATAACCTTCATTATAATCTCCCCTTCAGGGCTTGGCCTTGGGAAGGACTTCTTCGAAGGTTCGCCACCAGCTGAAAAATCTTCCGGATTACCGTGCACGCTGTTCACCTGTCTCGGGTACAGGGGGGCCATGACCATATTCCGCTCTTCGGGCAGTGGCCTGATCTCCGAAAACAGTAAGCACTCCTGCTTGTGTGGGCATCTTTATACACAGATAATTATGATGCGCCACAACCCCGAATTGATTCAACATGCCCCTTCCGAAGATAACATTGTATGCATATGGGGCATCCACATCATCAAAAATTACTTCCTCCGTCCTGGCCAGTAGCCCCTCTCCGAAAGTAACCTCCAGGCCTATTTGGCCGAGGGCATCAAGAGGGGGTCCTGCGAAGCCTTGCAAAGGACGAGCTGCCGGGAGAAGATTCTTCCTGGAGATGCAGAGTTGATCAAAAGCTTGGACGAAGATAATATCCGTTGAGCTCCCTTCGTCGATCAGTACTCTCCGGACCTCAGTCCCTGCTATGTCGGCAGTGATGATAAGTGGGTCTGCGTGTGGAAACTTTATGCCAACTGCATCCTCTGCAGAAAAAGATATCAGCACATGGGACCATTCAGGCATAGCAGCTGCGGACGAAGAAGTTCCAATATGGCCCACTTCTCGGACATATTCTCTTCTCTGCCTCTTCGACATACTTCCGAGGGTCCCTCCCCCGGAAATGGGGCGGACAACTCTTTTCCCTCGATCCTGACCATCTTCCTGCTTCGGAGGTGGCATAACATTGACCACCGGAGGCTGTCTTGCAGGGTCGAAGTTGTCTATACGTGCCACAGCCTGGACAGGCTCCGGACGCACCTCGGTCGGAACTCGGTCAGTAGTACCTCGACTTTAAGTTCTTTCAAGGTACTCGCCTCTTAAAGCGAGTATAGACTTACACGCATCAGTCGCGTGACTTTGATTCTCACCATGGACACAGCAGAAGAAGGCCTGGGCTTTGCCAGCCGGCTTCCCTGGTGGCCTCCAGCCGCCGGTCTTGCTTCCTGAAGGTTGCGAAGTCCTTGGGGCAAATTTCTGCGGAGGTGCAATGTTCAAGACTTCTGAACGAGGATGCTTTTGCCCCCTACGCCTGTCATGCTGAGCTTTGAATCTAAGCCCCTGCGACTGTGTTGAAGTCTTCACTTCCAGCTTGACTTCTTGCATGATTGACGGAGTTACGGCAGTTCTCCGAAGCCACCCCTCTTCTGATCTTGCATACTCTTCGAAATAAGACATCAACTGAGCAACAGAAGATATCTGCTTCCGGTGAAGTTTATCAAGGAGGCCCACATGGGTAACTCCCTCTCGAGTTGCATCAACTACAGAGGATGTAGTTAACCCTCGAATTTGCGACTTCGTATGAGCGAAGCGCTTGAAATACTGCCTTAAGGTCTCTCCGAGGAGCTGCTTCACCTGGAAAAGACTTCCTGTGGACATTGGGGGTACAAAGGTATCCTGAAAATTGCTTATAAACTTCTTCCTTAATTGCTCCTAGGTTCTGATTGACCCTGGCTTCAAGGACCAGAACCACCGCAGTGCCACTCCTTTAAGAGCTAGAGGAAAACATTTGGCCATGGTGTCTCGTACTCCGCCGCTGGCCTCAATTGCCAACACATAAGAGCAGGAGAACTCCACAGGGTCTTCATTTCCGGAATATTTGCAAAGCTTCGAAGTTTTGAACTTAGGGTCGAAGCGCACTTTCTGTAACTCAGGATGCAGTGGAGATTCGGTGTCGAAGGAAGCATTCTCCGGGGCTTCAGGATAAGGAAGCTCGTCGTCTTCGGGCACTTTGGGGATGACTGGGGTGGCCTGAGAACGAAGCCTATCTGCGGCTTCTTGCCGCCACCTTGCTACTTCAGCTTGGAGACTGGCCATTTGAGCGGCCATATCGCCAAGACCATCTTCATCTCCTCCGGAAGGACCTTCCGGGTCTTGAGAACTGTATGTATCAGTTCGAAGTGGAACTTGAGGTGGAAGAGGAACTCCAGTTGGCCGAAGTATGGACGGAGTTGGGGGAGGAACTCCGTATGCTCGAGGAAGGGGAATCCCTTCCGGAGTCTGAGGTGGAGGAAAAGTCGAAGGTCCTCCGACCTCAACTGTGTTTAAAGATCTTGCTCCAGAGGTCCGAGGGGACCTCCGAGTAGGACTACCACCTGAACTCCACTTGGGAGGCATGGTTGAGAACTTGGTAGAGAACGAAGCTTTTTGGACTAGGTTCCCCACGAACGGCACCAACTGTTGGCGTAAAAAAATACGCTAACAGGTTTCTAGAAGTTAGAAACTAACAACGAAGTGTTTGTGAAGTAAACTATTTTGAGCCTCTGAAGTGGATAATAGCTCAAAACAGTTCGAAGATATGTATTGAATAACTTGGTTTTCGATCCCCATTACAGGGTAAAACGGGGGGTATTTATAGGCCCAAACATTAAGGAAAAGACCCTTTTACCCCTCTGTTACAACCGACATAGTGGAAACTATTCGGTACCCTTAAGAGGGCTAAAACGGTAAAAGACTAATCTAATAAGAAAGAAGATAAGTCTTCCATCCTAGTTGGCAAAGAAGCTCTCAAAAGAGTCAATGTTCGAAGATATACTTCGAACTAGAGTTCGCCTCCATCCTTCGAACTTGACCCAATACACTTCCGGAGTCAGATGTTGGAAACCTTTGATTAAATCATCTGTCTTGATCTTGTTACAGTAATAACCCTGAAGATGGAATATTTTCCCCAACATGTGGGTTCCGGGTGCAAGCGAGGACATTGGTTGGTCGCACCCGGGGCACTATAAGGACCGGTCTGCGGGATCTATTGCAAAGCACTTCCGTACTAACCACAAGTCTAATGGGTAAGTCCTAATTGGAAGTATGGAACAATCCGACTCGATGCACCATAGTGGAGGGGGTAAGGGGCAACCTGCGGGTGACTTGTACCGACGTGGCTCAAGGGGGGTATGGTGTTGGCTCGCCGCGTTGGGGCACCATATGAAACCCATAAGAGGGTGTTGTCGGGTCGAGACGGTCCATATGGAAGGTTTTGGCACGAGTTCTCGTGGTATGGGTCATCTCGTTATACTTTGGTGTAAGGGATGAGTGCGTGCCTTGTGGGTACAGTGGTACACCTCTGATCAGAGAGTTTAAATCTTTTTGAAAAGCCGATCCCACGGTCAAGGGTGGGTTGTGTGACTTCTCGCAGTTAGTTTACAATGGTTTGAATGTTTGAGTTATTCATGGCATGTAAGGACTGTTGAGTGAGGGTGGGCTGACTGTACCCCTCGAGTTAGAAGATGATGCATACTCGTGTTTACATTTCTGTATTAACAACTTGATCACATTTAATTGCTTTACAAATATGCTTTTCCGCAAAATTAGCCACTACCTTCCTTGTTATTACTCTGCATTATATTTGCATTCGGTGGCTTGCTGAGTACGATTGTACTCACCCCCGTTGACTTACACCACCAGAGCCCGTCTACTACGAGGAGGATGAAGGTCTGGAATAGCGACCCAGTCAAGGCGAGACTGGAAGGAGGCGTTCATCTAGGACCCCTTGTTTTATTAGTTTCTCTTCACTTTACTCACTTTTGTACTAATACGGTCTACGAACTGTGAATGATTGATCGTATTGTACGTGGTCGTGTGATGAACGTCTTGATTTATTGATTTTCTATGGAATTTCAATAAAGGTCCGGATTTATTAGATCTGGGTGTGACATGCCAGCACTACGACACTATTGGCCCAACGGGCTAGTGTTAGCATAGGTACTACAAAATTTTAGAACTTGCAAAAACATTCATAGTAGAATTCACAATATCTTAAGACATTAATAATCTGGCAAATTCAAAATTTATAATAAAATTAAAAAAATAAAATTTACAAAACAATTCATAGGAGAATTTACAAGTGCACAACACAATTTACAAGTTTCATAGCACAATTTATAGTCCAACTCAAAAAGCATGCAAAACAGAATTTAGAGAAACAAAACTTGAAATAAGTTTGAGCTAGTGTAATGGATGCCTCATTAAAAACCTATCTAGGTAAAACTCACACCTTGTGAGAAACCCTGGATAGGAAAAAAGAGTACATCCTAACTCAATCAATTAATTCACAATACTTCAATAACAATATTACAACTAGTCTAGACTCTAAAGTCCTAGCCCAGCAGCCCAAGTCACAAAGAAAACACAACAGAACATATGGAACCTGACATTACATCTCATCGACATCAAGATAGAGATTATCAAAACAAATTTAAAGTTCCTTCACTTCCTTGTCATCCACCATGTGCCGAATTCTCTTTCAGAGGCTTCCCAATCCTTCACACATGATAGAATCTCTACCATTTCAGGAGTCAAATGTTGTCGTCGCTCTTCTATGACCCTTCCACAAAGACTAAATGCAGACTCTGATGAAACAGTAGAAACAGGCACAAATAGAACATCTCTAGCTAAGATGGAAAGAATTGTAAATGGCAGTTTATGGTCCGACCACCAGTTCAAATAGTTGAAATCATCATCGTATTATTGATTGACTAGGTCACTGTCCAAATAATTTAAAAGTTCATATCTTATACCAGTACCAGGAAGAGGAAAGGAAAAAGGCATACTAGAACCAGAATCACTTGGAGCATCATCGAAAATAAAATCCTAGGCAATTTTTTCTTACTAGAAGTTCCTAGTTGTGATGTCCTCTGCAATCTTACATCACCAAACTTGTTATCATATGCGTTATAAAGTGTATGGAGATGAACTCTTACCTTTGTTAAATATGCAGAATAATTAGTACTAGTGAGAGTAGATAGCAACCAAAGCACACTATAGAAATTAGTTTTTCATATGGATTACTGTATTTCTAAGCATTCTATCATTCTCATAAGTCTGCACGTGTTTAGGAAACGACCGAGACTTACCAATTCTAGACTGACATTTATACCTATGCCTCAAGAGATTGCCAATGTCACCAATAGAAAGAGCATAATAAACATGACCGCAATGGTTGCACTTATCTTCATACTTTACGTTTTTTTCACCAATTACCTTAAATATCTTCTCGAAATCATTCCAAATATTAGAGGTCGTGGAACGGTACCTCTTCTTGCTGCCTTGGGAGGAGTCCTCTTGGCCTACCGCAGTCCCACCGCCCTTGGCATCGCCTCTGATGTTGATAGGATCGGCACTACTGCGATTGCCTAAGAGCTCCTCCCTCGTCATGCCCAAGTCTATCTTATCATCCCCGAGTTGACCCATCAATCGAAGTTCATCATTGATGGAGGGCCCATCCACTTCATTGTCCATCGCCGGCCCTCTGGTTCCTCAATTGTTTCCTATAGAATGTAGATACAATATTAGTACAATATTAAATGATACAACTATAGTTGCACAATCAAAGTAACTAAGTAAGTACAACTATTACCTTGAATCCGGAGCACCAGAGCTGCCAGTGAGGTCAATAAAGCAAAGATGTAGCCTCTATGTCTAGGAGATGATGAGCAAACTTGGACAGAAGGTCTAGAGAACAACAAGTATGTAAAACTACAAACATCAAGTGTATAGAAGTAATATAAGTAACAAAAGTAACATACACATCAAGTATATAAATGTACATGAACAACTAGAAGTAACACATAAGTAATTACATAGGAACAACAACTCATACATTGGTGACTTAGAAATAACATAAGTGTATAGAAGTAATAGAAGTAACAAAGGTAACATGCACGTCAAGTATATAAATGTACATGAACAACTAGAAGTAGCAGATGTAATTACATATGAACATGAACTCATACATTGGTGACACATAAATAATATAAGTAACAAAAGTAATTACATAAGAACATGAACTCATACATTGGTGACACATATAATAATAGAAGTAACATAAGTAATTATACATGAACATGAACTTATATAAGTATATAACTACAGATCCAACTATAAATGTAAAATATGTAATAGAAATAACATGTGCATCAAGTATATAAATGTACATGAACAACTAGAAGTAACAAAACTACAAAAGTAATAGATTCAAATAAGTTTGAGCTTGTACAATGCACTACTAGCTACAAAACAATACCAGTATCAAACTACAGATCCAATTATCCAACTATAGATTCTAACAAAACAACAGTAATGCTACAAATCAACTCAGATAGTCAGATCCAAGTATGCAACTACAGAATCACAAGCCAGATACTCATATCTAACAAATCAACTCAGATCCAAGTATCCTACTACAGAATAACAACTTAGATCTAGAAAATCACAACTACAGGAGCACAAGCACAACACCCACACTAGCCAAGCCGTCACCAGTTCGACCAACGATACACAAGATGGAGAGGAGGAGGGGAACAAGGGAAGAAGGTAAGGGTAGCCATGTTGGTACCTGGCACAACAGCCACCAGAGAGAAAGATGACCACTACCATGGCAAGTCCACCTTTAGGCGTCAAGCCATAGCCCGTAGACACTAGATCATATAACAGTGCAAAATATAGAGGGGAGAATAGGAAGGGAGCTGGAGCGAGCTACCGGAGAGGATGACGACAATCGCATAGAGGAACCAGTAGATCCAGACTCTAGAGGTATCGACAGTTGATAGTTCTAGGGTTTCTAGAGAGCATGCGGAGGTGCTGAGGCACGAGGGCGAGGGAACCGAGGGGGTGAGGCCGCAAGCGGCAGGGGGAAATGAACTAGGGTTCACAGGCGAGGCCGACATGGTTGGTTTTATACCAGATCGATAGCGAATCTGATGGCTAAGGACAGGTGGCGGCAGATCAAGCGGCAGACCGGAGTCTACCCGACCAAAATTATTGTGTCGGACCGGGCAGGCACTAGCTATAGGCCAAGGTGCCGGCCCAAAAACTACCCAACACCTTATGACGAGCCAGCACTAGCACTAAGTCATAGTGTCGGGCCGTGCTAGTGTCATGTCTTTTAGGGCCGGGCTTAGTGCCTCCTACTAGGCCAGGCTCGACCTATTTAGCCATCTATACTTCCTACCCTAGTCATACTCAGTGTGCGTGGGTATTTATAATCATGTTGTTAATTTCTGCTATTCCATTCCAAATTGATAAACTAGTAGTAAGAGTAAAAATAAGAAAATAATTTTATAAAATTGTAGGTAAGGCTTATATAATGGGTATTAAAGAAACAAAATCTTTTGATACGCACATAAACGGTAGGTAATAAGATATAAATAATAATATAATGTATTGTGGCAACACACATTATATTATGCTAACTACTGTTATTCACTACGGGAATACAGCCCTTTGCCGAGTGCCTAGGGCACTCGGCGAAGCCTCTTTTGCACTCGGCAAAGGCTTCGCCGAGTGCCACACTCGGCGAACCCCACTCGGCACTAGCCTTGTCGGCGACGTGGGGGTTCGCCGAGTGCATTTTATCGGGCACTCGGCGAAGTCTTTGCCGAGTGCAATATAGACTTCGCCGAGTGCCACGCGTAGCACTCGGCAAAGAGGCCGGCTAACGGCTGGGGGGGGCGTTAACGCGGTTTGCCGAGTGCCCCACGTGGCACTCGGCGAAGGGGGTTTGCCGAGTGCCACGTGGGGCACTCGGCGAAGGTGGCTCGGGGGGGGGCACGTGGCGCGATGGGGCTTCGCCGAGTGCCCCACGTGGCACTCGGCGAAGGTGGTGTGCCGAGTGCCACGGGGGGCACTCGGCGAAGGGGGCTCGGGGGGGGGCACGTGGCACTGGCAGGGTTTGCCGAGTGCCCCATGTGGCACTCGGCGAAGGGGGTTTGCCGAGTGCCACGTGGAGGCACTCGGCAAAGCCTCCCCAGAGTGCACAGAAACGTGCCACGTGGCACGTTTCTGTGCACTGCAGGTGGCTTTGCCGAGTGTAACACTCGGCAAAAAATTTTTAAATTTTTTTTTTCATTTATTTCTTGCATATTTCATCCAAAAAACACATTCAATCACAAAATGCATCACAAATTCACATTTATTCACAAAATTTGCCCCAAAATTCACACTGAATCACAGATATTCACAGAAATCACATACACATCACAAAAATCACATTTACATCACAAATTTCACGATCACGTCACAATTTCACGTTCACGTCACAAATACAAGTTCAAATTGATACACAAGTTCAAGTTCGCGTTAACGGTGACAAGTTTAAGTTAATTAACAAATTCATCACGGCAACTCACACCACGCCTCACAAATTTTCATTACCGCTATGACCAGTGTGTGGAGATGGCTGCGTGTTTGATCCTGCTGCCGATGGATGAAACTGAAAAAAAAATAGTTAGAACACTTGTATATAACAAAACCGACAATAACAATATTAGAAACTCATATTGCCGCTCTGTGGAGTCCGTGGAGATTGTTGAGGTTGAGGAGGAAGTCCAGGCAGACCCATATGACCTGAGAAAGATCCACCCATCTGCGCAAACCACTGCTGCATCTGGGTCTGCATCTCGGCTTGCATCTGAGCTTGCATCTGAGCCTGCAGCCGAGCCTCCATCTGGGTCTGCCACTCGGTCCTTTGTGATCTTTCTTCATTTAGTTGGGCCTACAACACATTATTTCAGAGTTAATGTTCTCAAACAAACAATGTGAAGTGTTCGATGATTGATGAAAATGAACTAACCTGTAGATCAGCAATCAGACCCATAGATGTGTCTCGGCGAGGACGTATACCCGGACCGGAGGTCGAGCTCCGAGCTCTCACCTCAGATAGAGAGGGGGTACTACGGGTATCAATGGCGCCGTCGCCCATCAAATATCGCCCATGTCTCTTTCCTCCTCCAGCCCTCATGACCACCTCGCCATCGATGTCATTTGCGATTGGGTCATAATCGGCGCCATGCACTTCCCTTGCCATCTCTGAATAGTCTTGGAGGCGTTGATATGCATTCCGATTAGTGTACGACTCAGCGGGGTCATTTGGATTGTAGGTATTGCCTTCAACCGCCCTCCCTTTGTGAGCCAGAGCATATGCCATGACTTGGGAGCATTCCTGACCCGCATTGGCCGTTGACTGAAACAAGAAGATAGTTAGAGTTATATTGTGCAATTAAGCGAAAAAAAGAAACATGTAACTACATACCCATCTCGCCCTGAACTGGTCGAGGTTCAGCGAGCCTTGATGGTGTGCTGCCCCCGGCATGAGTAGGCGTCGCTGGCGGCATGCCTCGTGACTGCTCTGCCACTCGGCAGAACACCACCTATCAACAATTTGGCCCCAACACTCAAGATGAGCGGCACACCACTGTGGAGGGACCTATTTGATGCAAGTGAATTTGTTAATGACATAATATTAAGTATTAGAAGATACACGAGAATACACTTACCATCATGTATTCCTCTCGTGTCAGAAAGGTGGTCCGGGCATCCTTTTTGTTCTTTCTCTCTCGACGGTGCTGAGCGCAGAAGTCAATAACAGCTTGAATGCGCGCCTCATAATGCATGTCGGTGACAAGCTTCTTGGCGGCTCTATTAATAACTGCGGCAGCCTGATCCGCATACCCCTCATCACATCTATAAAAATCCTGCATATAGATGTAAAAAGAATGTTATATGTTTTCACATGTTAATAGTATTGACACATATATTAAGAAAATAAACTTACCCAGAGCTCAGCCCTGACTCGATCGGCTAGGTGGGCAAATTGTCTCCCTTCTCGGTCAGGGGCGTCCGGCGCACTTTCATAGTGCCTCCATGAGTACGCCGGCTCCGTCTTCCCATCCAAAGATATCAAACCAGGGAACTTTTCCTTGATAAGAAGCCCGAGGATACCGTTTACATGGCGTGAGCACTCACGACCTCCTCGTTCAACCATAATCCAGTTCCTATCCCGATATCATTAAAAAGTATTAGTATATATTAAAAATTAAACTAACGAAAAGAATATATTATAGACTTTCTACAACAACTTACCTATTTCCATCTGGTCGAATGAGCGGACGATCAGCTACTGCCACTGGTCGCCTTGGGAGTGACGAAGGACCACGCAACCACACTGCAGTCGCTTCTGTAGTCTTCTCCTCTCCCTCTGCCCCAACCTCCCCACCCTCTGCCCCAACCTCCCCACCCTCTGCCCCCACCACCTCCTCCTCCTCCACCCTAGCCTGCGCCTCCTCCTCCTCATCCGGCACGTAATCATCGTCGCGACGGGATGCCGGTATATGGCTAGTTTCACTCGAGGGCGCGGGTGCCTTTCCTCTCACTGCTGACTTCTTCGTTCTCCTACCTCGAGGTCTAGATGAGGACCCGACCTCATCTTGAGAGGGAGTGGATCTACCGCCTTTTCGTACTACTGCACTTATTAATTTCTTTAAACCCCCCACCATATTTCAATCACCTGCTACGAAAAAGAGTAAATCACTTTAGATAAACCGTGAAATGTGTTCTAAACGCATTTATTCTAAAAATAAACATAATTCTCATACAGCTGCTAGAAATAGTCATCGTCGTCCGGATTTGCTGGATCATATGTATCGTCATCACTATCACGTGATATGATGTAATCGTCCAACTGTTCAGGAGGTGGAATGTTGTCATCACGTTGAGTGCTTGAGTGCAATCTCTCTAGCAGTTCTAAGTCTCTTCCATTATGAATCTCGTCTCCTTCGTCGGCATCGGCACCACTTTCGTTATCTACTTCCATCGTCTCCGTCAAGTCAATAACAAACATGCCTGGTAGTCCATCTTCTTGAAAAAACTCTCCGTCGTATGTGTTCGGGTCTATGTTATAGTCTTCGTTGTTGGGAACAGGCAGTTTACCATGTGGCGACACCTTATACACAACATCCCAACCTTTAAGACGTGCGACGGTTTTGCACGGGTAAGACAGATAGTAAACTTGTGTTGCCTGTTGAGCCACAATATAAACATCTTCACTCGGCAAGGTGGTATCTTGACGAATTTCTATTAAGCCAAGTTCGGGAGTCTGTCTCACTACTTTGGGATTGAACCAGTGGCATTTAAATATAACGGGGTTAAGAGGTTTGCTCCCATCAAAACTCAATTCATATATTTCTTCGAGTCGTCCATAGTAGTCAACCCCGTCTGTGCCTGGAGTAAAAACTCCGGAATTTGTAGTTCTTCGGTTAGGTCGGCTCTGTTCATGGCTTGTTGTGTGGAAACGATAGCCGTTTACGTCGTAAGCTTTGAATGTCTTAACCTTGTAGGCACAACCATTCGCAACTTGCCTCAACTCGGAACTCATTGTCGTGTCGGTTCTTCCCTATAGGTTTAAACGCGATGAACATGTATATTAGTCGCATATAAGATATAATTGAAAGGTATAACTAACTAAAAGTTAATTTGAGAAATACCTTAGTTTTGAACCAAGAAATGAAATCGGGATTGCCATTTCCCACACCATACTTAAGAAGGGCAGTGGATTCCTCAATGTTAGCCTCCCTCGAACCACGCCAAAATCGTCGATGAAATTCCTCAATGTACGGTTCCACTTCGGAAAGGTTTGTCAGGACATACAACATAATCAAACGCCACTCTTCATGCTGTAAGGTCTTGTTAGCAGCACCACTTGCACTTCCTAGTTGGCCTCTGAAGATGCTGAGATTTGATTCTTCTTCTGGAAGATTGTAACGGGCAGGTGGATTATGCACGCTTGGAAGATTGTCCGCATAATATCTAGTTGTGAAGTTTGACACCTCCTCCAAAACATAGGCCTCAGCTATGGATGCTTCAATTTTGCATTTGTTCTTACATTTATTCCGAAGAATCTTTTGGAATCTCTCAATTGAATAGCACCAACGGCTTTGAACCGGACCTCCCATCCGGGCCTCATACGGAAGGTGCAATATCATATGTTGCATCGGATTGAAAAAACCGGGCGGAAAGATCTTTTCTAGCTTACATAATAACACGGGCGCTAGTGTCTCCATGTCTGCTACCACGGTGTGAGACAACTGTTTAGCACAAAGTTGACGGAAAAAATTGCTCAATTCAGCTAGAACTCGCCAGACATCCTCGGGGACATAGCCACGAATCATGACCGGGAGCAACCGCTCAATCCATATGTGATAGTCATGACTTTTGAGTCCGTTTATTCGCAGAGTAGCTAGATTAACTCCCCTCTTCAGATTAGCTGCATAGCCATCAGGAAACATTAATGTTTGAAACCACTCAAGTACTTCCCTCCTTTGTCCCCTTGTTAGAACAAAATCAGACTTTGGCTTCGTCCAGGATTTCCCGCTTCTAGGAGGTATCATGTCGAGCTTAGGTCTGTTGCATATAGCCGCTTGATCCAGTCGGGCCTTGACATTGTCTTTCGTCTTCTCAGGAATATCCATGATTGTGCCGAAAATGGCCTCGGCAACATTTTTCTCAGTGTGCATCACATCAATGTTGTGCGGAAGGAGAAGATCATCGAAATAAGGAAGATTCCATAAACATGGCTTGTGAGTCCATGCATGATGCTCACCATATCCAATAAAACCAGCTCCTTGTGTATTAATTTGCAAAGACTCTAATTGAGCACGAACATCGGCTCCGGTCATTTTAATTGGTGCTGAGCCTTTAACAGACACATCTTTTGTAAAATTCCTCTTATCCTTCCTGAATGGATGGTTCCGAGGAAGGAATTGTCGGTGCTTGTCAAATGAGGAATATTTTCCACCCTTAGCTAGCCAAACGAACTTTAGAGTCGACCGACAAATCGGGCATGCGAACTTCCCATGCACGCACCAGCCGCAAAATATCGAATATGCTGGTAGGTCATGTAGAGAGTACATATACCAGACATGCATTCTGAAGTTTGTCTTTGTACATCGATCATATGTCAACACACCGTCTTCCCACGCATGGACCAAATCATCCATCAAAGGCTCCATATACACACTCATATTTTTCCCCGGGTATTCAGGCCCTGGAATTATCAAGGACAAGAAAATATTCTGTCGTTGAAAGATGACGCCGGGAGGAAGGTTGAGGGGAATAACAAACATTGGCCAACAACTGTATGCGGCAGCCGTCATACCATATGGATTGAACCCATCTGTTGCTATAGCAATTCGTACATTACGTGGCTCTAAATGGAAATTAAGTTTGATTTTGTCACATGCAACCATCACAAAAAAATGAGATATATATATATACCTATGCGAGGCGGGGTAGGGAGGCGGAGCCGGTGCCGAAGGCGGCGGAGCGGGTGGCCGGGGGGCGGTGGGGCCGGCTGCTCGGTTGCGGCCGGGGCCGGCAAGGAGCGCAGGCCGGGCCGGGTGGTGGGAGGCGGCCGGGGGCGGTGCGGTGGCCGGCGGCCGGGGGCTGCGCGGTGGCCGGCGGCCGGGGGCTGCGCTGTGGCCGGCGGCCGGGGGCTGCGCGGTGGCCGGCGGCAGTGGGCGGCGCGGGGGCCGGCGGCAGTGGGCGGCGCGGGGGCCGGCGGCCGTGGGCGGAGCTCGGGCCGGCGGCCGGGGGCGACGGGGGAGGGAGCTGGGCGGCCGACGGCGGGGGCGCAGGGGCCTGCCGGCGGCGGGGGAGCAGGGGGGCGGGCGGGGGAGCAGGGGGCGGGCGGGGGAGCAGGCGGCGGCGGCGGGGGGCTGCGGGGGAGCGGGGCGCAGATCTGGGCGTTATTGCGCCCAGATCTGTGCGGGCTCTTTTTTAGCCGGATTCAAGGTTTGCCGAGTGCCAAATTGGGAGGCACTCGGCAAACTGGTATTTTTTTTTAAAAAAAAAAAACTTTGCCGAGTGCCATTAGAGAGGCACTCGGCAAAGATTTTTTATACTGTATTTTAAAAAAAAATTAAATAAAATAAAAACAGTAAAAAATCCCATAATTTGTAATTATATACTATACACTAATATTTCATCCTAGAAAATTTCTAGGTGCAAATAATCAAATTTAAGGCACATAGAGTTTAAATTTGGGATCTTTTACTTAAAATCTTATAAACAACATTTTTAACCAAAAATAGCAAAGTAACTCTAAAAAATGCCAATTTTTGACATGGTATAAGATAAATTGAGTTTTAGTAGTACAAAAAGTTTTAAGTTCAAACAAATATTTGAATATCTATTTGCTTCTAAACCTAACTCATTTCATCCCTAAACTCCTAAACCTTCTCGAAGGTTGTCCAATTTCTAAAGGTCATACTTGAAAACTTTGTCGAAACATTATGAATTTTTTACCATATCATATATGTATGATATAATGACACCATGTCAAGTGTCATATTTTTTAGGCATCAATTACATTTTCTATAATTAAAAAACCATTAACCTGCATATTGCCGGTCGAGTGTCGTAAATTAGATTTTAAATATTTAGTTATATTTAGTTGTAAAAGATTACAAATGTAATCATGAACACAAATATGATTTTTCCATAATTTTTGAGTCATTATTTCATGTACATTTAGTTGAAATTAGACCCACTTGGAAGTAAATCCTAGAAATACAAATATTTTATTAAAAATACCAAACCCACTCATAAAAGTATGAAAATTTACCAATGATTAAAAGATGTTGAATTAGGACTGTAAAAAAAATTCAAGTTCAAAAAATGTTTTAAATGTGATATAGAGTGAAAATATGTTTTCACATGAAATAATGGGATCATCACAGTTTGCCGAGTGCATTTAGCTATGGCACTCGGCAAAAGTGATTTTTTTGGTCTTTGCCGAGTGCCAGGTCTAAATACACTCGGCAAACATTGTTTTATACTATTTTCAAAAAAAAACAAAAATAGAATAAAAACAGTAAAAAATCCCATAATTTGTAATTATATACTATACACTAATATTTCATCCTAGAAAATTTCTAGGTGCAAATAATCAAATTTAAGGCACATAGAGTTTAAATTTGGGATCTTTTAATTAAAATCTTATAAACAACATTTTTAACCAAAAATAGCAAAGTAACTCTAAAAAATGTCAAATTTTGACATGGTATAAGATAAATTGAGTTTTAGTAGTACAAAAAGTTTTAAGTTCAAACAAATATTTGAATATCTATTTGCTTCTAAACCTAACTCATTTCATCCCTAAACTCCTAAACCTTCTCGAAGGTTGTCCAATTTCTAAAGGTCATACTTGAAAACTTTGTCGAAACATTATGATTTTTTTACCATATCATATATGTATGATATAATGACACCATGTCAAGTGTCATATTTTTTAGGCATCAATTACATTTTCTATAATTAAAAAACCATTAACCTGCATATTGCCGGTCGAGTGTCGTAAATTAGATTTTAAATATTTAGTTATATTTAGTTGTAAAAGATTACAAATGTAATCATGAACACAAATATGATTTTTCCATAATTTTTGAGTCATTATTTCATGTACATGCATTTCAAATTTGACCCATTGGAAGTAAATCCTACAAATACAATTATTTTATTAAAAATATCTAACCCACTCATAAAAGGATTAAAATTCTCCATGGATTAAAAGATGTTTAATTATGACTGTAAAAAAAAATTCAGGTTCAAAACATTTTTAAATTGTGATATGGACTCAAAATGTGTTTTCACATGAAATAATGGGTATTTCATCTTTGCCGAGTGTTTTTCACGTGGCACTCGGCAAAGGCTAGGGTTTGCCGAGTGTCCGTTAGTGGCACTCGGCAAACCAAAAAAATCACCCGTGCCGTCATCACGCCGTCAACAAAAAATTGGGCGGGGCATTTTTCAGGTTGTTTGCCGAGTGCCACCTATAGGGCACTCGGCAAAGAGCTGGAATTGCCGAGTGCCACGATGTTTGCCGAGTGCATGACATCTGGCACTCGGCAAAATAGTATTTGCCGAGTGCCCGATGAATTGCACTCGGCAAACATCGTGGCACTCGGCATATGTTTGCTTTCCGGTAGTGATTCAAATTAAATCTATGGCAATAAAATATATATGCATGTTGTGACAATAGTTTTCCCCCGTGGCATTAACCCAATATTTATGTGGCAACAAAAATATGAATAATTACGTAACATAATACACACAAATTGATACAGAAATGTGTATTATGGTAATAATATCTAGCATTAGCATGCATATAATTACCATAAATTATTTATTGTGCGTGGCAATATCGATCTCAGTTTTATTGAGGTGGCACAGAGTTTAATAATATAAACCACGCTGTCCAAAACACCCTACTAGAGACATAGGGAAAATGAGAGCGTTGTGGAATAATTTCAAATTAGATATATGCGGATAATAATTAATACACCCTAAATGTGTATTAACTGTAGAATTATTCTTATACGATACTATTCCGTCAAAAAATATAAAAGTTTGTATGCATTTATGAAACAATCAACATTTTTTTTACTTTTGATTAAACTAAAAGTATATATATTTTGTGGTATACATATGATATAGCTGAATTATTTGTATACGAAAACATAGAAATTAATGATTAAAGTTCTACGTTCGAGATCACGCCAAAACTTATGTATATTATATTTATGGATATAGAGAAATATAGATTGTTTCTCATCAAAATAAAAACAATAACACAAAGATGAAAAACAACATTGTCGCTGATAACAAGTTTTTTCCTGTTCTTAATCTGAGGTTATATGAGCAAATTAAACAAATGATGTTGATAACTCACATGAAACACATATACGCATTATATTCATGAGATAATTAACAACCATGGCTAACTGTGGATTGATTGCAAGAAACAATATTTTTTTCTCCAGGGAGTAAACCGGAGAATATAACTGAAAGAGGGAAAACAATAGAATAGATGATGAGTAGGGGTAAATAAGTCTTATTACCCCCAACACTACTGATGACCTAGCTAGCTACGATAACATTGTCCCAATAAAAAGATAATACAATCTCATTGCAACTATCCTTCCAGTATATATAATTAACCCAATTATATTTAGCAGGATCTATCACCAACAAGATATTATATGTGTAGCAGCTGTGATATCGCCCACTGAAGTACTTGAGCTAGCTCAGATCTCGTGACTTCTGTTGATCTAGCTTCATGCATTAGTACTAGCTAGGAGGAGACTAGGAGCTAGAAGCCCTTCGTGCTCACCATGTCTCCGAATATGTATCATCAAATTAAAGCTGGTTTTATCCTTAATTTGCATGGATACATGCAACCTCACTCACAAGTCACAACATTGTGTAGCAACCTGCAATTAAAAGAACTTATTCTAGCCATTCATGTGCCATGCCCAGTCTGTATATATGTCTTTCCATATAAGATCATTGCATCCTGCCGAAGTACGACGACGCCGATTTCATGTCGGCCTCCAAGGAACCCATGTCGCTGACACCACCGCTATGGCGGTGCTCCGTTCTCGCCAACGGCATCCCCCTCATGAAGCCACCGCCGCTGACGCCGAGGAAGTCTCGTGTCACGTCACCGCGGTCGGCGCCGCCGCCCTGCTGGCTAAACTTCAACTCGTGCTCCATGTCGTAGAGCCTCGAGTCAATCATGCTGCTGCCAATGCCAAACACGCCGTGCTCGGCGCCGTTGCCACCGCCGGCGAGCGAGTTCATCAGGCTCTGAAGTTGCATCTGCCCCTGGTCTAGCATGGGCGCGCGCCCGTGCGGGATTGAAGGCGCGGACGTGCCCGCGAAGCCTCCGAACAAGGACGCGCCAGCGCTGTTCGCGCTCACGCTAGATCCCATCTGCGCCGCCTTCTGGAGCAGCGCGGTCGCCGACATCTGCGGCAGCATCATAGCTTGATCATTCGTGTACATACCAGCAGGTGCAACTTGGTGGTGGTCGCCGCCATCGAAGTTTCCACCAGCGCTGAAAAGAGCTGCCGCCGGTGACTCTGAACCTCCACCACAACCTCCTCCTCCTTCGCTGAACTGATCAGTGTTGGTCATGTGTCCCTGACTCGCGTGACCATGACTGGAAGTGCCCGAGCTGTTGGCACTGTTGACGATGTAACTGAGGTTGTAAAGACCCGGAGCCGCCGGCGACGGGCCGCCGGCGCCGTTCCCTTGGAGGTCCGGGAGCTGCATGAGGCCGTGGAACGGCTTGCCCTGCAAGAATGCGTGGGGACCACCTCCGTCGCCGTCCCCGAACGTCTGCGCCGCACCGAGGAAGAACGGCGCCGACGATTGTGAATGCGGAAGGGGGCGGAAGGCGGAGGCGCTGGACGGAGACAAGACGTGGTCGAGGCGGGTTGCCATGGCACCGCCGCCTCCGCCGCCGCTACCACCGAAGCGGAGAAGGTCCGGAGAGGCGTGGTGGTGGTGGTGGCCGTGCGCGTTCTGGAGGGTGGTGGCGAGGTGGGAGCCGACCTGGGAGAGGCTGAGCGCCATGTTGGCCGCGCAGCCCGCGCTGGTGGAGCCGTAGAGGTGCCCAATGGGAGGCAGGCGCGCGCTCTCCTGGGCGAGGGCGTCGCAGAACGCTCTGTGGGTGATGAAGCTGTCCCTCCTGCATGCATTGACACATGCAAGTGCAATGCACTTAGAAACTGTCCGTGCAACACAAGTTTGCACGTGAAAAATGTACGATGCAAAGTGAAGGGCAGTGTTGCTAGCTAGTTGCTACAGTATTGAGACTGATACAAAAATCACGTGAAGTGATGCTCAGCGGCAATATTTGCTGCGTCATGCATGTCATGCATACATGCAAATCGGATAAACTACTGCCATCCTAGGGGTAAGTTGAGCATATAACTTTCCAAAAATGCATGAAAAAATGCAATCTAATTAAAACGATGAAATGAGCTATTCAAGAACAATTTGCATCTCAATAAGCAGTAAGAGCATTCACAATATATATAAAAAATAGTCATAAGCATTAAAATATTTCTATTGGTCTCTAGTAAAAAGTAGTCATAAGTTTTTGAGTTACCCATAAGATAGAAATAAAATAACATTTATCTAAATAATTTTGAAGAAATATAGTATATTTAGCTACATAAATTATTGTGTCATCTCTATCACTCAATAAACATGGAAGCCAAATTCGATCTATATTCTATATGTGTGATGAGACCGTGAGAATACAATTGTGTTCCCTATTGGATGTTTATAGAGTGACATGGCACAATAACCTGCGTTGTCAAATTTTCATGGCTACTTAATTTGGACTTCATGAATAATACGAAAGCACACGCCCTTTAATTTCATGCTTAAAAGCCATATATATATATCACTTCAATATATATATTGTACTGGGTTTCAAGTGTGGGGTTACTAAAATCTCTTTGTTTCACTTCCATCACACTCAATTGCAGCTCACTTTCAAGTGTGGAGAGAAGCAAGGTACACGTACATACGTACTACGTATTCACAAGGGAAAAGCTAAAAAGCCGTGAAGCGTGAGCTTGCAGGCCTGGCTCATCTACTGACACGGCCAACGAAAGGCCCAGCACCGCATCTATCTAGACAGCTGACGTGCACGTACATATGCATGAGAATGCCAACGTACACCGTACCAGGCTAGCTACTAGCTAGGCTACCCGCTATCTTACATATCTGCATGGCAGCTAGATCGATGCAGTAAAGTGACAGTGTATGTAGCTAGCATGCATGCTGAACATAGTAACACAAACACATGCAACGTGTATATACAACATAACATTGCATGCCTGTTACGTGTGTACGTGTGCGTGTACGCACATGGGAGAGGTGAGGGAAAAGACGGGGCCTTTTCAGCCAGAGGCTTGACGATGCATCCCTATATATGCATGTATACATGACAGCACAAAAATCCTTGGAACATTTGCATCAGCAAGACAATGGCGAGAGATCACGTGTGAGCAGTGGAGTCGTACGTCGCTCCCGGCCACAGCTAGCCCTAACATATGCTCTTCGATCTCCTCCCTAACACAGCCGTACGTCCATGCATGATCCTCCTCCTCTCTCATGCACTGGCGATCCTCGTGAACAGATTAATTAAAGTAATAGTGCCAGAAACAAGCTAGACCCGGACAAAACCCTAATTAACCCGGGACGTGCATGGTACTACCAATCTACCACATAAGTTACCATTAACACGCACTACAAAACATTCTTTTCAGGCTAGCTCATCTGGCCTAGCTTCCCCGGCACTGAGAAGCATCGCCACCACATGCATGCGAGTGCAACGTAGAGAACAGTCGAATCCCATTACCCAAAAAATGCAACTCACGAAGAGTCTGGATTGGATTCCATTACCGAAAGAAACGCAACTCGCGCAGAGGTGGATCTGATGAATTCCATTATTGAAAAAAAAATAACGCGGAGAAATATAAGTGGTGACAAAACTAATACGACTTGCAGATTTGCGTATGTGTACGTACCGGGAGAAGAGGGTGCCGCAGTCGCAGCGGTACTCGCGGGTGCCGCAGATCTTGGAGTGGGCTTTCCAGTCGGACTGGACGGCGTAGCGCTTGGAGCACTTGTCGCACTTCCACTTCTTCTCGCCGTGCTTGCGGCAGAAGTGCTTCTTGATGCCGGTGAGGTCGCCGAGGGCGCGGGAGGGGTCGTGGTGGACGCACGTCGGCTCCGGGCACAGGTACACCCGCCGCCGCTGCGCCTGCAGAGGGTTCTTCTGCTTCAGCTTCCACGGCAGGTTGTGCCCTCGCCGGTGCAGCTGCAGGTTCTGCTCCCGCTGGAACCCCTTGTTGCACACCTCGCACACGAACCGGTTCGTCGCCAGCAGCGTCTTGGGCGTCAGCGCGATCACCTCCGCGTCCGGGTCTGCAGCCAATGCAACCCGCAGAAATGTTGAATGAGATGCAAATGCATGATAGATCGATATGTGCACGGCTTTAACATTTTGTGTGGATTGGGAGAGTAAGGTAGAGAGAGTATGTAGTAGTACTTGCCATACTGCTGATAAAACACAATTCAGTGGCTGATGACGAGAACACATGCATGTTTCTTGATACGATCGAGAGAATAATAGCCCAATCGATAATTTCTAATGTGTACGTAGGAGGATACAGGATAGTACCAAATATATAGTGTCGGGTTAATATGGGGAATATTAATTATTCTTCCTCGGGCTAGCTTGTGGACAGGCAAGAACTAACAAATTAATTAAGGCAACTTATGATACGCATGAGAGAGAATATCAGCATAAGACATTGAAAGAGGACGACCAGGCAAAAGAAACCTAATTTGCAGCAGACACATATGTAGGGAACAATGGAATTGACATTGGCCGTACGTGCATATGTAATATGGCCCGTATTTGCATCTGCCGTGTGATTGGTAAGAGAAAGGAAAAAGAGACCATTGAGGATTATGTATTTGAACAGCTAGCTCATGGGCATGGAATCTTGCCCAAAAATCTCTAATTTTAATTGATGATTATATATATATATATGCTGGTGATTATATATGTATTTGACGGAACTTTACTGAGTATAAAGGAGAATGAATTGAATGAAGAGAACCAAAATTCTGTCTACTGAAAAATAAGCTAGGCTTGTTAACTCCATGAAAAATTATGTGCTATATATATGTACCCTTCTCCTGAATTAAAGATTATTCATCCAGGTAAGACTACAAGCAGCTTTAAATGAAGTAGCACTGGTGACAACCATCGAGATGCGCAGAAAATTAATTTGACCATGCAGAGAGAAGAGAGAGAAATTAGAAAGTGAAGAAGATATCGGATCATTCATGTAATTCAAACCCAACGGAACCAAATCTTGGACTGTAAGCTAGGGTACAAAAATCCCTTTCAAAAAGGACATTGTGCATGTGAATCAGAATTATTTGCAAATCAAGAAACACTCTCTGAAAAAAAGGTAAGATCGAAAGAAGATGAAACTGAATGAATCTTGGAGAAGTACCGGATGTCTGCCATGTGCTGTCACTGAGGAAACTCGCTCCCAACAAATCGAGGAAAAGATAAGCAGGGAGATCGGCGAATGGCATGCGCGCATGCATGCATGACTTACCTGGTAGGGTTCTCTTCTTCTTCACTGGCGGCGGCGGTGCCGTGGCCGGTTGACCAGCTGCCGACCCCGCCCCAGAAACCACTGCGGCAGCGTTGGGCGGTGCTACAGGAGGCTGCTGCTGGTGGTTGTTCTGGTTCTGCGCAAGAAGAGGCTTAATCTGGTCTTCATGGTCGCCATCCCTAAATCCAAATAGCGCCGCCACAGCCGCCGCCGCTGATGAATTGGATGCCATGGCCACTCTCAGATTTACTCAAGAACAGACGGGAATCTTTTCCCTTCTAGTAACTTTTTTTTCTTGATTTCCCTTCACTCCAAGACCGAAACTGTACATGTAGTTTCCAAGTGAGACATGGCAGTAACAAGCTCAAGCAAGTATCAAGATTGACACTACACATCATGCAAGCTCGCAAAGATAAGATGCCAGAAAGTTCTCTCTCTAAAGCAAGGAAGAGATGGACGAAACCAAAAGAAAAGACCAGAAAGGAAGAAACTGAAGGGAGAGGAGGCATAAACCTATCTCATATGTAAGTATATGTGCTTGGAATCGATCTGAAACTACAAAAGAATCGACAAGAAGCTGTGAAAAACTCCAAATGGTTAGGGCTCGTCCGAGATGAACAAAAGAACAAAGTGCGCAGGGAAATCCAAACAAACAGTTGCACTCAAAAACAAAGAGAGAAGAAAAAGCTCGCAAACACCCAAACCCAGACGTATATAAACGAAACATCCGAAGCAAAAAACGAGAGTTTTGCCTGCTTCTTCATGCATCTCCATACCTCTCTCTATTCCCTGTCGTTTCTACTGCTGCATGCGGCTACTCTTCACGCTTGCTCTTGCCATGCTCTAGTTCTGGTCTACTAGGGAACCCATATCAAGGGGAGAATAAGCTAGTGGAGATATGAGGAGGTCATGGAGCTAGCTGAGGGAGGAGGCTAAGAAGGTTGTTGTCCTGATTTCTGTCAACTCCTTGTCATACATACTTTTCTCTCTCTTCCCCTTTTAATTTGCCTCCCTCGGTCCCTCCTTTCCACACTACTATATTCTCTTCTGCTATATTAAAAAAAAACCTTTTGATTGGCTAGGTTTATTAAGAACATATATATATTGATCGATTTCTACATCGTTTATTCCTTTTCTGATGCTTACCCATACATACCTATCCAGTTACGTTGAGTTGTTGAGAAGACAGTAAAAACACAAGAAATACATATTTTAATTATTTATATTTTTGTAAACTTTTTTATAGGTGCACAGATTAGACTTAGAAAAATATACTACATATGATTTTTTATGTGGGTACGACTAAGAAACCTAGCTCTGTCCCAGTACGTACGTATTATGAATTCAGGCTTCACATGTACAGAAATATATAGTTTGATCCGGACTCTGGAGAGAGAGAGAGAGAGAGAGAGAGAGAGAGGAGAGAGAGAGAGAGAGAGAGAGAGAGAGAGAGAGAGAGAGAGAGAGAGAGAGAAGTGAGGGGTAGTAGAAAGAGATCGAGGGGTACACGTACAGACGTGCAGTTGATGGGAGAGGGCCGGGAGCTAGCAGGGGGCAATGCTCAGTTGCTCACGCAGGCGAGCGATGTCGTCAAGCGGCTGTGGATTGGATCCACCACTGCGCACGGTATAGCTTACTGCATCTGCCTCAGCTCCCCGCTCAGCGGCGCGTGTGTGCACACGAGATACCACACACTGTTTTTGGAATTTAGGGGGGGAAATCCCTATTGTACGTAACCTACGAGACAGCCTCCAAGCGTATGTACCAAAAGTACTTATAGAGGTGGTATATATCACAGTTGATAGACATTGGCCGTATGTTTCTCTTGTGTTTAATTTATGGTTTGTCGAAAATTTTCGGTTGATCGACATTGGCCGTACGGTGAATCGATTTCAATGCAAAGGTTTGTCATCCTTCTTAAACATACTGGTCAGTGATAGAGCTAATTGCAGCGAAAATTTGAGGGAGCCAAAACATTATAGCTAAATTAAGTGGGGTAGCCAAAACCCTATATTAGTCTTCACTATCCTCCGCCACTAGCTAATCTAGACACTCAATGAGGAAAGATGAACTAACTGGTGATGACGACAATGGTGTGCAGTGGCTTATCTCTATGTATATGCATGTACGAGGCAGAAAAGCAAAACATCACTTAAATATATGAAAATGCTTTTCGTCAGACGTCCGATAATTAATTCATGAAATATAGGACGTCCGAAAACGGTAGTATTATCCTTAAAAGATAGAAAAGCTTAAATTACTAATGTATAAGAAAAAATTGGTAAATGATATATAGATTGAGATACTTTCTATGTTAAGTTCTCCTAATTGTGAAAGATGTTACATCCCAATAATACAGTAGTGGAGTAGTCATATGCTAGCTAGGTGCGTGGGATGCTTGGTTTGTTCGACACTGGTAAGCCACGGACTGCTTTTGGAATATTTCACCGTCTAGTCATCCGTTCATCACTGGTCTCTCTCGGTCTCCTCCCCTGCAAGAGTAGTAAAAATATTTCAAGTACAAACACATGCTACCATGCGTGAAACTTAATGGATTTATCCCTGGAGTGCTCAGTTATATAAGTGTAGTTTGGCTTGGTGTGTGCAATATATTGTGCATGCATGCATGTGTTGTATCGTATAGTTGTGCAGGAGTGTTTTGATCTTATCTAGTTATCTTATAGAAAAAACTCTTGTGCAACAAGCTGAGTTCAGTACGCGTGCTTGTCATTTTCTCTCTAGTAACTCCGAGTCCCATTGCATGTAGGAGGAACGACGTTACGTTGTTGTAGAATAGGCCGGGGTGCATGCATGCGTAGTAGTACGTAGGAGCAGATCGGTACAAGGGCAATAATAAACGTTCAACAGGAGATCGACCTCCTAGTAGCTGAGTTCGCAACCATCAAATTTAATGCAAGCAGTCAAGCTGCACGCGCACGTAACCATGGATCTTCCCCTGCTAGGCTGTTCATTCTATATACGTCGTCGTCGTCGTCGCGTATGGCGTCACGGCGTTCGATCAAATTCAACACCCCTTGGAAAAAATTTATGTGTCGTCGTTTTAGTACTATATGGTTTCAATTGATCCGTCGCATGTGTCGTCGATCGACGGTACGTGATGGGACAGTTTAGGGATATTATGGGTGTGTGAATATATATGACCAGGTCGAGCTAATTTAAACTGTGGCGGCGTACGTTCGTTAATCGTGAGAGCACACATGCACATCGTACGTGCGTACCAGTACATTGTTAGCGTGCATCAGCTAGCTAGCGTATGTTCTCCCTTGTCAATCATTAATGCCACGGCCGGCGCCGGCCTCTCCTCGATCTGACGCGGCTCTTGAATAGTAGCAAGATATTCCGTGTCTCCATGTACCGAGCAGGCGAGCACTAGCGGTTCACGTGCGTTAGCTAGCTCAATAATGGTTGCGGACAAGGGGCCGGGTCGGGGTGCAGTGCGTGCTTATTTGTTTATATGTATTTATACTCCATATTTACTAAAATAGCATTTGGTTGAGAAATTAGGTGAAAATGAGCGGGTCCATTCTACTTTATGTGTGTTAGCTTAAAATTATATAGAATGGAGCAGTTCCCAAAAAAGGAATATCTTAACTATATTAATGGGATGAGTTACTCGTCCGTCCGCCTCGGCGGAGCGCCCGCAACGCGCGCAGCGCGACCCGCGCGCCCCTCCCCGGTCCGCCTCGACCGCACTCCCCGGTCCAGGCGGTTGCGCTCGCAGCGCCCCTCCCCGGTCCGCCACGACCGCGCATCGCGCGCAGCGCGACCTCACCGCCTCGACCGCGCGCGCCCCTCCCCGCGCAGTGCACGGACCAAGTCCGAGCGCAGCGCAACTGCCTGGACTCGGACCGTGCACCCCACTTCAAAACCCAGACCTCTCCCCTCCTCTTTACCTCACTCATCTATCCCCTCTGCTCTCTCCCTCTGCTCAGACTCGCCGCCGCTCGCCCGCTCCGCTTCACCGAAGCTCGACGCCGCTCGCCCGCTCCGCCGTCTGGGTCGTCGCGCCGCCGCTCACCGGGGCCGGCTCCGCCTTCGGGTAAGAGAGGAGAGGGGATCAGAACCCATGAACAAACAGAAAAAAAACGAAGCTTAGGGTTAGGGTGAAACCCTAACCCTAAACTAAGAGTAAGGGGGTCGGGGTCTCACCTTAGCTCTCGGGTCATGGCGCCGCCTGGACGGGACCCCTCCGCCGCCGCGCCGCCGCTCGCCGGAGGCCGAGAAGAGGCCGGCGCATCCTCTCGGGACCCTCGGGTTTTGGCCGCCCGGGCTAGCTCGACGGAGCCTCGCTCACCCTCGGGTGAGCGCGGTGCTCCGGCGAGCTAGCCGGGTGGCGGCCGACCGCCGGTCACTGTCGCCGCCGTGGGCCGCCGCCGCTGCGCGCTCGCGCCGCCGCTCGCCGCTCTCGCTCGCGCTCTCGGGACCAAGGGGGGGAAATGAATTAGGGTTTCCCCCCCGGGTTCGCGTGGCCTTTTATATGGCCGAAAACGGCGCCTGGCCATCGGATCAGATCCGACGGCCAGGATTTACTGGGCTTAATTCGACCCAAGCGGGATGGCGAATTAATGGCCCAGGCCCAGGTTACGCGCGCGCGCGCGGCGAAAACCTGGCCTGGGCCCAGGAAGCCTTCGGCCTACGCAATTTAAGTTTTGGGCCAGGCTTTTGCACTGTGTGGGCTGAATTTTATTTATTAATTTCCAGCATTAAAGAAATTGTTTTCTGATTTTAGTTATTCTCTGGAAATTAAGCAAATTGCCCAAAAAATCTGATAAAATTAAGTTTGATGCTAGAATAATTTTGTAAATTTCATCATGTTCATTAAAATTACTCCTAATTTTTTCAGCATTTCTATTAGTATTTTCCATTTTACAGAATTTAATAATTGCTTTTTCCCTATTTAGTTATTCCCTGGAAATTATTTTCAGAGGTTAATTTCAGAGGTTGAAATTATTTTTTTACTCTCTCACTCAGTTATTGGTTTTTTATTTCAAACTCAAACTTCTTAACATCAACAAATTTTATAAAATACCAACAATTATAATATAAAATTATTTTTATTAAATATGTCATTAAATATATTTTAATAGCATATTTATCTGATATTATAAATGTTAATGTATTTCTATTTAAATTTAGTCTACTCTTAAAAAATCTGACTTAAAAAATCACAATACTTATGTAAAATAGAGGTTGTACAGATTAAGGTATATATAGCTCCAACTTACTGAATCTAAGATTTGTATGGTATATTAAAACAGTTTAAATTTAAATTTTTAATTTAAAAAAAAATAAATTGCTCAGCGAAATACCATTAATCTATCTATCCATTGCTTCAGATTTAGGATTTTTTTGAGCTAGGTTTGACTAGCTCAAAAAAATTATAGAGGTGAAGATGTGGCAAATGAGCCTAAATTGTGATGGTGGATATGATTATAGATGTCATGACTTTGATAATTATGGTGGAACAATTACTCTCAATGTTTGAGCATTTCTATGAGTATTTCTAATTGTTAGAACTTAATAATAGTATTTTCTATTTTATTATTCCCTTGAACATATAAATATTCCCCAAAATAAGATAAAGCAAGTTTAGATGTTGTATAATTCATCATATTCATTACCACTACTCTGAAATTTTTGAGAATTTCCATGAGTATTCTCTAATTTCTAGGATTTTGTAATAGCATTTACTATTTTATTTATTATTGCCTCAGAATAAGAAAAATTCCCATAATCAAGATAAAGCAAATTAGATGTTGGAAACATTTGTATACTTCATCATGTTCAGTACCACTATTCTGTTTACTTCGTAATGGTTACTTAAGTTGGTTACTTCATTATTGCATTTTATTTTTTATTATTCCATATAAAAAAAGAAAAATGCCCAAAATTAAGAAAAAGTAAATTTAGATGTGAGGAAACTTTTGTATGATTCATCATGTTCAATACCACTGTTCTTAATTTTTTTCAGCATTTTCATGATTTTTTTATAATTTTCTATACATTTCATAATTGTGTTTCTGTATTTTTTGAATTTTTGGCATTTTTTCGATGAATTATCCTGTTTAATTTTTTAATATTTCCCCCTTTTTATTCTGTGAATATTTTCCCCTGTTTTTATTCTTGCATGTGTTTCTATTCTATTTGTCAAATAATGTGTTTCTATTCTATTTGTCAAATAATTCCGCTAGATAAAACATTATAATATAGTTGAATTTCTTAGATATATTAAATGGCTGGCATGCGAAAGAGAACTTACGCCGACCGTCCAACTCGTAATGCAGTGGTACCTAGGTGAGCCTATATTACTAAAACCAACTTTCCTGCAACGATGAAAGATATTCTAAATTTCATTTTTTGTTAAGGTTTATGAAATTTGACGAGATAGAGTTCGAGCACTTAAACTATCCATGGAGTGCCGTCGCCAGAGTAGATGTTAAGTTTCTCCCTAATGAACATGGAGAAAAACAACGATTTATTTTAATGGATATTACTGTAAGTTGCACACAAGTTGGACTAAATTTTACATAGTAGTGAACATATGAACTATTCTAAACCCTAATATTATACGTAGGGTGCTAAAATAGAAGTCATTGCATGGGAGCGGGAGGAAGTTCATAGGTTTAACATTCTCCTAAATGAAGGACAATGTTATACTATTCATTGTCTATATTTTCAACCTAATCTTGAAGAGGCATTGTACTATCGGAGCATTGCCCATGCCTATGAAGGTTCTCTTCGAAGAAATACAACAGTTGAGCCATACATTCTTCCAATCCAATTCTCTCCCTATCCAAAATATCTATTGACGTTTCATGACGCATGGATTCGTCCAAATAAAACGTTTGTGGGTACGTACGTAAATTAAATCGGCGATGCATAGTTTCAAAAAAAATAGTTGTCTTACTTATAGTATGATATGATTATTTGCACAGACATAGCTGGAGTTGTTGTCTATTGGGGGAAATTGGAACGACTTGGAGGTCTATATAGGGAGATAACACTGATGGACACTAGGTAATTCATAAGTTAGATACAACCACTTATATCGTCATAAACAATCACATTGTTTTTGCAAATCGAAAGCTAATGAGCATTTGATCTTTTTTAGCTTGAACATGATGGTTGTTGGAATTTGGGGTGATTCCCTCACTGATCACATGTCTGAATGGACAGAAGCTCATCGTAACAACCACATTGTTTTAGGAACCATGCTTCGACTTCACAAGAAGCATAGTAATTCAGACCTAACCCATTTTATCATTAATAAAGATATAGTGATGAATTACACTAATATTTGTTCTACTTGGCGATAGGATGTTTAGAGACTTCAAAACACACTACAGTCAATTTTAATCCGATTCATCCAGCCACACTACCTTTGCAAAGTAAGTAGTTCCAACAATAAAACACAAGATAAGAATAATGGCAATACATCGCATAATATTATAGATATTGTTAATTATTTTTCTTTGAAATATAAATGCAGACTTACGGCAACGTATGAGTTCAGGAACTATGGATCTAAGATTTGTGAATCGGTTCATAGAAGCTAGATGGAGATATTTTGCAACGATTTATGGATCTGACTGTCCATAGTGTTACAGTCTTGTGTGTATTGTGGTGTGCGTTTTTAATGTACTTCCTCATATTCGGATGTTTTGTGTTTATTTCTATTGGGTACACCCTTTGAAGTTATTTGAATGTAATATTGGTTTTTGTGTTCATTTCGTTGAATCTATTGTGTACTCCCTTTGAAGTTATTTGAATTTGGTATTTGGTTTTGTGATCATTCGTTGAATCTATTGTGTATTCCCTTTGAAGTTATTTCCATGTAATATTTGTATTGGAATACATGTCTCAAATTCAAATACGCTTATGTACAAACTGAAAACATCATTCACTGTAATACTCTCATTCCTAACCTTGAAGAATATTTTCTTTCCTCTGACACAATCTCCATCCAATGCCCTATTTAAATAACAAATTTGTAATCCTAACCCTCAAAATAACCCTTTCATCCAAAACAAGTATTCTAAATCACACTTTGGTACCAAGAAAAATAAATTAAAAACTCAAACACTTATCTGAATTAAAATCATGTTCCATCTATAATGTTTCCACTCAAGTATCGTTTGTTTGGTGGTTAACCAATTATGCAATCAACAGGTCGCTCGACGCCGCGATAACAAAGCTATCAACCATGTCAGAAAATATACCGAGGAGAGAGGGGAAAGAAGGTTATTATATTTTATGCGCCTAATTTATCCTGTTTATTTGTCTATTCAAATATTTGTGCTACAACATTACACTAAAATTATTGTCTGAAAATGTGTACTCATTTTAAATTTTTAGTTATCGATGGTCGTCATAGACAAAAGAGAAATCGCTGTAACATTTTGCCTCACGGACCTTCTGGAATTTGTATTCGACAACCATCACAGACTCCATCGGAAAGTTCATCGGACGGTGAAAATATATCATATCGACCACCGTCCTCATTTGTTGTTCCTACACAAAGTACCCTTACATCAGCGGGATTATTTCAAGGACAAACCTCTAATGGTATAAACTACTGCAATGTGGGTTGTGCAATTACTAATAGCAAAAATTATGTCTCATGTGATTACATAAACTTTGTGCAGGTGCAAATTCTGCTATATTAGCAACTCCAACTATCGACTCACAAGAGCAACAAGCAATTCCATCTGTTCAGCAAACCCAACTTGACCGATCGATAGATCGTGCTGAGATAAGGCGTGCTCGTGAAAGAGCACGCTATGCAAGCTTGACATCAGAGCAGCGAAACAAAAGACGTGCACGTGATAAAGCTCGATATGCAAGTATGACGGATGAACAGAGGCAAGTGAGGCGAGAGAACCAACGATATTCAGCAAGTATGACGGATGAGCAAAGGCAGGTTATGCGGGAAAAACGTAACCAACAAAATCGAGCAAGAAGAAGAACTCTTGGTCCAAACTGTGTTGTTCGTAATACACCACATGCCTCTGAGATAGGATCTAACAACCTTGATACAACTGACGTTGTCTACCAGAACCTACCTGTTAGCGCTCACATTTTAAAGACTCAGCCAGACTGTCGTCATTGTGGTGCGAAGAGGTTTGAATATGAGCCGCCAGGATTTTGTTGTATGAATGGCAAGGTCAAACTTCAAATGCCTGCGCCACCTGAGGAGCTTCGACGGTTGTACACAGGTGAAGACATTCAATCACAACATTTTATAGAGAATATTAGATATTTTAACAGTCATTTCTCCTTCACCACAATGTACTGTGATTATGACAAGAACCTCGCAAGTGCAAGGGATGGAGTTTACACATTTAAAGCGCATGGGCAAATGTACCATAACATACATTCTTTTGGGAATGAAGACAATGAACCAAGCCACTTGCAGTTGTACTTCTATGATGATGATCCTAGCTTATCACATCGTTTTCGTCGTGCTCGAGATGAGATATATAGAGAAAGGGACATATCTATTATTAGATGTTTGGTACATATTTTGAGAGATAATCCCTACTCTGAAACATTCAGAAGCCTAGGACAGGTTGAAGACGTTGATGAATATCGTATTGTGCTAAATATGGATTATAAGCTAGACCAGAGAACTTATAACAGACCGTTAACATCAGAGGTTGCTGCTGTGTGGGTTGAGGGGAATGATATTAATAAACATTTTGATCGTAGCATCACCTTGTTTGGCAATAACAACAACTACTATTCAATTAGACCGAGTGATGGGTGCTACGACCCTTTGTCATACCCCCTATTTTTTCCAAGAGCAGAGCTCGGTTGGCATTCTGATATACCAAGACAAGGTATTGACATCAGTCAAATAAGTGCAACCCGACAAAGAAATGCTGACAACTCAGGTTAGCTAAGTGACTCATATTCATGTTATTACGATACTATTAATCCATACGCTAATCACCTAATTGATTTCTCTTTTCTTTGTAGATACTACAAGCAAGTTTTTTGTTTCGATGCGTGAATATTATTGCTATAAATTCCAGATGCGTAGTGAAATCTTCAACACGGTCTTGTATGGGAGACGTCTATTCCAGCAGTTTGTAGTTGATACCTACATAAAAATTGAAACGTCTCGCCTGAATTACTTCTTATACAATCAAAAGAAGATTCGTGCGGATCTTTACCAGGGCTTGATGGATAGTGTATCTGTTGGAGAACATAGAGCCAGCAGATTGGGAAAAAGATGGGTCCTGCCTGCATCGTTTATCGGTGGCGGGAGGGATATGAGACGAAGATACATGGATGCTATGGCCTTGGTGCAGAAGTATGGAAAACCCGACATATTTATCACAATGACTTGTAATACTAATTGGGAAGAGATAAGTAGGGACCTTGCACCTGGCCAAACACCACAAGATCGTCCTGATCTTGTTGTGCGTGTATTTAAAGCCAAGCTAGAGGATCTCAAATTCCAGCTATTTCGTAAACATATCCTAGGAATCATTGCAGCACAAGTCCATGTTATCGAGTTCCAAAAAAGGGGTCTACCACATGCACATTTCCTCCTTATCATGGAGTCAACATACAAATTGAGTTGTCCTGATGAGTATGATAATGTTATATCAGCAGAACTTCCAGATAAGGATAAATACCCGGAGCTATATGAAATGGTAGTGAAACATATGATGCATGGCCCGTGTGGTCCACTAAATAGGAAGAGTCCATGCATAAAAAATGGTAGTTGCAAGTGCTATTATCCACGCCAGTTTAGTGACACAACTATCCAAGGCGAAGATTCTTACCCTATCTACAGGAGAAGGGATGACAGACAAAGGGTAAGAGTGAGAGGTCATGACTTAGACAACAGATGGGTTGTCCCATATAATCCCATGCTTCTAAGAAGGTATGACTGTCACATCAATGCAGAAGTTTGTTCGAGTATTAAGGCTGTTAAGTACCTCTACAAGTATATTTATAAGGGTCATGATAGGGCGTCTGTGTCCGTCAATGAAGCTGATGAAAACCGCGAGATTAATGAGATCAATGAATATAGGGATGCTAGGTGGGTAACACCACAGGAGGCATTGTGGAGAATATTTGGATTTGATCTTAGCGGGATTTCGCCACCAGTGCTACAGTTACAGCTCCACCTCCCAGGAATGCATCTTGTGTCCTATAGAGAGAATGCTGATGTACGTGAAGTTCTCGACCAACAGGGTGCCTCAAGAACCATGTTGACTGAGTATTTCAAGGCAAATCAAGAATTTACGTGGGCACACACATTACTTTATAGGGATTTCCCACAATATGCAGTGTGGTTGCCTGGACGTAAGCTTTGGAAAATAAGAGAACGAAGCACGCAGGTTGGGAGGATCATCTCAGCACATCCAGCAGAGGGAGAAAGATACTACTTGAGGGTGCTATTAAACCATGTGGTTGGTGCTACTTCATTTGAGAATATGAGGACATATGATGGTATTGTATACCCTACATTTCGAGAAAGCGCTGAGAAAAGAGGTATTATTGAGTCAGATAACAGCATTGATGAGTGCCTCTGTGAAGCTGAAGTATTTCATATGCCTTCGTCCCTCCGAAGGTTGTTTGCTACAATATTGGTATATTGTGAACCTAGCGATGTGCGTGGACTCTGGAACAAACACTTCAAAGCAATGTCTGATGACATCCGACGATCCCAGATGAATGCATATGCAGTTGAACAAATGGTGTTATTGGATATAAGAAAATTGCTTCAGTCAATGGGTAAAGAGATAACATCATTTCCTCTTCCAGAAATTGATGAATCATATGACGCCACGGCAGGTGAGGTGAGGGAGATTTGTGAAGAGTCCTCTATACAGGTGGATAATGAGCTACTAGCGAGCACATCCTCTCTTAATGCAGAACAGAGAAATGCTTATGATGTTATACTATCATCCGTTGACAACAATAGTGGATGTGCGTTTTTTGTTGATGGTCCAGGAGGAACAGGAAAAACCTTTCTGTACAAAGCTTTATTAGCAAAAGTCCGTAGCGAGGGGAAGATAGCTATTGCTACTGCAACATCTGGTGTTGCTGCTTCCATCATGCCTAGAGGTAGGACGGCTCATTCAAGGTTCAAGATACCACTAAGCATACAAGATAATGCAGTGTGTAACTTCACCAAACAAAGTGGTACTGCGAAGCTTCTTCAAAAAGCTTCGCTTATATTATGGGATGAAGTCTCCATGACAAAAAGACAGGCAATTGAGGCGTTGGACAAGAGCATGAGGGACATAATGGAAAAGCCCAATCTACCATTTGGAGGCAAAACAATGGTTTTTGGAGGTGACTTCAGACAAGTTCTTCCAGTTATACGAAAGGGGAATAGGGCTCAAATTGTAAACGCAACATTGCGTAGATCTTACCTATGGGATAACATGCATCAGTTGAGACTTGTCCATAACATGAGAGCTCGATCAGATATATGGTTTTCAGACTACCTGCTACGGATTGGCAATGGCATTGAAGAGACCATCGATGATGACTATGTAAATTTACCCGACGAAATATGTGTACCCTACACTGGTGCAGAATCAGACATTGATAGTCTTATTGACATGGTATTTCCAATGTTAGGTGCAAACATGACTGATGCAGACTACATCACATCTCGAGCTATTTTGTCAACGAGGAATGAGAACGTTGATGCAATAAACATGAAGCTTATCAAACGTTTTCCTGGTGACGAGATGATTTATCACAGTCATGATCGAGCAGTCGATGATCCATGCAACCATTATCCGTCTGAGTTCTTGAATTCATTAACACCAAATGGGTTACCTCCACATATATTAAAACTCAAGGTTAATTGTCCTGTGATTTTGCTCAAAAATCTTGACCCGGCCAATGGTCTGTGTAATGGGACTAGGTTGATAGTCCGAGCATTTCAAAGAAATACTATCGATGCTGAAATTGTATTGGGACAACATGCTGGTGAGAGAGTCTTCCTTCCACGCATACCCTTGTGCCCCTCCGATGATGAGATGTTCCCCTTCAAGTTTAAGAGGAGTCAATTTCCTGTTAGGGTGAGTTTTGCAATGACAATTAATAAAGCACAGGGTCAAACAATACCGCATGTTGGAATATACCTCCCGAACCCGGTGTTCTCTCATGGACAACTATATGTAGCTCTGTCACGAGCAACTTCTCGTAGCAACATCAAAATACTCGCCGCTCCGGAGAAAAATAGGGGAATCAATTCAACAAGCACGTTAACGAAGAATATCATCTACAAGGAAGTGCTCACTGAGTAGATAAAAGAAGATGTGCTCACTGTATAGTATATTGTACGATTTCATACCAGATCTGTAATTATAAATATGCAATGACACTTTATATAGAAAGCATACTTCTATGTATTGTTTTGAGGAATAATATATTACTTTGTTTCTTATCATCGCAATATTACTAAACAAATGTGTTCGGCAAATATATCATGTTCTAAATATATTGCCGTTAACATTATGCATCCGTTGCAACGCACGGGCCTCTCACTAGTTCCTTATAAATCTAGAACCATTTGCTCCCAAAAAATCCACCGAACCGAACGACTCGCCTCCCACGCCATCCGCTTTTCTTCTCGTATTCTCTACCACTCTTGAACCAAACAAGAGACAGAACTGCTTCGTTCTATCAAATTCCGGAACCAAACAAAAAAAGAATGGCTCAATTCTTGCTTCCAATTCACAAAAAGATGACGTGCTAAATGCCGTAGTCAAATCTAAAAAATATATTACTAATAGGTTAAAAAACATTAAGATTTAATATGTAAAAATATTTTTACATATTATATTCTTAATTTTTTATAAATATAAAAAAAATAGTGTATAGAGACATGTATTGAAGATCACCGTGTCAATATTCAAAGAGTCTTCTGTTTGAGTTTGGTGGTAATAATATCAACATGCTAAAATTCAATGATTATTTCCTTTGAGTAAGAAAATGTTTATTGTTTACCGTACCGATCAATACGTGAGATGCATATGTATTTCTATCTATACTAATAATTTTTTTTGAGAAAGCTCCTATACTACCCAGAAAAAAATCTGACTTAATCAGCTAGATACTAAGGGTAGTCTTAACTGTTTTTTTGAGAGATAACCAGCAGGAGAGTCTCCTACTGAGGTTACGTGTTAATAAAATCAAAAGTGACCAAGAGAAACATCTTTACAAAGGATGGAAGGGGGTTAGATGGAGTAGAGGTTACAGGGTAGTCGCCCACCCCCTTAACTCCTCACGGAGCGGGGGCTTAAGTCTGTGGCTTTGAAGGAATAGAGTTTGTCTAAATAGTATAAACCAGTTTGAGATAGAGGGGGACTGTTGTGCCAATCACGAAGATTTCCAAAGCAAAATGGCAGGAGAAGGCGCCCCTGGCCCTGGTGATTCTTTCCGGGCATGAATCTGCAGATGGCCAAGTCAGGCCAATTTTCGCCCAGCAGTTTGTGCTGAATGCACAATCGAAGAAGAGATGCTGTGAGGTTTCCTCCTGCTGACTGGTGCACATGGGACAACCGTAGTCTTGGGTTGGAAGAATGACCTTCTTACACCTTAAGATATCCCTTG
Source organism: Zizania palustris (assembly GCA_019279435.1). Classification (NCBI taxonomy): domain Eukaryota; kingdom Viridiplantae; phylum Streptophyta; class Magnoliopsida; order Poales; family Poaceae; genus Zizania; species Zizania palustris. The sequence continues at coordinate 43,827,720 of JAAALK010000287.1, forward strand.
TGTTAAGTCTGTCTTGTAGGAGCAGCCAAAGAAAACCTTGAGTTTGTTTGAACATCGACAAGTCCAGAGCCATCAAAAGATTGGGTGGGCAATACAATGCCTGAAGGTGCTATAGTAGAGTTTATTTGATGAAAAAACCTCAGAACCCTAGATATATCTCCATAGGTCATTGGTTGCGGTAGCATGCAGGGGGCCTATGGTAAGCGTCTATAGCTGAGACAATTCCCCAGCTGCCTCATCTGATAGAGGTAGGAAGAAATGTCTTGCAGGGTCTGGTTGATCAAGGAAGGCTCTGAGGGAGCACTTAGGCCGCTTTGCAAATGAGAATAGTCTTGGAAGGGCCATGTGCAAAGGCAGATCTCCCCATTGATCGAACCATAAGGATATTGTTGACCCGTTTCTAGCAAGTGGTTTGGCAATCGCCAGATAAAGCGGGCAAAGCTTTTGAATTCCTTTCCACCAAGCTGATCCCTGACGAGAGCTGAGATGGGGGAGTGAGCCAGTGCGATGGTAGGTTCGCCAGATAAGGTCCACCCATGGGACGTTTTCCCTGTTGAACAGTTTGTCCAGATGTTTCATTAGAAGGGCATTGTTCTGTCCTGCGAGGTTAAGAACCCCTAGCCCTCCTTTTACTTTCGGTTTGCAAACTTGCGTCCATTTGACTAGAGATTTTGAAGTGGAATTTTGGTTGCATCCTCTCCATAAACAGTGGCATCTAGCTGTGTCGATTTGCCGAATGACTTTGGCTGGTAGTTGAAACATACCCATAGTGTATGTGGGGAGTGCCGAAAGGACAAAATTAACTATCTGTAACTTGCCTGCTGAAGATAACCAGAATGAGGTTGCCGCTAGCCGTCTCTCAATCCTTGAGATTAGTGAATTGAAGTCGTGAAATCTTGGAGCTTTTATTCCCAAAGGTAGGCCCAGATATGGCATTGGGAGCGTCCCTAAGGGGCATCCAAACGTGCCTGCTAGGGACTCATGCTCACTTTCGGGAATATTGATTGGCACCAGACAGGACTTAGCGAGGTTGATTTTTAGCCCAGTGTACGCCGAGTAAGTGCTGAGCAAACCTTTTAAGTGAAAGATATTGTTTTGAGATGCCTGCACAAATATGATTGTGTCATCTGCGTACTGGACCACAGGGAAGTCCTATTGCGTATGACAGTCCGGAGCTTTGAGGACTCCGCTAGAGGCAGCAGTATTTAGAATAAGTTGTAATGGCTCAACCACGATTACAAAAAGAAGTGGAGAGAGCGGGTCCCCTTGTCTTCCCCACGTTTGCAGTCGAAATACTTTCCAACCGATCCATTGAGAATAATTGCCGAGTGAGCAGAAGAAAGGATCCCATGGATCCACTTGATCCAAAGCTCAGGAAAGCCCATTTTGTTTAACATGAAGATGATGGATGAGTGTTCGATCAGGTCAAACGCTTTTTCAAAGTCCAGTTTGAACAGTGCTACCAGTTTTTTTGAAGAGTGACACTGATGAGTAAACTCAAAGCTCTAGGTGAGACAATCCTGAATTGACCGCCCTTTAATGAATCCATATTGGTTGCATCGCATGTAATTCTTCATGATTGGTTGTAAGCGGTTGGCCAAAAGCTTTGTAATTACTTTGATGGCAAAGTTCACCAAAGAGATTGGTCTAAAGTCATTGATCATGGAAGGGGATTCAGTTTTGGGGATCAGAGTGATGAAGGAGTTGTTGATTGGTCTGAAATTCAAGTTACCAGTGTGGAAGGCCGCACATAAGTCATAGAAATCTCTTTTGATGATTTCCCAGGAGGCTTTGTAAAAGAGTCCGTTGAAACCATCCGGTCCTGGGGCCTTCTTAGAGGGCATAGAATGTAAGACTGTGTCAATCTCAGTGGACGAGAAATTAGCGATTAAATTGTCCAAACCAGCCGGTTGGGGAAAGTCTATGGGGCAATGCTGTTCGTGCGTAGTGTTTGCCGAGAACCCCATTCTTGCTATGAATGCATCAAGGAGGGCTGCTGCCTTGTCTTGTTTAGAACATAACGTTTCCCCAGCTGGGGTTCTGAGGGTTGAGATTGTATTATGTCGCATCCGGTCTGTTGTGGCTGCATGAAAGAACTTTGTGTTCTCATCCCCAAGACAGGTCTAGTGGATGGTGTACCGCTGTTTCCAGTAGTTTTGTTTGATATTTAGGAGTCGTTCTATCTGTTCACGAAGAATCACTCGAAAGTTAGCTTCCCAGATGTTTAGGGCTCAGAATTCTTCAAAAGAGTCTAGTGCGCCAATGATAACGTGACACGCTCTGAGAGACGATTCGATATTACTAATTCTGATGCCCCATTTGCGAAGATTCTTCTGAAGGATAGATGTTTTGAGTGCTATATTGTGAGCCTCATTATGGGGGGCAACCCGCCTGAACCAGGAGGCCGAGACAACATCCAAAAAACTAGGTAGGGTGGTCTAGTAGTTTTCAAATCGAAAGAGATAGGGCCTTAAGAGCCTTGTGACAATTTGAACCGTGCAGGGAGTATGGTCCGATATGAACCTGTCCTGAGCTGAGAATGTTGTTCTTGGGAAAGTACTAATCTAATTTGGTGAGGTAAGGCACCAATCCAGCTGAATAAGAAGTGGGTCGGGTTGTATGTTGCTCCAAGTGTAGCGGCGTCTAGATAGGGGAATTTCAAGAAGTCCATGCTTGATGATACAACTGTTAAAGCATTGTGTCGGTAATGTAGAAGGTCCTGGCCTGTTTTTATTATGAGGAAAGCGATATAGGTTGAAATCGCCTAAGAACATCCAATTGCTCTAGGCATTAATGTTAAGTTCATTTAGCCAGTTAAGGAAAGCAGTTTTATCTGGCTCCCGACATGTCCCGTAGATAGCAGTAAGAAGCCAGGAGTGTCCATCGGAAATAGATGTAAAAGCAACAGTGAGCTGAAAGTTACTCTGAGAGACCACTTGCCCATGCAGACGGGAGCCGATCCATCCGATAATAATACCACCAGAAGCCCCCAAGGAAGTAGAGGAGGCAAACTTGTTAAATCTCTTTGGGGCAAACCCTCTAATGATCGAGTGATCCACATGCGATAGCTTCGTTTCTTGCAGACAATAGATCGAGTATGATTTGTTGATAAGTAAGGATTTCACAGCCAGTTTCTTCCTTGGTGCATTTAAACACCGAATATTCTAGTTGAGAATTGTCCAGTTAAGCCGACAACCCATATGTGAAGTAGTCAAACCAGTATCGCCCTAAAACCAAGTTGTAGGGCCAAAAGGAGCAAGGCAAATGAAAACGCAGCATAATAAGATATGGCAGAAGACTGGAGAAGCATAGATGCCCGGTTCCACAAAATCCAAATAGCACAAAAAATAAGTGTTTCTTGCCTTTAGAGGCAACATTGGCTTCAACCCCACATTGGCAGCAGTAGATATTACAAAAGTACTTAAAGTTATCCCGACCCACTATGAGCCCCCTTCCGATCAGTCCTTTAAGCAGCTGCATCATCATCCTAGTCAGTCTGAAGTGCTGTGACGGTGTGTGAGCCCACCGGTTCTGCCACCAAGAGCTTGTCCACAGTCACGTGCTCTGTAGATATGCCACAATAGTGGATAGCCGAATGCTGAATTTGTTCAATAGATAGAGGGGCATGAATCATACCAGCACCGGTAGCCTGAGCAAAGTCCTGAATAGTGGGTTGGGGAGGCAGTCGAAGCCCTTCCTCACTGTGAGCCATGCTGTGAGTGTACTGCATGGAGATATTAAGTTTTTGGCAGGAATTAAGAGTAGTTCTAAAACCCAATAACCTCTCTTTAATGCGGGCACTTCGTCGTAGACCTGAAGCAAGGACACTTATAGTTTGCCTTACCGGGTCGGCATTGATGACAGGTGGATCTGCCCTAAGAATAATTGCTCGCTGCCGGCGCTTGTAGACTATCCTTATTTGTGGCCTAGGGTTGCGAGGAGGTGATGGGGGCTTCAGCGAGGTTTCCTGGACCTCTTCATGCAGAGACGCGGATAGGCTAGGGCAGCATTATTTGTGTCAGATTGAGAACTAGATCCACTGTTCAGAAAGTTCGATACCGCCGAGGCTTGGACACTGAGTTCTTCTGGGAGTTGAAATATCTGGGGAGCATTGTTCTGATGAACTGGCCATGGCTCCCACTGATCTATGTCCACCATTGGTCCATCATCCAAGTCCTGTGCCGGGGGATCATCAACTACAGCCGCTGCATTCTGGAACTCCCCTTGTAGCATCTGGTCATTGACCCATTGCTGAATCCATGCCGGCTCACCCGGGAATACTTCCCCATTAAAAGGATGAGGATTCCCTCCATTAGGTGGCAGGTCATATTCATCGCTTGGGAATCCATCTGCAGGTTCATTGCTCAGGATATAAACCGGGAACGTCCAGGACCGTCCCTCTCCATCCATCGAGTGACAAGCTTTGACCGTAATACTACGGGGAATGTCTATAGTGCTATCCACCAGAACTTTCAGCATAACTCTACTAAGACTGGTGTCCTCCGAATGCCAATATAGCAATTTGCCGAACGAAGCCACAATCTGTTCTAGAAAAGAGAACTCTTTGAAGTCTAGAGGAAAAGCTAGAAACATCACCCATACAATACGTGTTGCCGGACAGTTGCGGTAGTTTAGTCCTTCATCGTGCTTCACAAAAGTTGTCATTCTACCGCCGATCCAAAAAGGACCAGAGGTGACCAAGCAGTCGCGCTGGAAGATGCTACCCATTTTGAAGATCCCAACCCCTAAGGGATAAATGCAATACCTCAGAACTTGAAGACGCATCACCTGAGTGATGTAGTCATGCACCAGATGTAGAAACCCATGGCATTCCAAGGCATCCAAGTTGTCCCCCAGATTAGGATCGCCAAATCTTCATGTTTCTTGACTTGCTGACCTGATAACGAGATGACATTTCGCAGCTTCCGGAGCTCGCCACCGCCATCTGTGATCATCCCTCCTCTCGAAACGTAGGCAATGGGGTCCATAGGAAAGTTCGCCATTTGCGGGAGTCTTGAATTAGGGCTAGAGCAGGAGAGGGAAGGAGCGACCGAAGAGGAAGTAGGGATAATGGCCAACGTTGGCAAGCTAGGGGAGGAATTGGTGTTGAAAAAATGCTTAGCAGCCCAACGAGAGTCCAAGGGTCTCCGGGAGCAGGAGTGAGTGTCTGTGGTGCTAGACCCTTGAGTGCGGCGGAGAGCAGGGGGTAGATTGAAAAAAGAGGAGGCCGACGTGTGGGGTGAGGGGCATTTAATGAAGGTCTGCTCAGAGTGGATTGATGGTTTGCTGCGGGCAGGGAAGCAGGGGTACAAGTCGCGCTGCAGCCTAGAGAAGATCTTCTTTATTGGGACCATGCGAATAGTAGATTGGGTAGCACGATTGTGCTATTTTGCAGGTTGCCAGGTCAGTGAAGTGGGCGTGTTAGCCAAGGCGTAGCAAGGATCTCCGTGGGGACTGACAAAGGGCCCCAGAAGTGAGGGGAAGCCTTTTCTGATGGTCATAATTTCCCGTCGGGAAGCCCGTAAACCGGGAACCGGCACCGAAATCGAGCCAACCAAGAAGAAACTAGGCTTTTGTTTGGCAGACAACGAGATATGGGTAGTAGTGTTCAAGTTTGAATTTGAAAAATTGCCCGAGGGCCTGCGAGCAGGAGTATGAGCCGGGTCCTCAGCCCGAAAGTTCAACACGGTGTACGGATTCGAAAAGGAGACATGCTTCCGCTTACGAGAAGGAGACGAAGAACTCTTGAAGGAAGAACGAGATGAGCAGCTAGAAGCTTTATGTGGGAGAGATGTATGAGCATGTTTGTGGGGGCGAGGAGACGACCAACTGGCAAGCTTTTCACGCTCCCAACGAGGAAATTCCAGACGCCAGTTTTCTCCACCATCTCGCCAGAGATGAAAATAGATGTCAAAGTGCTTAGAGATGAAACGTTTACGGCGGCTAAGGAGGAGCCCAACCTCCTTAGAGGCAACCGAAATCCTGTAAAACCTTTCTTTAACAAATTGGACATGAAAACCAACCGGGGTGCCTCCGATGCAGATGTGCAGAGCCAAGCTAACAGAGGAAACAGTAAGTCTGAACATGAAATGCCGAAAAGAGACAAGCATAAAGAAGGAATCCGCCGGCGAGGAGGAAGGATGGTGAATAGGAGAACCAAAGCGCTGGAGGATTAGCTTTTGAAAGTCCCACCCAACCGAGAAATCCCAATCAGAGACCAGATGGGCCAGGGCTGGATCCTGCTCGAGCTCAAGCAGAGCCAGAAAGAAGAAATATTAGTATGGATTATGTATTTCTGATATTTATTAATTTTTGGCACTATAAATAAAATATATTCATCTGTTGAACTTTGAAATAATGTTTACATCATTTTTTAACCAACGTATTTGAGTTTCACATATTTTCACCCGTTAAATTTGTCGAACATTTTGGGCGAATATTTTGTGCGAGGCCCGGATCGGATAGGAAGGCAACATATCTCTCAAAAATTGGTTCAAAAAATTGTCACGGAAATTGATTTAGGAATCGCTAATTCATTTCTAGGTTCTACAGATTAAAGAATTGCTTAGATCTAATTACCAAATGAGATGTAAATCTTTTGGTTCTACTAGCTAGAGACACTTTAACATTGGGGATATATATATATATATCCTAATTACCAAATGAGATTTAAATCTTTTGGTTCTACTAGCTAGAGACACTTTAACATTGGGGATATATATATATATATATAGACACACACACAAATGCTATATTATGTCACGTGTGTAGAATAGTTATTCTACTGAAAAAATTAATTACTGAAAATAGTACTCCCGTGGTCGGTGTAGAATAGTATTCTACATACGTGGTGTAGAATAACACTCTCGTGTATATATATATATAAATGTTATCCTACACCACAGGTGTAGAATAGCTATTCTACCGAAAAATCTACTACTGAAAAAAACAATACTCAATTATTATTCTACTGAGAAAATCAACTACTGAAAGTAGTTAGTGTAGAATAGCGCTCCTGTGTGTATATATATATATATATATATATAACCTTAGTTTTTCTTTGTTAGATAATAGAAGGTGTTGTACGTGTAGCCGAAATGACCGTAGATATATAGCAAAATTAAGGGCCAACGTACTATTATGAGAGAATATCACTAATCGTGTAGTCTAACCGACAATTATATATTTGTTTATACGTGTTAATTATATATCTCAGGTAGACCGATCCAGACAAAACCACGCGCAATAATTAAATTAAACGCGCGTCTCTGGTTTTTGGTGATTTTACAATCTTTTCATGCCCCCATTCTGCTGTATATCCCTGTTCGATTTGCCGAGCAAGCGTCAAATCGCACGCGACGAGCGACGACGTCGTTAGGCCGGCAGTTACAGTACGTACGAGTGATATATGATATTATTAAATAGCTAGCGCTGTGATTCCGCCGTGTATTTATCAACCGGCCGGGAATTGGAATTTGGAAGACGTCGTGTACATATTTGCCGAGTCAAACAAATCAAAATATCTCCGTACGCCAAGGGGATCTTTTTTAAACAGGACCCTTCGCTGTCCTAAATATTATAAACAACAGCTAAGTTCTGAAACCCAATCAAATTCACTTTCAGATCGACCAGCAGCTATAATTCAGCAACTTGACAACAACCACCTACATGTAAATGAACTTGTATATATATTGTATATAGATATCGCAAGCAGCGAGCGTGAGGAGATTGCGTGAAAGGTAGATGTAATCGACACCTGACATTCGTTCATGCATGATGCATCCATGTGTACACTACAGACTAGTACTATATCAATTATATTAATCCATATGGTTTGGCATGGCAGTTGCCACTCGTATCTGACAGATCGCGGCTTAGCCTAAAAACATTCGCTAGCTAGCTTAGTGAAGTAGTAAGGTTGTTTTTGTTAGCTAGACTACACACATGACTGAAGCTAGCTAGCTTAGAACAGTATCGATGGAGCTACTTACGAGCTCGCTAGTTATTGCGGTCTCGCGGAGGCCGCGCGCGGCGAGGGAGAAAGACGCAGGAGGGGGGACCTGTTCCTCGTGTGCGGGGGAGATTAATTTGGTCGCTCGCTTGGTTTTATGCGGCACAATTATGCCGCGCCGTTTGGATTTTACCCGGGCGGTGAGAGTGAGAGCTGAGTAGCAACGGGTACCTGAAACACGAGTACTCAATGAGTTTTATCCGATAAGAAGACGGGTGTGGAATAATATCTTCACCCGCGGGTGCCTTGTTGAACAAAAACCTCTACCCAATGGGTAGAGCAGGTGCGGTGCGGGTGCATAGTACCCGTACCCGCTTACCCGCGGGTAAAATACACCTGAAGGCCCATGTGCATTTCCCTACAAATTCAGCTCATTCGTAATATGCTGGTGGTGACTTGATATTAGTGTGGAAGTAATATGCTCTAATGATCTATTAGACTATATTTGTTTGTGTAAATTGTTGTTATTTGTAGATACATATACCATTTTTCAGTGATATATTTATAATTCATGGTAGGTCTGAAATCAGGTGTGAGTTACCCGTCGGGTACAAATACCCACGCGGGTGTGGGTGTGGGTAAGTTTTTGTACCCGCGAGTGGGTGCGGGTTTTGTAGCGGGTAAATTTTTATCTGGCGGGTGTGGGTGTGGGCGGGTAATACCCAGCGGGTGCGTACCCATTGCCATCTCTAGAGCTGAGGCGGACATCAGTGGACGCAGAGGAATTGGAGATGGCTGCCGCACGCTAAGGGCAATCCTAACCATGTTAGATAATGTCTTATATTACTATGTCAACGAGATATTATTTCTAGAAATTATACTCTCAATTCACAGTTAGATAATTTTCTATATTGTCATGTAGTCAATTTTTTATACATCTCTCCACCTCTCAACCAATAACTTTTCACTTTTAACTTGGATGGTGTGAAGACATAGTGTCTTAGTTTAGACACGATGTTTTCATTTTTTATTATATCTCTTCGTTAAATTGCTTGCCACATCATCTTTTTTCTATGTGGCAGCCTATTAAATGTACAAGACACTATCATAGTTATGCTATTGACAGTGGTGGGTTTCATAACACTGTTTCTAGAAGGCTACATCAGCTTTGCAACTGAATGAAATACTCTCTTTCAGTGGAGAGTTTTATTTCACTATTTCCTAGGCTAACCAGTGTAATTAAATGCTTTGCAACTGAATTAAATACCCTTTCTCTTATGAAACGATTTAGCTCACAGTGGGTGTTTCATCCGTCTTAGAAATGGGTTATTTAGGACCATGTCATGGAGATTACACTGATTCCTTCTTTTCCCTCATTAAAATCTAATGTATCATGATAATTAATACCATAAAACCTCCCGCTGTGAATATCCTTAGAATGAACCAAACATTCGTGCGTACGTAATGCATCGTATCCGAATGAAAATTTTATAGCATTAAAAAATTCTCGCGCAAACGATACAAATAACTTAAAAATATTAAAATAACGTCTATCGTAATTCAATTTCAATTTCAAAAGTAGTATATCAGTTTTAAAAATAATATAGATTTTACAAACAATAAATGTTCACGTGTCAATGAGAAGCTAGTTGTCACTAGTTTCTTTTAAGATAGTATATATTTATTATCTAAAAAACTAAAAACTAATCAAACAGTTTAGCCAGATGATTTACATTTATTAAAAAATATCAAATTCTTAATTAAATTAAAAAAGATAAAAAAGTTTTCTAGACCTATCATCTATATATTCTCGACCTACCGTAGTTTATCATGGCCGTAAGGTTGGGTAATAATTTTCACCGTATTCATATTGATTTTTTTAATTTTTTCTCTGGTTAGAGTAGCATTTATGCAACTCACATTTATTTTTTAAAAATTACAACTGTAGCAAATACACTTTTATTATGGCTGGGTCTCAGTGGGCCCGCCTATGCTGAGATTCTCTCTATTTTGGCTTCGTTGCGGTTGTTTTCATTGATGTGGACCTAGTGGTTAGTGGTTGTTTGTTTCCTAGTACAAAATTTAATCCCGTCATGCTATTTTGAAGTATTAAATATAAATTATTTATAAAACTCATTCATAATCGATGGATTATTTGTGAGACGAATCTAATGAGCCGAATTACACCATGATTTAATAATGTGATGCTGCAGTGAATATTTGCTAATCATGGATTTATTAGGATTAATAAATTTATCTCACTAATAATCCTCCAATTTTGCAATTAGTTTTATAATCAATTCACGTTTAATCCTTCAAATTGATGTCTAAACACACGATATGACACGAATTGAACTTTAGTCAACGAAACTAAACACCACATAAATAAATTACACACCTACGCGACTGTGGCTGCGCCCGCTGGGTGTTAATTACTCCCTCTTTCCCATTATCTCCATCATCTAAGCGTTTTTCAGATTTCCCAGAATCTACATCATCTAATAGTTGAATCATTTAAGCAGCATATCGTATTATGTGTGAATTGATTTAAAGTCTACATGCATAGCTTTGACTTTCGCTTTTGTTTCTTATTTTACTAGTACTTCACATTGTCACGTGCACATGTAGATTGAGAGTGCGGAAAAACAAAGCAACAAACACAACATACGAAGAGAATTTAAGCTTCATATCTCTCGCCTTGGTCATCGTGTCAAGTTGTTAGATGATGGAGATAATGGGAAGGAGGGAGTAATTATGTTCCTATTCAGACTATCCAACTTTATCCGGTATTGACTTTTTATGACTTCTTTGCTTCTAACAGTAACTAGAGGTGTTTGTAACGTGAAGTTATAAAAATAACTAACATTATCAATCTTTCACGGCATTAAAGTGTAGGGAAATTTTACTGTCGCATGAATGTATTATAATTTTTAATATTAATTTTAGTACCTCGTATTTTTTAAAAGACTATAAATCACTTTAAAGTGTAACGGTGATTTTTGATAGGCATATTAGTTAAAAGCTGAGGTTTTTCTAGCGTTTGGAAGTCGTTTTTTATATTAAAAAAATATTATGCTCAAAGCAAAAGTATGCCAAAACAGAGTCATGGAAAAACTACGGCTAGAGCGAGAGATAATAAAACATCCGAAACACTCGTGTGGAAGAGGGTGTGTACGTATCGCAACTGTATGGATTTTCTTGAAGACATATATGTATCTGTTATGTTTAAGATATAGAAATGAAAACGTCTCCGGTGTATTCCCCTCCGGCCACGTGCAGTGCTAGTGAGCATCCTACGTTGATTCACGGGCGTCGCCGTGACGTGACAACCGAAAAGGAGAGAGAAAACTAAATTGGTATTATTGGATTTGGCACAACAAAACTGGTATTATTGGAATGTTGTGTGCTTATCTAGTAACCTTGCTTACAAAGAATGTTATTTATAGGCGAGAGTTTAGGCAGAGAATGATAGGGTTACTCCCTAATAGAACCAAAGCAGTTACTTTGGCTAGTTGTGGGCTCATGGGAGGGGATAGATAGTCACCGTTTTGATCCTTTGGTCGACTGGTATTACCTCCGGAGTCTTTTTGGCAATAGAGGGTCAAGATCTTTTGCCAAAACCCTCCCCTTCGAAGATATTTAGCTCTAGATGGTTGACGTCTTCGGATATGGTCTTTGTTCTTTGGGTACTTTAGGGCCTTTTTGCTCTTTTATTAACGAAGGGGTGATTGTGCTAATCAATTTTACTAATAAGTATGGTTTTTTGGATGTAGACTAATATCTGTTTGGGGAAATAGTTTTATCCTAACATGATCTAAATAACACTGTCTGCGAAGCCCTCTAGAAGACCAAATCTCTTTGGAAGTTCGAAACTCTCCGGTTGACCGAGGATCCCTCCGACCTGCATAAAGAGGAACATCCAACACTATTCGGTGGCCACTTCAAAACCACAATGCTAAGAATTGATTAAAGGCGTTGAGCACTGAAGCCTTCTTCCGAGGCCCCTTGGACTTTGGCTGGAAGGTTGTTGTGAAGGTCACTCCGGCTATGAAGCCTCTGAACTATGCTCTGCTACCCACTTCGAAGTTCTAGATCTACTTCGGTATAAAGGCCAAAACTAGGGGCCCTCGCCACTTGTATAAATACATGTATTTGCATGAAGGTTTAACATTCTGCCCCTACGAAGCCCTATGAACAGAGTCCGCTATGACGGTTGTAACTAGAGGATAAGATGGTATTTTCCTGTTGTATTTGGTCTATAAATTCTAGGCATCTCTACTATAACAAGGACACAAGATAGATAATAGAAAAACCACTATGCACTTGATGTAAGGTCATTATCCCCTTCGGAGGCCTGAACTAGTATAAATTCCTCTTACAATCAATAGCCTTTCGAGGCTAAATAAACATGTTAGCATAAATTTTATGCTACAACAGTTGGCACCATCCGTGGGAAGACTAGTTCTAAATTAGCCTCTCTACTACAACCTACAAAATCAATTTCGGAGTATACCTCCGAAGAAGGCTACGAAATCCTACACAGACTCCACAGGTCTCCCTTCGACTAGAGGCTTCTCACCCTTTTCAAAGGCTTTGCTTCCCTTTCTTTGGCCTTAAGCACCCTAGGAGTTCTAAGGCACACTACACCAGGGGCTACTATTGTAGTCCTTTCTTCGGCCTTGGGTCTCCTAACATCCAAAGCCCCCGAAGGTATGCATAAACATTTATGTTGCCCAAGCTCGAAGGTGGGCTCGGCATGAGATAAATAAAGTCAATGCATGTAGGAGCGTGCTCCACTCTGATATGTGCTAACTTTGGGTTCTACCATGCGACCTTAAAAATCTAGTGAGATCCACTCCACCCTTGTCGTTATACAGTGCCTCCGGGCCCATAGTGATAAAAATAAAGGACTATGAGCATGCAACTCGAAGCGTCCACAAGAGTCGAAGGTGACTAAAAATCTGATGTGATCCGCTCCTCCCTTATCGTTGCACAACACCTCCAGGCCCGTAGAGATAAGAACCAGGCCTTCGAGCTTCACCTCGAAGTGTCCAAAAGAGTCCAAGGTGACCAAGTAAAAACCGAAGCCTTGCTTCGTCTAAAAAAATTGAAGTCTCGATTTGCTTTAAACGAAACTAATGCCTTGCTTCGTTTTAAACAAATTCTAAGGCCCCGCTTCGTATCATATAACAAAGTTGAAGCCTTGCTTCACTCATCAAGTATAAATATCGAAGCCTTGTTTTGCTCATCAATCATAACTTTCAAAGCCCTAGTTCATTTGATTGATAATCTTTGAAGCCTTGCTTTGCCTTCAAATAGATTCTGATGCCTCACATCGTCTTGTACAAAAAACGAAGCCTATCTTCATCTATCATGAAGCCAAATCTTCTCAGCATATATCATAAAATCGAAGCTTGTCTTCGCATATTACCAATTTAATAAGGATTCCAAGTCAAACACGTGAAGCATCCACACAGCTTAAAAAGCGAGCGAACATTTGAAGCCATGTTACCGAGCACATCCTTCCACATACTTAACGCGTCAAACATTCACACTATTGCACGCATCAGCTTTGCCGAAGTCCCTAACTTCAATGTGCAAGGGGGACCAACAACTATACATGCAGAATGTGATTTGTTTGTACTCGTGTGGAATGTGCTTCGTTTATACTCGTGCGGAATGTGCTTTGGTTTGTACTCGTTCGGAATGTGCTTCGTTTATCACCTCTACTACTATTTGTGACAAAGTAGAAGGTACACATATGAAGTTTAAACAAGAATGAATTTCATTGTCATAGATACAGTCATGAAGTACACTAAGATTGGAAGATTGGACCCCTTCGGTTGTAGGAACTGCTTCAAAGCTACTTAAGTCAAGTGAAGAAGAGTTACGAAGGAGCTCAACCTTCACGGAGGCTAATATATCTTGGGCTACTTTGTGTATTACTTCTCCCATTGGACCGCATAGTATTTTGAACTGAGGGCGGCCTTTAGATTTAGCTACTTCGAATACTACCCATTGGTGACAAAGTGCCTCTGAGGCTTCGAGTACTTTGATGTATATGTCAACACTTGAAGGTTGAGCCTGAGAAAGTCCAAAGCATCCCTGCATTTCATTAATAAATTGGTGTAAATTCACTTTACAGTGATATAGCTAAGTATTACAAAATGAAGCCTAAAGATCTACACCTTCAGAGGAGGGTTTGGCCCCAAGGTTGGAGTATGTTGCCCCTCAATGCTTCGGTAACTACTTCGGCTTGTTATTGATGTTGGGCGGCCTTCGAAGATCATTGATGAAAATTTCTAATATCATCTGTGATGAGGCCTTCTTAACGGTCCACAGTGATGGTGGCTGTGTGAATCAAGGTGAAGGCATGATAAAACAAAAAAGATGTTATAAACAAGAAAAAGCTAAGGGACTGATAGAATAGATACAACCTCTGCTTGCTTGAAGAAGAGCCTCTTCGACAGCTATGGTGACGTCCCCATGACGGTAGTGACCTCTCCCTGCTACCAAGTCACTACTCGCAAGGCCTTCGCTGCCCCGAAGTTACTGAGACACCATTTCACCTGTCGGCCCCCCTAGTGAAATAAAGGGCCTCAGTAAAGACACTCTACTTGTTGATGCCTCCGGGACTAGGCTCCAGTCGACAACCTCCACTACATCGTCCGAAAGGGCTTGGCAAGGCTCATTGCCTTCGGCTGCCCCTTCGTCTACCTCTTCGTCCAAAGAGTCCTCACGAGATCCTCCGCTATTGCCTTCGCTGTTGCTAGAGGATCCCTTTGCTCCAGCAGTGATAGGGTTCGCTACCTCAGGATCAACAATGTATAAAGAAGAAAAAAGAAGTCAAAAAAAAGTTAAGGTGAAGGTATAAAATGACTAGACTACTTCGTACCTTCGGCTTCCTCCGCTATGGGGGAAAGGTCTGGGTAGTCTCAGGGCGCGAAGAGATCCGCCAAGTCATCTAGTTGAGCTCCTAGAGCCGCCGACTCTGAGCCCTCAGCTATGATTGACAAGGCTCCATCTTGCTCGCCTTTAAGTGAAAGGCTTGGAGGTAGTAGAGTCCTCGCACCACGAGCTTCAATGGTTAAGGCTACTCGAGGGGATCCAATGGGGTCCACGGTGTCTGAAGGCCCTTGAGGGAATTTTGGCGGCGAACCCTGCGGTTCACTATCATTCGTCCTTTTTCTCTTCGACCCTCTATCGGAGGGTGTTGGATCTAGATTTTTTGGGAGTTTAGGTACATCATCAGCCCCTAGCCGGGCCCATACCCGATTGAACCTCTCCTAGGTCCCAACTAGGGCAAGGCATCGACTTTTCTCATATGATGTTGGAGTGCTCACAACGCGCTCCGTCGCTATGACCGCTGTTGGAACAATTGCGTTAGTTCCAGCAGGTTTATATGTGGTGGAGTGTGATGTGGAGAATGAGCCTCGAAGGACTCTAACAGAGGGAGAAAAAGGTTTATACTGGTTCGGGCCTCTCCTGGGAGATAATAACCCTACGTCCAGTTGTAGTGGATTTGGCATGGTATGCCCTAGTATGGAGCAATAGTTCCAGGGTCTCTTGGCCCCCTGGAGCGTGTTCCCTGCTACAAGGGCTTGGCCCTGCTTTTATAGGCACGCAGGCCTTAAGGAAAAGACCAAGATACCCTCTACAAGCCCCTAGGCTTATAGGGGTAGACAGGGAAAGAGAGCTAGCTACTGTGCAAAAGTACCAGACAACTTTACAGCTTTACAGACGTGTCAGGCTATGCCATGCTTTGACCAGCTAAAAGACACACCGAAGGTGGAGGCTGGGGGGAAGGCTTCGAAGTGCACCCCGGAGGGGGGCTTCGAAGCATGCTCCGGAAGGCGGCCTCCAGACTGGGCTCTGGAGGGCGGCCTCTGGACTTGGCTCCCGGAGGGTGGCCTCCGGACTGGGCTCCGGAGGGCGGCCTCCGGACTTCCTCCGGACTTGGCTACCGGAGGGTGGCCTCCGGACTGGGCTCTGGAGGGCGGCCTCCGGACTTGGCTCCGGAGGGCGGCCTCCGGCGTCCTGCGCCCGGAGGGGGCCCTCCGACGCCCTGCGCCAGGGCCCGAACTGGGGGCTCCGAGCCAGACCTCCCGATCTGAGGGCTCCGAAGCTACAGGCCCCGAAGGGCACCTTGGGACCTGAAAACAACACTTAGAGAGAAAACAGGATCCGACAGTGCTGAGCTCTGGGCCGAAGGCTGTCGGAGGCTGACGTCATTTGGCCCCTGTTCAAGGGAAATATATTCCCCCAACAGTAGCCCCTCGCGTGTAGGCCTTCGGGACGAAGGGGTGCACGCGCCCTTAGGACAAATGACCTGAAAACACAACTTCAGAGAAAACATACCTTCGGAGCCTGGACCGAAGGTGACGTCGATACCCGGGGGTAATAAATGCCCGCACTAGTTGCCAGAATGGCCTCGGGGAGCCCGAACGGCTCCGCAACGGTCAAAAAAGTTACTGTTACCTTGCTCTAGGCCGATTTGCCTTCGCTGGAGGCCCACCTGGCGGTGGGTTCGGCCCACGACGGTTGGAATTCTTACCACGCCTATAAATAGGGGCTTACCGCGTGCGGCTCCGGCACACCTTCATTCGCTCCCTTCTCACTGCCTTACAACCTTCGCTCTCCTCTTCTTCCTAGCTTCGCGCTGAGCCCCCTTCGCTAGTTTTAGCCCCTCGCGGCGAAGTCCCATCAACATGCCGAAGAAGGCGGTGGCGAAGCCTCTGGCCTTGGGCTCGAGCTCGGGCTCCGCCCAGGTGCAGGCAGCGGCGGCTGCGGTGGCGAAGACTGCGCCTAGGCGGCTGGGGCCGAGGGACCTTCGTACGCCCTCCGACAAGTTCGAGCAGACCCTGGAGATGAGGGCCTCGATCTCCACGGAGGAGTCGGTCCGGAGGGCCTGCGAAAGGAAGATCGCGGCGAAGATCCAGCTTCGGGTCCCGGAGAAGTCGGAGGCTGAGCCGAGGCCTCGTGCTGATGAGGTGGTGGTGTTCGAGGCCTTCTTCGAAGCCGGCCTCGGACTGCCTGCAGTGGGGATGCTGAGCGAAGTCCTCAAGGCTTACAACCTCGAGCTCCCTCAGCTTTTGCCCAACGCAGTGGCGAGGTTAGCTGTCTTCGAGTGGGCCATGAGGGCCGAGGGCTGCGAGGGCCGCGCGGATGTCTTCGTCGCCCTCCATGACGCCAACTGCCAACCGAAGCCGAGGGAGGGGACGGACCGCGTCAAGAGGGCGCTGGCCTTCGGCAGTGCCAACTACTAGCTCCGGAAGGAGTACCAAGACGCCTTCCCGGTGAGGGCCGTAAACAACAAGTGGTACTCGAGGTGGGACTAGGAGTGGTTCTACGCCTCCGTCGGCGCGAACTTCCCCCTTCGGAGTACCAACGCCCACATTCTGTACCGGCGTGAAGGGGTGGTGAAGACCAGCGAAGACATCCTTCGCTCGAGGATCTTGCTGCTCTGGAGAGTGGCGGTGAAGATGAGCATGAGGCACCTCGCGGAGGAGTTCATCACCCTCCGGCTCAGTCCCCTCGCGCGCTCCTGGCCGGAGGGGCTCTTTCAGGCTTCGGGTCGAGCTGAACTTAGCGAGTTGGCCTTCGACCGCTTCTGTAAGGCTTCACAATTTCTTTGTTCTTAATACTTTGTAGATTTCCACTTCTAACTCAAACTTTTCATGAAGCCGACCTTGAAATGAGGACCCCGGAGGAGGCCATCGCGGCGGCGGATCGAGTCATCGAGACTCCGACCCCCGAGGAGCAGAACCAGCGCCTTGCACTGGTGGGGTCCTAGGAGCGCTGGAACAGGGTATGGACCGCGCTCGACCTCGGAGGGCTCCCTGCTCTGCCGGACTTCGCCCACCTGACTACCTCGTCGGCCGGAGCCAAGAGGAAGAGGGGGGACGAGGACGAACCGGATGCCTCGGGACCTCGGCCGGAGGTCCCCACGGCCGAAGTTTCTAACTCGGGGGAGGTTGCGGCGAAGCCCGCAACTACTCCGACCTCCAAGAAGGCGGCGAAGCCCCTGGCGGCGAGGCCTTCGGCGGTGGAGGCCGACGCGCACACTCCGGCCGCCAAGGAGGCCACGGATGCCCCGGCGGAACCAACTTCGGGCGCGGAGGTGGATGCGCCAGCTTCGCAGCGAAGGAGCTGGAGGGCACACTTAGCCCCATCCTCCTTTCAAGAGATCTCCAGCGATGGTAAACCCCTTTTTTCTTTTGCATGCTTCTCTTCAATATGCGTATTTTGACTTGGCTCCCTACAGAGGACGAAGACGATGCGAGGCCCACTATGGCGAAGCCGGAAGGCGAAGGTGGATCGAAGCCTGCCGAAGCGAAGCCCACGGAAGCTTCGAGCAGCAGCGGCGGCAGCAGCAGCAGCAGTGATTCGGAGTCCGAAAGTACTTCGTCCGACGACGAAGGCAGCGGAGGCCGCGAGGTCCCTCGAGGCGAAGAAGATGTGGACGTGGTGGGCTTGAGCCCCGCCTTGCCGGAGCCCGCGGAGGCGACCGTGGCCGTGATTCACCCTTTCAAGCCGAGGGGGGTGACGGTGGCGGCGATCCATGGTTTCCGCCAGGCTTGTGCTTCTGCGGAGGAGGGGGACTTGGTGGCCCAGCTTAGCCACCGAGACCCCACGGATCTCTTTGTCAGCTCGAACGAAGTCCTCATGCGGGTGAGCGAAGCCCCTTGCAGGTTCGAACTATATGTTAGCCTTTCGTTGGTACTTATGACTTCTTGAATTTCTGCAGGCCTTCGCACTGAACACAGCCGCTTCGACTGCTGCCGACAGGCGGATGGAGCGCCTCGCAGAGGAGAGGGAGGCCCTTCGCCGCGAGGTCTCGGAGGAAGCCGAGAAGCGGAGGCAGGCCGAGGCTTCGGCTGCTGAGGCGAAGGAAGCTAAGGACACCTTGGCCTCGGAGACGGCTCGGCTCCGCGCGGAGCTCCAGGCTTCGAAGGATGCCGAGGCCCGACAGGCGAAGGAGATCGTCAGATCGAGGAGCTTCGCCAACGGGCCCAGGATCTTGAGAGCTTCGTCGTGGCCAATCTTGGCGAAGCCACCCAGAGCCTGACCGAGGTCCTTGAGAAAATAGGGACCGAGTGCCGGGCTCCGGACTTTGGCGATCAGGACCCGATTGGGGACCGCGCTGACTTCTTGAAGACTGCGGCTTCGATAGCGGAGGAAGCATTGACGGGCTTCGCCCTTATGGCCGGTCGCGTCGCGGGCCAAGGGGTGTTGCAGATGCTTCATGCCGCGGGGTGTGACCACCTTCGGGCGGCAACCTCCGTGACCCCAGTGGCCTTCGGGGGTCCGCACTTGGTGACGCCTCCGGCCGAAGTTCGCAGAGCCTGGCGGCGGCTGCAGGAACCCTGGAAGGAGCAAGGCTGCGAAGCAGTCCTCGACCTCCAGAAGGCCCTTCGACATCGCCGAGCCAAAGCGTCTGCTGCGCCTGATCAGCCTTCGACATCGACACCTCCGCCTCCGAAGGTGTAGATCTCCTTAGGCCTTTTGTAATACTTAGCTGCAGGCTTGTAAAAACTCTATCAGCTTATTAATATGAATGCGGGGGTTTTTTATACCTGCCCAGGCTCAGACTCCGAGCGTAGACCTCAAAGTCCTCGAGGACTCCGAAGAGCTTCAACAGTTGTGGGCGATCCTCGAAGTAGCTAGGTCCGAAGGCCCCCCTCGGTTTAAGCTTCCGAGGGGGCCTAGCGGCGAAGCCATCTCCGAAGTAGCTCAGGATTTACTAGCCGCTGTGAAGACGGAGTCCCTTCAGGGCCCTTTGTCTTTGCCTTCACGAACGGCCTTAGCAGGCGACGAAGCCCTAGACTTTTCTGCCTTCGATACGGCACCGCCTGCTTCGCTAACTTGGAGCGACCTGCAAAGTGGAAGACGAAGCCTACGGGCTTCGGAGCCTGGACGGGCTGGTCGAGGGAGAGCGGGCTCCGACGAGGCAACGTCCAGCCGAGGTGGCCCTAGCCGAAAAAGAGGCAAGCGAGGGTTGGGGCCTCGCACGCGGTTCTTCTTAGGTTTAGATACAGATTATACGTAGTTTTGCTTTCGAAGTATGTTTGTAGCACACTTCTCAATATACAATGAATGGAGTTTGTTATATTTGCATACTTCGTCTGTATGTTTCGTATTGTTTGGCTTCGCTCGTTTTAGCTTGTCACGCTCGTATTGCGTATTACATTCGCACACCTCGCATACATGCTTCCCCCCTTTTCTCGTGGCAGCTAGGGACTTAGCCGTTGCTGGTGCGGGCAAGAAATAAAAGATGCGAAGGGTGCGCCTTTCGGCGGCTTCGACGCATGAAATTTTATTTAAGCGAAGGCCCCTTTGGGCTTCGAATGCTTTAATTTGGTGCGAAGCAAGGCTTCGGCTGCTGAAATTTCACTGAGCGAAGGCATCTTTTGGGCTTCGCACATGCTAACTTGGTGCGAAGCAAGGCTTCGGCACAACCAAGCTTAGCGAGGCATGCTTCGGCATGCTAGGATTTGGATGTTGTGCGTGAGCGAGGCTCTGAAACGCACTTAGATTTTATCGAAGTAAGACTTCGAGACGCTTAGGCGTATAGTATAAGAGCACGCGAAGCCAGGCTTCGGAGCGCGTTTGGATAATGAAGCAAGGCTTCGGAACTTGGTCCTGTAATGAGAAGGATATTTTTGGTGTGTATTCACCGAACCTGTGATAATGTGAGTCCTCTTCGACTCTGAGCCACCTTCGACTCTGGGCCACCTACGACCCTGGGCCACCTTCGACCCGGGGATGCATCAGGCCGGAGCCTGGAATCCCGGACTTGCCGAGCCGTCGCTCGGAAGTCTCAAAGCCCACTGCTACGGGCCCGGAGGCACTGTGTAGCCTTCGGAGGGGTGCTCCGGATTTTGTAAAGCGAAGCAAGGCTTCGGTTTTAAATAAGGCGAAGCATGGCTTCGGTTTTAAATAAGGCGAAGCATGGCTTCGGTTTTAAATAAGGCAAAGCATGGCTTCGGTTTTAAATAAGGCGAAGCATGGCTTCGGTTTTAAATAAGGCGAAGCAGAGCTTCGGCTTTAAGGCGAAGCAGGGCTTCGAATTTATATTAATGTAATTGCAGATTGGTGCATCGAAGTAAGGCTTCGGGCCGTACATACCTTGTAGCCCTTGGGGCTTTGACGGCCTTTGAAACGTGGAGCGGAGCCCCTTGCCGGAGAGTGGGCTCCGGTATGTGAAGGATGGAGGAAGGCGAAGGTGGCCTTCGAGCTGCACCCGAAGCCCCTTGCCGGAGGGTGCGTGAAGCAAGAAAGCCTCAAAGCTCCCCCCTCGGGCGCACTTCGGGTTGTAGGAAGTGGTAGAGAACTTAGCTTCTAGGACTAAGTTCTCCACGGACGGCGCCAACTGTTGGAACAATTGCGTTAGTTCCAGCAGGTTTATGTGTGGTGGAGTGTGATGTGGAGAATGAGCCTCGAAGGACTCTAACAGAGGGAGAAAAAGGTTTATACTGGTTCGGGCCTCTCCTGGGAGATAATAACCCTACGTCCAGTTGTAGTGGATTTGGCATGGTATGCCCTAGTATGGAGCAATAGTTCCAGGGTCTCTTGGCCCCCTGGAGCGTGTTCCCTGCTACAAGGGCTTGGCCCTGCTTTTATAGGCACGCAGGCCTTAAGGAAAAGACCAAGATACCCTCTACAAGCCCCTAGGCTTATAGGGGTAGACAGGGAAAGAGAGCTAGCTACTGTGCAAAAGTACCAGACAACTTTACAGCTTTACAGACGTGTCAGGCTATGCCATGCTTTGACCAGCTAAAAGACACACCGAAGGTGGAGGCTGGGGGAAGGCTTCGAAGTTCACCCCAGAGGGGGGCTTCGAAGCATGCTCCGGAAGGCGGCCTCCGGACTGGGCTCCGGAGGGCGGCCTCCGGACTTGGCTCTCGGAGGGTGGCCTCCGGACTGGGCTCCGGAGGGCGGCCTCCGGACTGGGCTACCGGAGGGTGGCCTCCGGACTTGGCTACCGGAGGGCGGCCTCCGGACTGGGCTCCAGAGGGCGGCCTCCGAACTGGGCTCCCGGAGGGCGGCCTCCGGACTTGGCTACCGGAGGGCGGCCTCCGGACTTGGCTCCGGAGGGCGGCCTCCGAACTGGGCTCCCGGAGGGTGGCCTCTGGACTTGGCTCTGGAGGGCGGCCTCCGGCGTCCTGCACCCGGAGGGCGCCCTCCGGCGCCCTGCGCCAGGGCCCGAACTGGGGGCTCCGATCCGGACCTCCCGATCTGAGGGCTCCGAAGCTACAGGCCCCGAAGGGCACCTTGGGACCTGAAAACAACACTTAGAGAGAAAACAGGCTCCGACAGTGCTGGGCTCTGGGTTGAAGGCTGTCGGAGGGTGACATCATTTGGCCCCTGTTCAAGGGAAATATATTCCCCCAACAACCGCCGCCACTAGCGTGAGTGTTTCCCACTTGGATACAAGGCAATGAAGCCTAGTAATTAAGATTCATAAACAAAGTACCAAGAATATAGTATTTATGAGTCGGGAATAAAAGGTCGGAGACTTACTCGGGGGGATAGCATCAATGGTGGCCATCCTTACATTGATGAGGAGCAAGTTCAATGAAGAAAGATGGCGAGCGACGACTAGAACTCGGATGAACGTATTTTATGTCATATTTTATGCTACTAATGTCATATTTTATGTTCCCTTATCAGTTGCAGGGTTAAACTGATTGGCATGCCTTGAACCTTTTTCTAAGAACGTATGACTTGCACTAGAGTTAAGCAGATCTCCCAGGCCACATGTGTGTCAAAGTGTGATAAAAAAACACACCAACACACACGCGTCGTTGATAGAGTCCAATGTGTGTCGGCTAGAAGATTGCTACGAAGGTCACTCTGGTTACGTAGCCTTTGAACAATGCTCCGCTACCCTCTTAAATGTCTTAGAGATACTTTGGCGTAAAGGCCAAAACTAGGGGCCCTCACCCTTGGTATCAAGACATGTATTTGCATGAAGGTTTACCATTCTGCCCCTTCATAGCCTTGTGAACCGAGTCTGTTATGATGATTGTAACTAGAGGGTAACATGGTATTTTCCTATTGTATTTTACCTATAAATGTTGGGCATATCTACTATAGCAAGGACACAAGATAGATAATAGAAAAACCATTGTACGCTAGACGTAAGGTCATTATCCCCTTCGGAGACTTGAACTAGTATAAATCAACCTTGCAAGCAGTAGTCTTACGAGGCTAAACAAACATGTTAGTAAAAATTTTATGGTACAACAAGACCTATGTCTAAATAAGTGTATTTCTATTTTTTAAAGTCAAAATATTGTAAATTTGATAATTATATATGTATATAATTACCATATATTATTGTACCAAGTAATTAACGTAAAACCATATTGTTATAATAAATCTAATAACACTTGTGTAATATTAAAATATTATTATTATATCTTTATGGTATCCTAAACTGTTGTGTATCGTTAATTTCTTTATGATCCAACAATCTAGATTTAAATATGACGATCTATTACCCCATAATAGATCATATTTCTTCTTTATTTTTCTTATTTCTCTCTCTTCCTCTTTCTTTATTTCTTTCTTTCCTTCTTCCTCTATACATTTCTCAAGATCTTCGTTGCACGTACGAAAGATTCGGTGTGATGTGCAATGGGAATGAGTGGTGAGGTGCCACGGTGGCGGGGGTTGCGTAGAGCACAATGCGTGGTGCGCGGGGGATTGGGCATGGTGTGCGAGGAATATCAACGAATGGTAGGCCATCGTGAATGCTAGGAGTATGGTCTAGGGCAGGGTGAGAGCGGTGGCGGTGGCCGAGGCGGCACAGAGCATGGCGCACGGTGTGCAGGAGGCGTGGCGCAAGGCAAGAGTCCAAACAAGTGGGAAGACGTCGAGAGCGCTAGGCTAGGACAGGATGAGAATGATGGACGGGGTAGGGGTGGGGGCACAAAGACCAACCAGTTGTAGCAAGTTACCAAAAATTCATTTTTATTTAATTAATTTAATCACACTTAATTAAGAGCTATGATTTATTTGTAATCTTACCTCCTTAGGAGGTAAATATTGTAACTTAAAAGGCTTCCTATTTTACATAATTAGTAAAAGTAAAATTTTATGTTGCTCCAAATAATTGTGGATCGTTCATTTTCAGTGACCCAATAACCTATATTTAAATAGCAAATCTATTACCTCTTATATTTTTCATTTTTTTCCCTTTTTATCTTTCCTGGCCACCTGGCTCGGGACATGATGGGGAGGGCTAGCGGGGTGCGGTGGAGGTGGAGGTGGACTGGGCGACAGTGGCAACGAGCACAATGGTTGGCAGCGCTAGGGGAAGGGTTCACGCACGCGGCGGCTAGCACGTTGATGGTGCGGACACTAGACAACAGTAGTGGGGAAGAGGCTAACAGTTGTGGCGACGAGGGAAACCCATACGGAGTCCTACTACTACACATCACATACATGCGACCTCGTTGTAGCTGCGGGGGCAACATACCGGTGTTGGGGAATGGGGCATCGGGGCCCCTCGACAGCGGCGGTGGTGGACAAGCGGCGGGGTGCGGTGGCCCCGGGGCATGGGGCGTCGGGGCTCCACGGCGATGATGGCAGCTACGAGGTTGGAGAGAGAGGAGAGGAGAGAGGAGGTAAGATAGAAAAAATAATTTGTAAATTAATTTAATTATAGTTAATCAATGGTTCATATTGTGTTTTCTTTATTTCCTGTTGGGTGAAAATATCACCCATCATGTTATAATTAAATGTACTACTCTGAAAGGTACTTCGAACGAAGTGATACGGAGTCCTACTATCAAATCTTCGGAGTATACTGCAAAGATGTTCTGAAGCCTTTGTGACAACCGAAGTATCCAGGTAGATTACATTCCCTTCGGAGGATAATCATTCCGAAGACGCGCCACAATATATGATAAGACGTTTTCTTTTATAACACATTCATACTTAGATTACTATTTTATTCCTATGGAGTCTTGTGTATACATTCTATAATAACAGTTGTAACTAGAAGATAAAATAGTACTTTCCTATTGTATCCTTGTCTATAAATATTTGTTCTTTCCACCATAATAGAGACCGAGAACTCAGCTTAAAAATATACTTCAAACTTGATGTAAGGTTATTATCTCTTCTGAAAGTCTAAACCAGTGCGTAATTTGCTTTGTCTCTGAGCTAGCCATTCAAGGCTATTTGAACATATAGATGTAATTTTTTACGCCAACACCTCTAATGAAGGTAAATGGGACACCAAAAAACCCCTAGTAAAAAATAGTTTGAGTTAAAACTAAAATAAAAATTAAACATGTCCTCAATAAAAAGTTAAGACGGAGGTGTCAATCGCTCGTCGCCTCTGCTAAGGGCTAACCGTTGTCTGAGTCTCGCTTCGTGCGATGATGATGTCGTGATTATCTTCTTATGCACATGTACATATCGCTAAGAGTTCTATTTTCTTAGATAAAGATGTTGCTATATTACAAATACAACGATATATTTGTTGTTGTTAAATAAAGTTTGTATTTCATATGTTTATCTAAGCCTTGTAATCAGGACTTACGGCTGGAGATTAGTTAGTTGTTAGGGGCTTGCAATGCGCATAGAATTAGTTAGCATGTTAGGTGGTTCCGCACTTCCTGTGATAACGTATGCATGTGGAGATTGATAACGCATGCATGTTGAGTAGTTAGCACAGATTGTGCGATTAGTTGTTTGCTCACCGGCCAAAAGTCCCAATCGCATTGCCATCCAATGTAAGCACCACGATACCAGCTATTGGTACTACAAATAAATAAACGCGGACCAGACGAAGGTACCTCTTCCCTCAAATCATATCTTCACATGGTATCAGAGCCAGTAGAAAACTCCTGTTGAGTCTGCGGCAATGGCCGGCCTCTCCAAGACCTCCACCGACAATCCCTTTGTTGGTATTGCGGTCTCAGAGAAGCTGAGCAGAGGGAACCACGCGATCTAGAGGAGCCAAGCTTGAAGGCTACCTCACCGGCGCTTCCCTGGCGCCAGGAGAATTCGTCGTCGTAAAGAAAGATGACAATGAGGCGGTGGTCACCAATCCAGAATATGAAGCCTGGCAGGCTACCGACCAGCAAGTTCTCGGGTACATCTTGTCTACCATGAGTAGAAAAGTACTCGTCCAAGTTGCAGGATGCAAGACTTCCGCAACAGCTTGGAAGGTAATCGATGGTATGTTTTTCTCGGTTACAAATGCAAGATCAATAAATACAAGAATAGCTCTATCAACTTTGAAGAAAGGAGATCTTAGCATCACTGAGTATATTGGAAAGATGCGTAGTCTAGCATATGAGATGTCATCGTCTGGAAAACCTCTAGATGAAGAAGATTTGGTATCCTATATTCTAACTAGTTTAGATGAAACTTTTGATCCAATTGTCTCATCTCTTGTGGCAAGAGTTGAGGCAGTTTCTATTGGAGAGGTTTACTCCCAATTATTGCACTTTGAGAATCGTTGGCAGATGCGTCAAAGTGAACAGAACATGTCGGCTAACTTCTCTGGCCGAGGCTGTGGGCGTGGACACGCACTAGGACGTGGGCGTTGGAACAATCAGCGCGGCCGTGGAAACAGAAGCAGAGGCAGAGGCAACAGCAGCACTACTGACGGCGGTTCAGGATAGAGAGCATGCAATTTTGAAAATAGACCTAGATGCCAACTCTGTTTTAAAAGAGGTCACACTGTTATTGATTGTTGGCACATGTATGATGAAAGTTTTGTACCAGATGAAAAATATGCAGGTGCTGCCACCACATCATATGGTATAGATACAAACTGGTACATGGACACTGGAGCAATTGATCATGTAACAGGAGAATTGGAGAAGCTAATAGTTCGAGATAAATACAAGGGACAAGACCAGATTCATACTACAAACGGGGAAGGTATGATGATTAGTCATATTGGTCATTCGGTTGTTAATACCCTATATCGCAATCTTCATTTAAAAAATGTCTTGTATGTTCCTGAAGCCAACAAAAATCTTGTCTCTGCTCATCGTTTCATCTCAGATAATTCTGCCTATCTTGAACTGCATCCTAAACATTTTTTTGTCAAAGATCAGGCCACGAAGACGACTCTTCTTAAAGGTCATTGTCATGGTGGACTCTATCCTCTCCCTCCTAGATCCAGTCAGCATGAATCTCAAAAAGAGATCAATTCTGCAATAAAGCCTTCATTGGAACAATGGCACTGTCGCCTAGGTCATCCCTCATTTAAAATAATAGAGAAATTGGTTCATCAGAAGAGTCTTCCTTGTTCAAATGAGGCAAATAAAGTTAGCATATGTGATGCTTGTCAACAAGCAAAGAGTCATCAACTTTCTTTTTCTAGATCTATTAGTGAAGTCAGCAATCCATTAGAGTTAATTTATTCAAATGTTTGGGGGCCTACAACTGTTTCGGTTGGCAAAAATAAATATTATGTAAGTTTTATTGATGCTTATAGTAGATTCACTTGGGTCTATCTCCTCAAAGTTAAATTAGAGGTGTTCTTGAAATTCCAATAGTTCCAGAAACTTGTTGAGCGTATGTTTAATCGGAAAATCATAACTGTCCAAACTGATTGGGGAGGTGAGTATCAAAAGCTTCACACCTTTTTCAAGAACATTGGCATCTCTCATCACATATCATGCCCCCATACTGATCAACAAAATGGATCAGCTGAATGAAAACATCGTCATATTGTTGAAGTGGGTCTCTCTCTCTTGGCTCAATCTTCTATGCCTCTCAGATTTTGGGATGAGGCTTTTACATCTACTGCCTATTTGATAAATAGAACTCCTACCAAAATTCTCCAGTATAAGACACCCCTTGAATATCTCTTCCACAAATCTCCGGATTATACCAATCTCAGAACCTTTGGGTGCGCATGTTGGCCTAACTTGCGCCCCTACAATTCCCATAAATTACAATTTCGTTCCAAAAGATGTGTTTTTCTAGGATATAGTGATTTTCATAAAGGATTTAAGTGTCTAGACATCACTACGAGACGTGTTTATATCTCCAGAGATGTGGTATTTGATGAGGCTATTTTTCCTTTTTCCCAAGTGCAGTCCAAAAATCATATTAAAAAAAAGTCAAAAATGGAATCATCTGATGTTTTTCCATATTCAGGGGGTATACAACCGTGTGATTATGTGACTAACCATTATGCAAGCAATTTTACTTACAACAATGCAGATCGCCAAGAGTTTACAGATGAAAGCAGCCCCATGAGAGATGGAAACACCCCTGTCGACCATCTGTTGACCGACGGCTCGTTCGGCACTCCAGAGGTCGACAACTCCATCGGCAATTCAAATGCCGACATACCAGTCGACCACTCAGATGCCAACAGAGATGAAAACGTGGCTGGTGAAGGAGTTCTGCCCACTTCAACACCTGATACGAATCTAAGTGCTTCAGATTCCTCTGTTGCAAGGGGAGAACAACTACAAATTCAACAGATTCATCCACATCGACTAGTCACTCGACTACAAAAAGGTATAAGAAAAGAAAAGAAATATACTGATGGTACTGTTAAGTATAGTTTTCTCACCTTGACTGGAGAACCTAGTAGTCTTACTGATGCTTTGTATGATAAAAATTGGAAAGAGGCAATGGATGCCGAGTATGCAGCTCTAATAAGAAATGAAACATGGCATTTAGTTCCACCGTAGAAGGACAAAAATGTTATAGGATGCAAGTGGGTTTATAAAATTAAAAGAAAACAAGATGAAAGCCTTGACAGGTATAAAGCCAGATTAGTAGCAAAAGGTTATAAACAGAGATATGGTATAGATTATGAGGATACTTTCAGTCCCATTGTCAAATCTGCAACAATTAGAATTGTTTTGTCTATTGCTGTTTCTAGAGGATGGACTTTGAGACAACTAGATGTACAAAATGCATTTTTACATGGTATCTTGGAAGAAGAAGTGTACATGCAACAACCTCCAGGTTTTGAAGACAAGAGCCATCCGAACTATGTTTGCAGGCTAGACAAGATATTGTATGGTTTAAAACAAGCACCAAGGGCATGGTATTCAAGGTTAAGTAAAAGACTATGCGAAATAGGTTTTAAAGGGTCTAAAGAAGACACATCCTTGTTTTTCTACAATAAGAATGGTGTAATCATATTCCTTCTTATCTATGTTGATGATATAATTGTTGCAAGTTCTGAACAGCATGCAGTACCTGCTCTCTTGAAGGATCTACAAAAAGAGTTCGCTCTAAAAGATTTGGGAGATCTACATTATTTCCTTGGCATTGAAGTGAGTAAAACGTCCAAGGGAATTGTGCTAAGTCAAGGCAAGTATGCTAATGATCTACTTAAAAAGGTTAATATGTCAGATTGTAAAGCAGTCAATACACCTCTTTCAACTAGTGAAAAATTATCTGTTCATGAAGGAGATATATTAGGAGACAGTGATGCATCAAACTACATAAGTGTTGTGGGCGCATTACAGTATCTAACTTTGACAAGACCTGACATTGCTTTTTCAGTTAATAAAGTTTGTCAGTTTCTTCATGCACTTACTACAGTTCACTGGGCTGCTGTGAAAAGGATACTCAGGTATATTAAACAGTGCACACAAATTGGTCTGAAAATTAATAAGTCAAAATCAATGTAGGTCAGTGGATATTCAGATGCAGATTGGGCTGGTAGTTTGGATGATAGAAGATCTATAGGAGGTTTTGCAGTATTTCTAGGAGATAACCTGATTTCATGGAATGCCAAGAAACAAGCTACAGTATCAAGATCAAGCACAGAAGCAGAGTATAAAGCTTTAGCAAACACAACAGCTGAAATTATGTGGATTCAATCTTTATTAGCCGAGCTACAAATTCCGAGCCCTCTTGCAGCCAAGTTATGGTGTGACAATCTAGGTGCAAAGTATTTATCGTCTAATCCAGTTTTTTATGCCAGGACAAAGCACATTGAGATTGATTATCATTTTGTTCGTGAAAGAGTACAACAAAAATTACTAGGGATAGAATTTGTTTCCACAGAAGATCAAGTAGCAGATAGGTTTACTAAAGCTCTGCCAGTTCGACAACTAGAAAATTTCAAGTTCAATCTCAACCTGGGATGTTGCGATTGAGGGGGAGTGTTAAATAAAGTTTGTATTTCATATGTTTATCTAAGCCTTGTAATCAGGACTTATGGCTGGAGATTAGTTAGTTGTTAGGGGCTTGCAATGCGCATAGAATTAGTTAGTCTGTTTGGTGGTTCCGCACTTCCTGTGATAACACATGCATGTGGATATTGATAACGCATGCATGTTGAGTAGTTAGCACAGATTGTGCGATTAGCTGTTTGCTCGCCGGCCAAAAGTCCTGATCCCATTGCCATCCAATGTAAGCGCCACGGTACCGGCTATTGGTACTATAAATAAATAAACGCGGACCAGACAAAGGTACCGTTTCCCTCAAATATTCACAGTTGTCATAGAAAAACTAAGATTAATCGGTATGCAGGGCGAAGAATATATCTGAGGGAAAAATAATTAGAACCTTGCGCGGGCTGCAGCCCCTCCTCCCTTTTTTCTGATCGGGAGAGAGACCGAGGAAGCTAGCCATGCATGCATGCGAACAGGCAAACCTGCCGAAGAACTTAACGTCACTCTCTGCTCTCAGAGGGAGGAGCGAGCAGCACAGCTCGTACGTACGTGCCAATCAAGTCTCCCAAGCAAGCTAAGCAAGCAACCAAACATCCTCGACAAGATCCGCCCTTCAATTCAGAGCTCTGGAATGCGGCAAACAATAAACAAATTAATAATTAGCATGGCAGCTGCAATAATGGTTATCCCGAAAGGATGTCGTCTGTGAGCGAGCTAGACTCTGAAGAGTTGATTCAGGAACTCTGGAAGCGGAAAAGCAGACGTGTTCAAGTTTTGTTTGTCAACGTAGGACTACAAGATGCGGAAGATATCAGGAGATGTGACATTTATGGGCAGCTCGACCGGATCAGTACATCTAGCTTGGACCGTGAAGTCACCCTCAACCTTAGAAGTCGATGACACTTCGGATATGATGTGGGCAGAAGCTGCCATTGCAGAGGCGATCAGCAGTCAGCGACTACTTATCAACTTGCCCATCAGCTGGGGCACAGTTCATTTACCACTCGATGAGACGTCCTCATTTTTGTTATCACCAACAAATTGTGAAGATATATTAACCTCGATCTGATATGTCACTCCATGAATATATAAGTTTAGATTTGCCCATTATACGTTGTAACAAAAAAACAAATATAATCATCCATTACTTGCTCACACCTGCACATGCATGCATGCTTCGATATGATCGATTATTCTATATATCGTGTCTAGGTACAATTAAAAACAGG
Organism: Zizania palustris; assembly: GCA_019279435.1. NCBI lineage: Eukaryota > Viridiplantae > Streptophyta > Magnoliopsida > Poales > Poaceae > Zizania > Zizania palustris. Next base: position 43,859,027 of record JAAALK010000287.1, read on the forward strand.
TGTTTCTTGTCTACAAAGAAACGAAGGAAAAGGGGGCGATATGGTACGTACGTATTTAATTACGTACAAACCAATAACGACTAATAATAATAGAAAGTGTTTTTCGAGACAGAATGGAATACACTTTAGTGTTTTACCTCGTGCGATATGGCAAGTCACTATAAGGCTGGTAATATTTCCCGTGTGTTGTAGCATATTGTAGCATATTACGTTAGTCATCTAATTTTTCCTGAAGATTTATAAACACACGAGAAAACTTATTCTATCATGTGCCATCTTTGTAACAATTGGAAAATAAGGTCAGACTTGTACGAGTAATACAGAGTGTTGACACACGGGAAACTATATCTCATGTGTTTTATACATGGGAAATTATATCTCGTGTGTTTTTTATACCGATTTCCGTGTGTTTTGGGTACTAAGGAAACAATCTCATCCTGGGAGTGAGTGCAGCTAGCGGCATGCAGTAACAGTATTAGGCGGAAATGCGGGTCGATGCGTCGTCACATGCGCGCGTACTGTGTAGCCTGTGGCCTTAGCTTCCTGGCTATGTATGCTGTATGCATGATGACCTCGAACCCACTCTGCCTGCCGCACTTGCATCCTGCAGCCTCGGCAGGCACTACGCTACAGTACAAGGCCCGCGCTGAGAGCATCCAGCGCGCAGGTCCACCGATCGGCGGGCCGGCCCCGGCATGCCGCGAGCTGCACCGCGCGCTCCGACGTACGCACGCACGTCACGCCAACACAGTAACGCCACCGCTTGTCCCTTCGCGCCGGGCGACGCCACGGGGCAGCGCGCGCGCCACAGCGCCGTGTGAGAGCGGATGCATGCATCCTCCACGCGCGTCCATCTCACCCGTGCGCGCGTGAAACGTGAGCCCGTACGCCGCTCGGCGGAAAGCAGGATACAATGGAAGTATAGGCACACGGGGACGCGGTCTCGCGGGAGCGGGGATTGCTCGCGCGCGCGCGCGCGCCCGCCGGGGACCGGGCGGCGGGTCGGCGGCCAGCCCGGCCGTCGGCTCCGGGGCCAGGCGGGGGAGCAGTGTACAGGAGAAAGCTCGCTGCGCCGGCTCGTGATCGCTTAGCCTCTCTCGAAGCTAAAGCTGCGGGGATGCCATGCAGCTTCAGGATGAGCTAGTAGTAGTTAGTACTCGGCTGCATGCTGCTAGCTGGAGTCTGTTCCGACGTATACAGCAGACTGACGGTGCCCCAGGCCCCAGCCCATATGGGCCGCACTATCTCCGTGCTGACCTCTGGACGTATAGTACTACAGCGCACTGAGCGTAGTATGTACTGACAAGACCTCGACCTTTGCACCGCTGTCGTACGCGCGCGATCCCCTGAGTTTCCGCAGCAAAATGTACTCTCTAAGATCAAGATAGTATTTTGCGCTTTTACGTTTTGCATGAACCAAAAGTTATTAGTAAGTGATTATATTGCTGGGCTGCTGTCCGTCCGGAATAACTAACCAAACGCATGCAGCTAGCTATAGCAGATCAGCTTTGATTAATTTCTCTCTGAAACTAATAATTAAGACTAGTTTTTTGTTGAGAGAGCTAGATCTCTCTCGTCTGAAACCCCGCGACTCGATCACGTACGGGCTGCCGTCCATGCATGCAGATAAAATCGCCTAAAAAGTGGCCGAGACACGGATGTACTCGACGAGACCGAGCGAGCATGCACATGTGTCGACGTCCTCGCAACGGACGCGATGGAGTTACGCTGTATGTGCAGCGTCCGATCAAGAGCTAGCTAATAATACGTACGTGCGTGTATGCTCGATTGATCGTGAATCGGTGCATGCATTAGTGTTTCTCCGTTTGTTGATGAGGAGAACAAAGAAACGGAGGTTGGAGCCCGGCCGACAACTAGAATGTCAAATAAGATGTCATCTACTTTCCAGCGCGAGAGCTGCTGGAACGACATGTCCTCCACCGTTGCTTCACGTACTGTGCCTTTTGCGCTTTTCGCAGATCCATGCATGCATGCACTGATCTGATGACTAGATCGATATGATGCCAGGTGCGTCGTTCACCAATGCAGACAACATAACGTACGGCTGTAGGAGCACTCCTACATCCACGTACCACTACAGAATATCTCATCAGTACCGGTCAAAACGTTCATCATATATATCATTGCTTCACTGATTCCACAAGGTGTTGTGTACCGTGTACTTATAAACCGAACTAAAATACAAACAATTTTTGGGTTTTTTAATATTTGGATTTTATTTCAAGTAAATTCAGTTTTTGGTTGCAGTTTGATTTTTATCCGTGAAAACCTAAAAATCCGGAAAAAAAAACGATAGACAGGGGCCATGGGCCACTAGGCCGTCACGCACTCACGCACAGCAAAGGCAAAGCACATTTGCACGGAGCACTCAGCCCAAAATCTATTTGTCGGCCATAGACAAGCCGTCGCGCTTCGCCGCCGACAGCCCGACGCGACACGCCGCCAAGGCATCGACGAGGCCGACGTGACGCGCCGCCGCTCCCTCCCTACGCCAGCGAGCCTGCCACCATGGAGCATGGAGGGCGGTGCCTGACGTTGAGAAGGACTGAAGGAGCCAGCGAATGCAGCTAGGGAAGGAAGCACACAAGCTGCGAAGAAGCCAGCTGAAGGTAAGGACCACTCGTACTCATACTATGTGAAAATCTTCACCGTGTCCCGTTTACCTCCTTCGGAGAGATAATAGGTAAAATCAATTTCAATCCTTAATTAAATATAATTAAACCTGCTTTTACACATGCTATTATGCACCAATACTTCCCAAAGTTCACGTCCCCGTATTCGATACGTATCCGATACGCATATTGACGACGTATCAGATAATAAAGATTAAAAATAAATCAAAATAATTCCCGATAATTTTTCGATAATTCCGCGATACTCCGATACTTTGCCACCCTATTGAAAGTCTGGCCCAATAACAAATCCTAAGTCCCTAACTCTCTCTCACCAACCCACCCCACCCCAGCCGCACTCTCCCACCGACTCCCAAGTCGTCTCCTAGTGCACTTCAGGATCTTCTGTCACCGCCAACTCGCCACCGGCTCGCTGCCGCCCTGCCGGCCCACCTCATCTCCAGCCTATAGATTTCTGTTTCAAGTTTCAACAGCAACTCGCTCTTCATGTTAATGGTTAATGTTTTTAATTTTTGGATTATTTTTTTATATATGTATATACTCACCGTATCTTCATATTCATGTTTTTTGAAAATTACGTATCGCCATACACGGCGTATCCGTGCAACATAGCTATTTCGTGGTATTGCACCCTAGATGTCTCGAGTCTCGACATGTACGTTAGCTCAGAAGGTGAACTGGCAGTTCTGTTTGCTCGTGGGCCTTGTGCTGTCCGGCGGCCGCTTGCCGCAGCATGGCCCAAGAATACCAAGGCGCCCAGCCCAGCCGCACCGGACCACCTCTCCAGCCGGCCGCGTCTTCTTCCGTGGCGGGCTGGCGGCGCGATGAGTGGTAATTGGTAAAGCCCAGTTCACCAATTACCACCACCGCCATGGCCCGCGATGTAGTCAGCCGAACCCACCGCGGGGCGCGGGCGGCCACCACCCGCCGCCGGAGCCGGAGGCACAGCCACCAACGAGGGCAGCAGCCGCAGCAGGCCACACAGGGCGCCGCCCCAACGCGCAGCCGTGGATCCCACCAAGTGCCTTCCGCCTTCCGCCTTCCGCCTTCCGCCTTCCGTGGCGTCAGCGTGCGGCTACTATGCGGTCCCTCGGCGGCTTCGGCAACTCAGGTGAGGCGCCTTCTCAAGTCGCTGGTTTGGGGCCGGTTGGACGACTCGTTTTGATGATGTTACACATCATTGTTAGAATGTTAGCTAGATCTAGTTCATCCCCTTTTGGTGAGTTTGGTATTGTGGTTTGAGGGCATGTACAATCTAATCCTAGCTCAGAACCTAGCCTAATAGTTTGTGGAATTGAATGTGTCTATTCATTGCCTCTCAACCACTGATCAATCCTACTATCCTAGGTCTGTTTGATCCATCAAACCAATCATGCTGGACTACAAGATCAGCCATTTGTTTGGTCTCTCCTCTCCCAATTCAATTCGGTACAAAATGATGCGACTTTGGCTGGCATGTGGTGAAACCAAGAGCCTTGATTGGTTAGCATACTCCTTAGCAGCTAGCAAACTTGAGTTGTGCATGCCAGTTCTTGTTCTTAATCCGACATTAGCAGTGTTCTTGGTAACTTGTATTGTTCAGAGTATAATCAAAATGAGGTCTTGCACTGTAGGCATGGATCAACTACTGTTTGTAGTCTCTGAAGGATGTATCTGTAGTCTGCAGTCTGCATACCGTCACATTCATTCCTGTCCACTACTTTTCTCCTGATTCAAGCCATATGCTAGCTTATTAGGTATCTCGTATTCTTTTTGTGGTGTAGAATTGTAGATTGTGCATGCTCTTTGGTTGGTTTCGTGTGATTGCTGTCATCGGTGGTATTATCTTTTGGTGGTCCTGTGATGTGATGGTGACTAGGAAATGTGTGGTGGATGCAGGATGGCTGTTAAGCTGGTGAAGTCGATAGTTCAGCTGAAGATTGATACAGTGTTAAGCCCTAGGATAGGCAATGTGGAACAGAATACTTTATTGTTTTATAGTGGGGCGTACATTTCCTTAGCACAGCTATGGTCCTCTGGAATTATACATCTCAGGAATCAGGAACAGTATAGCACACGGCATTATTATGTTGATGTCTCCTAGAATGGTTAAATAGGTTTTTGGAGATAACCTAACTAGCTGATACTACGCTGTTTTTTCCCCAGGTGTAGTGGTTGACTTGTGATGACATGGAAAGTCGTTTTGATTCACATTTGTAATGAAGTTCACCTTTCTATCTTCGTCCTCCATTATGTAACTCTTATTTGTCAATAAAAAAGTATGGAGTAGGACTTCTGTCTTGCACTTTGGATCCTCAATCCTCAAGGTTAGGATTATTTGTTTTGTTATCTTGACTCCACACCACTAGAATAGTTGTCATTGCATATGTTATTTATGTGATTATGTCTGGATTAGTCTGTATGCAGAAATTGATGTATCTAATCATACACACTCCGACTGATACATTGTAAACTAAGCCTAAGTTGTTAAATTCTAAAGTGAGGTGGCGAAGGAGAGATCAAAGGACTGATCATGCAACTGCAGTTAAATGCAAACTATTATATATTTGAACAGTTTTCAGGGCCCTTTTTGCACTGAATCCTCTTGCCTGCCTGTAACTGTAACACCTCTGCATTTTCTTGCTGAATGAATCTGCCTTGAGCGTCTTGTAGTAGCTGCATCAACCATCAACTTTACTTTTTGATATTTCTGAAACATTTTACATTTTTAGGAATATTGAGATGTTCTTGACTGCTGAGCATGCATTCGAGAGAGTTAGGCTGTACTATGCCCAGGTAACCTTTTATTTCTCTTTGTTTGTTTAGTTCCATCACGTTTTATATCTTTAGTTATCAGTGATTATTTTATTTTTATATCCTGTATGCACTTCTTATATCAGCTGTAGCTGATGGTTGACCATACTGAAGCATTCTAGTTGTCCATCGAGAGCTCTTATCATATTTAAGAACTTTAATTTCTAACAATATTATGTATTAATTACAATTTTGTCCTCTAGTACAAACAAATTCACCTCTAGGATCTAGCTAGCTACAGTTGGTGATGAAGCCACTCGCTCCTGCACCAATCTGTATGGTGACCGTGGTGTAACTGTGTAGCATAATATCCACCCGGAGACCTTTCAAGAGACATGACTGGCCTTTTGACCATCTTCCTATTCGGAGTGCTCAACGCCTCAACGTCTTTGACCTAACCAGAGTGATCATGTGCCCGTGCACCATGTCGCGACAGGAAGAGATCAGGAGGCTCAAGAAGACTCCAAAACTTAGCTTACATCCATCTCATAGCTTGCCACGCATGGATGGAGTATGAACACACCATGGCCTCTAGAGGCCAGCCATTTTTTTTTCACCAATCGCCGTCATCCTCCACCAACCTACTAAGGTCTTAGTGGGAAACCTTCACGCTTGAATGACATCTTTCAAATTGAGGGGGGACGAGCTGCCAGTCCTTTGCCTCCATGCTTCTTTCCTTATATTATTCTAGTGGTTGACACATTTCACTGCGAGGGTCAACTTGGAGTAAACAAAGCCACCACCTTTATTTGCCTGTCATTAAGTTCACCGTACTCAGAGCCTCCTCTTGATGTGCTTTCCCCTCTTCTATTAGGATATGTCATGCGCGTGCTTAATGCTGCCTATCCTTGTTTTGTCTCTTATCTCTTTCCTAAAGGTGGAGGGTCCTTGTGTTGTCGTATGGTGTAGATATAGTAGAACCACTTGAGGAGCTTTATGTGTAGGCGTGATGCCCCTGAAAATGCTTGTTTATGGTCTTTCGTAAAATCTTAACCATGTTGTAAATGTGGATAGGGCAGGGCTGGTGATTCTTCCTGTCTCTTGTCAAAGCTCAAGTTGAAAACTTTGCTACCGCACTTGGGGTTGACATCTCAACCCAATTGCTGTTTGACACTGTTAACTTTGAGCCTGCGAAGGAGAATTTCTATAGTCCATGCTTGCGTAGTTAGCTAACCAGTGGTGCAGAATGGGTGGACTGCACCACGAATGGAGACAGGGTGGCGGCATTAGAAACCATTTTCTTTGCACAGTTAAATCCAAAATTGGTTATCCCTTTCTAAAGAAGAACCTGACGGAAAATGCCTGCTGTTCCTCTCACAACATTCCTTTACCTTGATTAGACTGCTAATTTCAGGCAGCTGACCCCAGAAGGCGATTAGGTTACTGAGTATTATTAGGGCACGCTTCCTCCTTCCTCTTAATTTAATTGTCAAGGGTGCCAATTTTTATGGGTCAGATCAGGCCAGTGATCACTGATGAGTTTTTTGTAAGAATTAAATAGTGGAAGTGGACTTCACAGTAATTTTCGGCGGGAATCCACCACTGTTGCAAGCTAATGTTAACCGATCGGAGCCCAATCCCTCTACTGTTTGAGTGTGGACCAAATGATCGTGTACTGACAAGTGTTACAAGCAATCCCAGTTTCCACTGAACTCCTGTTATTAAATTCCAATCTCGTCTTTATTTTGGTCTAGAATCCGCGCGGGTCCCCAGGATATTATTTGATTTGGAGAAAGACTTTTTGAGGCATGCTTCTTGTGATGGGACACATATTGAGCTTATACTCCACTACAGCTCCTTTTACGTGGCCACGTGCCAAGGTATCCGTGGTGAGTTTATCCCATAGATAATTTGAGTGTTTGTTCATGTCATGGGATCAGGTTAATTCGAGTTTTGAATAAGCGTGCCTGTTTTTCCTGTACTTTTTCATTGATCGGTATTTTCACTAGCCAAGTCTTTGTGTCTAGGCATGAACAGTGCCGGCATCTTGTGCAGTAGCATATTTCAGTCCGAGGTGGCAGTTTTGCCGAGACTTGAATAGTTGAATGTGATATCACTCTATTATTGGGGGTGCTCCCGTAGTTGACTTGTTGCTAAAGCTCGAGGCTTGATGATGAACTCTGTCACTTCCTTCTCTTGTATTCATTATATTTCAAAAAGATTTTACTTTTAGTTGACTACTATGGTAAAAGACTTTAGCTACTTGGTTCACAAACTAAAAATTGTATTCCTTCAATACACCTTAACTACTATTTACTTATTATTTTATAATATTATTTTTTATTAATAAGAAACATTTTATTCTGTCACTTAATCTCTTGTATTCATTATATTTCAAAAAGATTTTACTTTCAGTTGGCTGTCGTAAAAGACTTGAGCTACTCTCGGTTCACAAATTAAAATTTTCATTTCTTCAATACACCTTAACTATTATCTACTTATTATTTTATAATATTATTGTTTATTAATAAAAAAATAATTCTTTTACTCTTGTTATTAACTTATAAACTTTATCTCCCATTCTAATCTGTGTTCAGATTGCAGGCCGCATTCTTTCCTGGCATTCACACACCTTATGTGTTGTGACGCAAAGAGTCAGGAAGCAATGGATTGCATTCCTGAAATATTGAGTCAGCCCACTACTACAACCAGCGCCACCACCGTCACTCACTCACCAACCCTACGGCGAGCTCTTTCAAGGGCCATGCCACTGCAGTTTCTGCTCCATTGTTAGCCCCCGAGCAAGAGAGCAGGGAACGTAGCAAGACAAAGTGGTGCAGTGCAGTAGGGAGCTCATAGCAGAGGATTCTACAGCGAACCCTCCGTGGCTCCATGCCCATGGCACTGAGACAGAGGCAGCTGACCCACTCATGGAAGAAAGACCAAGGAGCAAAGTAGCACTGCTTTACTGTTGCCCGAGAATATTCCCCTTCAACCATAGCTGTGATATTCATGGCTTCATCTAGTAATCATAAGTCACTTGACACATGGCTACACTAAAGTAAAGCTTAGATTAGTATTTACTCCGTGCGTCCAAAAAAAACTTTATGTTTAGCTCCTCAACTTTATCTAAAAGGAGATTTCTACTTTGTAACCACACCTAACTATAAATCTGATCGTAATATCATTTTCATCACTGCTAGTTTATCAATTTTATCTTAAAATTAAAGGGAAATTTTGAAACATGCCATTACAATTTTCTATAATTTGAAAAATGCCACTGTCAGTGACTGTGGTAGGTCCCATATGTCAGTGACACACCGATGGCATATTTCAAAACTGTAAAAATTATAATGGCATAGAAAAATTTGGCCCAAAATTAAAGCGTTTGTGGAATGGAAGAGTACTCTATTGCAGAATTCCAAAGTGCATGACGTTTCAAAATTGAGTGGCTCAACTTGTATTATGTATATCTTCACCCTCTGATGCAGTATCTATGTTTACCAGAATCGTGTCATGTGATGCATGCATGCAATGCTTAATTTTTCAGCGGTCTAAATACAAAATGCTTGGTACTTCGTTCCTGGATTTGACTTCGCTTTATAATCCTGGAGACAGTGAGAGTTTTTTTCTGTGACTGAGTACAGTTTTTTCATCCAGTATTTACCACTACGAAAGACGCGACGGTGTGTGTTAGCAAGAAGCTAGAAACCGCGTGCTTACTCCGTGCGAGCTGTGACAGGCACCTTTCATGGACCATCGATCGCCCATCACACCGAATAATTAACGTGGCAACAGTCTTCAGTGAGAAGACTAGCTGCCAGGCTATGACCATGTCGATCTGACAACAATCCAAGTTCCATTTTCTGTATGTTGAGCCCCATATGCATGGCCTCTCGCAGAAGCGGCGCATGCATCTTCTGCATCCATCCATGAAACCTTGTAAGAAAGTTGTACCTCGCCTTTTCATCAGAGGTGAAACCATATATATCATGCACGTACACCATGTGTATAATATATCTGCAGACTGCAGTGTTGTAGTATAGTAGCGGATAAATTTATTTGATTCAGCTGTCAAGCGAAGTGTTATTAGTTGGTGATACTGTCAGTCGGAACTAAACACATTCATAAGAATAACCTTGATATGTATAGCCTCTAGCTAGCTAGCTCGCTAATGAAACCCAAGAGCATATCAAGTCGATCTAAAATATTATTTATTAACCGGACTAACCAATAACCAACCTTATTGACTGATATTACAGGCTAGACACCGATAATTAGTCAGTGTAACTAATCTGATTAACACGGTTATCGATTTAGGGTTTAGGGGGTAACAAGCTCAAAAACACGGCGGGTTTGAATCCACGTTATTGCTTCAGGATTGGCACAAAGGGGTGTTTGGATCCAGGGGCTAAATTTTAGCGTTTCGACATTAATTCGAAGGACTAAACTTTAACTAATTATAAAAATAATTACAAAATCAGAGACTAAATCGCGAGATGAATTTTTTAAATCTAATTAATCCATAATTAGCAAATGTTTACGGTAGCATCACATTGTCAAATCATGGTGTAATTAGACTCATTTGATTCGTCTCGTGAATAATCCTTCGATTATAAATGGGTTTTGTAAATAGTCTACATTTAATACTCCAAAATAGTATTTAAACATTTGATGTGATAGGAACTAAAAAATTTTAGCCCCATCCAAACACCCCCAAAGTATAGTAGTTGTCGGAGAGGACAGGGTTACTACTACTATACCCTAGGATTAATTAAGCTAGCTAGCAAAAAAAATTAAGCATATGCTTACTCTAAAACATTTTTAACAACGGCTATTTCATAGCATGCATATTATATATACATTTGCAAGGAAAACAAACACAAAATTAGTTCTCAATGATGTCTTGCAGCATGCTCGCGTCACTCTGACGTGAGCATATGATCCTCCTCGAAAACCCCACCGAAAAACGTTGCAAGCACCTTACCTACAAATAGGGCCTCACACCGACTTCGGTCTACTCCACATTGCAAACCTCCGACCCATGCATGCGATGCATCTGCACGCCGGCACAGTGCAACTCCAGTATTTCATGCCCCAGCTGAAGGAAGCCGCCGCCGACCAGCTGGCCGACTACGCGGCTACTGCGTGCAGCACCTCCACTTCGCCAGCCGCTGCCGCCGCCGCCGCCGCCACCATGTGGGAGTATCATCACCAGCTGGCTCATCACGCGGGATTTCAGCCCTCCTCTTCCTCCTTTCCTGCTTACTGGAGCCCCTACGCCGGGTCGACGGCGACGGCGCTCCTCCACGGCGGCTCGGCCTTCGCCGCGGACTCCTCCTCCTCCTCGTCCACCGACGTCATGAGCCTCCCTGCTGGCGAGCACGCCGGACACGGCTGGAGCCACGGTGAACTGTAAGTCCTAACAACAGCTAGCTAACTTGCTATATATACTAGTATACGTACATATCTTGCAAGCTTTCTGCAAATGATCGCAATCCCAACGACGGCGAACTTCCGTGTTCTTCAGAAGCAGCACCACCGGCTACAGGGAGAATTTCCTTGATCTGCTCGCGTCGAAGACCGTGACGCCGGAGATGTTCGAGGAAGTCCCAGCAGCCGAGCACTACGCTGCACCGGCGTCGTCCATGACGAAAGCACGGTTCGACGATGCTCGTCCCGACGTCTCGCCGACGATCAAGTACGAGATCGCCGCCGGCTCGCCGCTGTTCTTGGGGGGCAGTGCTAACAGTACTGTCCTCCAGGTCCAGGATATGAACATGATGAGTGGCATGCCATGCTACGCCGAATTCCACCACCACCACCATCAGATTGCTAAGGAAGGCAGCTGCAACCAGCAGCAGGAGCTTGCGATTAGCCCCATGGCTTCCTTTCTGCAGCAAATAAGCAGTGGTACTAGCAGCGTTGGCGTGCACAGTAACCTGCAGGATTATTCAGGCTTAGCACGGGAGCCTGACAAGATTTGCCGGGAAATGGAGGCTAGTCCTTTTAGCATGAGGAGCTTGCCGGATCTTGGGTCATTCGCCGGCTACACGTCGACTATAGAATCGACGTCGGTGCAACCATACATGAGATGCGCCAATTCGTCTGACAGCAATCGACAAGAGCAGGACACTATGCCGGTAAGATGCACATGCCATGCATTTCACACACCAACATTTGGGCAGGCTGAATACAGAATTAGTACAATAAGTAACTAGATGCAACTGTTCTTCTGCTAATAATGTCCATGTATATCATGTATGTGAACTGTGCTTCTGCTAATGTTCGTTCTTGCAGGCGAGGAGTAGCAGCAGCGGCAGTGGAGCGGCGACTGATCGTAAGAAACGGAAATCGGAGGAAAGGCAGGAAAGCACCGTTAAGAAATCCAAGCAGGACGCTTCCAAATCATCATCGCCTCCTAAGGTATAACAACAAAAAGAAGACGAGCATTATATTTGAGCTCATCTGTGAATTTCTGTTTAGCATCTCGATGAACTGATCGTTTAATTATTCCAACATTAGAAAAATCTTCCGTAAAAAAGTGACCGTTTGATTAATTTGGAACTAAATGCAGCAACAAGTGCCCAAAGTTAAGCTGGGGGAGAAGATCACAGCACTGCAGCAGATCGTTTCTCCGTTTGGGAAGGTACGTACGTACGTATGTGTGTGTGCACGTACATTATTCATGGTTGTATATGTCAAACACGTTAAATTTTCTTCTGCAAATAGCTAGCGAGAGTATCGCAATACATGTAGCTAATCTAACTCAGCTCCCTGTGCAAATTTCACCACATGAACAGACGGACACAGCATCGGTACTGTTTGAAACGATCAAGTATATCAAGTTTCTGCACGAACAAGTACAGGTACATACAGACGAAAACCATTACAATATAATAATGCCTGCATGCATGCATGCAACAAGTAGCTAGCTCTCTACATTTTTGACCTAGCTATAACATCTCCCAGAAAAGCACAAGATTTTCGTGCCCACACCGTGACATGAGTAGTAAAACGGAAGTGTACTACAGACGAGCAAAACACACGTACGGTTGGTATCTTCTTCAGAGATCATATCGATGCAACGGATAGGTGTTGCATGCAGTGACTGTTTAGCTGGTTCCACACACATATGACATTGTTGACTCACTAGTGCTCGCTTTCGTCAGTGGGCTTCCTAGTCATACCCAATGCAAGAACAAAGTCGTAGAGAATGTCTCAACTTTGCCGTGTCTCGCAACACTCACGAAACATGAGAAAAAGACGCTACTACTACATGTATACGACACAGCATGCACGCATGTCGCAATCATGTCGATCGACGATATGTGCTGATCAGCATCCTCCTTTTCTTATACTATCTGCAGCTGCTAAGTGAGCCGTACACGAACTCATCCGGCAGGAGCAAGGTACGTGATTAGAGTTCTAACTGTCCTACTAGCCGAGAAGCTAATTAATCAGAATCGGTGTAAATTAAAGTGGCGTATATATTGATCCCAAGCTGTGTGTATCTTGCTTGTTGCAGGGTAACAGTGTTCAATGGGGAGGAGATCAAGCAGAGGGCAGCAATGGAGAAACGGAGCAGCAGCATGATTTGAGGAAGAGAGGGCTTTGCTTGGTCCCTGTCTCTTGGACCCCAGAAGTGTACCGGGATGGCAACGCGATGGATTACTGGACACCGGCATACAGGGGCTGCCTGTACCGATGACTTCTCCTGTCTGAATTTCGTGTCTGCGTGCGGGTGTTTCTTCTGAACCCTGATCAGTACTAAGCTTGTGCAGTTGTGCTGCCCGCGCACGATGGCTCGTAATCCCGGGTTAATGTAGGGGATGATCTGGTTAAATATGTGGTGTGCTTGTGCTTCCGAATCAATTAATTAGCTTGTAATTTGTTTGCTAAAGTTTGCTGATTCGTAATGTGTGGTGCGGAGAGTAATGATCTGGATCGACATCGACTCAAGTTGCTGACACTTCAAACTAGTGTTGCACTAGAATTCAATTTCAGTATCACTGACACGTTAGTCAGGGTGTGTGACTAGAGTTTCAGCTTCATTGTCTCGTGAAGTTAGAGTCGAAGCCAAACATTTTTCTTAAAAAATGTATCCCGTTAAAAACACTTTAAACAAATGAACTGAAATAAGGTTTAACCAGTTTCAAATACCACCAACTTTAGTGTGAGATTTCAGTATCCGGATTGTTCTCAGTGGCCGTGGGCAGCTTGCTCCGGTTCTGATTTCTGAGAGCCGTGTGCTACCTACACCTCGTCAGGGAAAAAAATTCCCTGATGGCCTGCAGGACACATGAATGATTCTCCTCTGGTGGCCCAGATTGTTGGACCACCCCCAACATTTTTTGGGCTGATTCTAAGACAGAAGTACTTGTTAGTCGGCCTGGTGTGATCTAGCCCAGTCCTGAATAATTCCATATAGGTTGTAAGGTAGATGAATCCGGTCAAAGTAATCCCAACCCATGGTAGATAGCCATAGTAAATAGTGTCTTACTATTTTTTAACATGACACTGCCTCCCAATGCATTTCAAAGTAAATTTATATCTAATCACCTATCTTTTCTTTTTTCTTTCCCAATCATTTTCACATTTTCTTTGCTTTCTTATATCAGGATATTGTTTTTCTCTCACTTCAATAAATTATTTACTACATCAGATTTTGGCTGAAACATACTATAATTAATGCAAAGAAAGCATCTCAATCAGTATAGTTGGAACTGTCCATCGTGCACTCATGCTAGTATATGGATGGTTGGACTTTAGTTTACTGGTCCTCAACGACTCGCCATCGCAAACAGCCAAACACCAAACAGGGATGCCGAGCGGTCGAGCTGAAATAATAGAAATCACATGCAATTGCTTAGTTCATACGACTGAATAGAATCCAAATGATATGTGCTTTGGGGTCGCCTCCGAAGCCGAATGCCCATGCTAAACTTCAGTCCCATGCTTTTATAACTTGGTTGAACCGATTCATTTGTTTTTTCACACTAGGACTGTTTATAGTCCAGCACCTATCTTATCGTCGGACAACAATTTTTGTTACCATGGTAATATTCAGCTTCTATTATCAGTCTAGTTTAATAAAAAACAGACAGTAGATGCTTACCGTCGAGTCTACAAGTAGCATATTATCGTACTACAACCTTGGCATGAATGAGTCCGGCAGAGAGAGAGAGGACAACTCAAAGCAAGGGAACCGTGTAGAGCTGCTACAACGATCTTGTGCATTGCTTAGGCCAGCCATCAGATTCATTTATAACTTGGTTGAACCGATTCATTTGTTTTTTCACACTAGGACTGTTTATAGTCCAGCACCTATCTTATCGTCGGACAACAATTTTTGTTACCATGGTAATATTCAGCTTCTATTATCAGTCTAGTTTAATAAAAAACAGACAGTAGATGCTTACCGTCGAGTCTACAAGTAGCATATTATCGTACTACAACCTTGGCATGAATGAGTCCGGCAGAGAGAGAGAGGACAACTCAAAGCAAGGGAACCGTGTAGAGCTGCTACAACGATCTTGTGCATTGCTTAGGCCAGCCATCAGATTCATTTATAACTTGGTTGAACCGATTCATTTGTTTTTTCACACTAGGACTGTTTATAGTCCAGCACCTATCTTATCGTCGGACAACAATTTTTGTTACCATGGTAATATTCAGCTTCTATTATCAGTCTAGTTTAATAAAAAACAGACAGTAGATGCTTACCGTCGAGTCTACAAGTAGCATATTATCGTACTACAACCTTGGCATGAATGAGTCCGGCAGAGAGAGAGAGGACAACTCAAAGCAAGGGAACCGTGTAGAGCTGCTACAACGATCTTGTGCATTGCTTAGGCCAGCCATCAGATTCCAAAATGAGTTGAATATTTGAATATCATCATCTCGACTTTGATTATGCAAAGATAGGAGTACATAGTATATGGGTAATGAGTAACCATTACAGAAGCCTACCGAGTCCAGGAAAAGTTTATTTTCATCCTGCAAGTCTGCAAGCAAGACAGCGCTTCAGCAGACAACTATCAAACATTCAAACCAATGGGAATAGAGATTCACCATTTGCATGGAACAATGCATAGGAGCAACAAAACTGCACCAAACAAGCTTGCGTATAACACCAAATGTAAATTGCGACTTACGGATATAAAATTAGCTGAATAGCCACTATATCAGTGAATGAAACAGGTTCTGACACAAGTGGTTAGCGAAAGAAAAGCAACAGAACAGTATGATGCATTCAGCTTTTTCTTTGCTAATGCACTACAGAAAAACATTGGTGTACCATATTTCTAAAGGGTACACTACACTACTACAGATAGCAAACTGGTAAGCTAATCGGGAACATAAAATATAATTTGCTACCTCATTCTCATGGATACACTATTTACTCCTCATCCTCATCATTTTCCTGCAAAGAGACAATGAATGAATGACCATTAACAATTTGAGTACCAGCAGCCAAATGTCATTGGCATTCAAGATAAATAACATAAACCAAAATTCTTAATGTTTATACCTCATCACTGCTACCATCATGCTCATCATCGACCTCAGATTTGGATTTGTCAGAGCCTTCCCCCTCATCCTCTTGGGTCTTAGCCTTCTTTGAGCTTGTGCTCTCCTGAAGGAATTTGAGAAATCAAATTAGTGCATAATGCTTAAGAACCCCAAGATTGAGAATGCAGCATGGTTCTAACAGTACCTTCTTATCAAAGTCTGCTTTGCTCTTCTCATAGTCCTGTTTCTTTTGTCCAGCTGTGTCCACATAAGGTGCCTTCTCCTGACAAATTCAGTTTAGCAAACCAAACCAAACATTCAGCATATCAATCGACAATGTTCAAACAGCTTTGCAGTTTTTATTTATACAGCTGAGAGTAATTTGGCCTTTTCCAGCAAACATACTAGAAAACAAATAATAATCAGTACTTCTAACGATACAAAGATCAAGTATGCTACAAAACATGTGTACACTTTATACGAACAGATACTAATTTGTGGATAAACTCACTTCCTCAGACATAGATCGCCACTTCTCCCCTGCAGCCTTGCTCACCTAATGAATCAATAGGGGGGAAATTAGACATCTAAAGCCGCGAAAAATGAAAGAAAAAGACAACAGCGTAATGCTGCTCACGTTCGCTACACTCTTATTGTTAGGGTTTTGTGCCTGGTACTCCTGCCTGAACTCAGACCTGCAGAAATAGAAGCCAACAGAATAAAATTAAGAAAACCTAACAGAATCAAATAAAACTCAAAACAGATCTGGATATCTGAATAATCTGACAAGAGGGATAGCCAGCCGAGGGAGCGAGCGCTCACATGAACACGAAGAAAGCGGACGGCGGGCGCTTAGGCTTGCCGCTGGCGGCAGCGGCGGCGGCCTTCTTCCGCTTGACGGCGCCGCCGGAAGCCTTGAGCCTGCAACAACATCAAAACACAAACTCTCAGATGGGAACCCCGTCCAGCACTCCAGCCACCGCAGAGACCCATCCTCCGCCCACACACACAACACACGAAGGCGCCGATGATCTTACCTGCCCTCTCCCTTCTTGGAGGCGTCGACCTTACCCTTCATGGCGAAGAGATCACCGAGATCGGGGTCGGGGCGCTAGGGTTTTGCGAGGGGACGGAGTCACAGGGCGCGGGGCGGGGCGGGGCGGCGGTGTGGGGGAGCGGAGGTTGGGACTAGGGAGGAGGCGCTACTGGCGTTGTTGGTTGGCCTTTTGAGGGGAGCGTTGGACGCGGCGTGGCCCCGTGGAAGTGCACGAAAGCGAAACAAAGAAAGGACAGCGACGGGCCGGGTGCTGAGCCTGCGACGCGTGGATGGATTTTTCCGGTTGGAGAAAGCGGGCCGGTATGGGCTTATCTGGGCCGGGCGCAGCGATCGCGAGAGAACGTAAGACGACCTAATATGGTGGTCCGTAGTTACACAGGTGTCTTTGGGCCTTGTGTTCTTTTGGGCAAACCGTAAATCCGAAAGCCACTTTATCGTGTGTTTATTATATTTATATATTAGTTTATTTCTAAATTTTATAGATACTGAATTTGTTATATACAGTATGAATGAAAATTGAATCTAACCTATTTAAAAGATCCAAAACAAGGTCATAAAATATGCCAACTTATTTTATGAGGCAAATTTTACCAATTCAGTCGAGGTCACCGAGCGGTCAGCCACAACAGTTGTTGTTTCTAAGGCCATCTCCAACGCACCTCTTGTAGAGGTGCTTACCTAGAAAAATCTGGTTTTTTCCTGATCGGACGCTTCTAGTGACCAGAAATTATGTATAACTCAACATTGATGTTTGACACAAGCACTCCACCTTTGTCTCCCTCCGCAAGAACTAGGATCTCCGGTGAAATCCAATCAAGCTGATCCTTGGTCTCGCGGCTTCAGCCATGGCGGCGGGTGTCACAACCGTTTCCGCATCCTTGTCCAGTCCCGTCGCAGCCGCGGATGGTGTGGAGGGCAGGATGGCAACGATACTTGCTTCGGGGTGTCCCAGAAGCTGAAGAAGCCAAGAAGTTGCAGGTGGTGGGCTGCTTGTTGTAGCCAGTCAGACCAGGCAGCAACGGACAATCCAAGCAGGGTTGCGGATATGGCAGGGAGGCGAGGGAAAAGGAGAAAGAAAACAAGAGAGAGGCAAGGGAAAAGGGGGAAAGAAAGTAAGAGCGAATGAAATGGAGAGAAAAGGTAAGAAGGGAAAAGGACAAGGCTGCTGGTTTGAATAGAGTTTAGGAGAGTTTTAACTTGAGTTTGAATTTGAAGATGGATAGAATTTCGAATTTCTGAAGTTTGGCTTGAAACATTGTATTAGAAGAAAATTAGTATTTGGACGATGAATAAGATGTTTCATACGATGGTATTATTTCAAAAAACAGGTTTAAGCATCTATCTTTAGCACATTGCATTGGAAATTAAGGCTCTTAGATAAGGTGCTTAGCATTTTTTATTATTTTAGCACTTGTTTAAGCACTCATGCATTGGAGGTGCCCTAACTGTGCCTTCAATGTCGCCCAGCCTGTTTATCAAGATGATTAGAGGTATGCAACTATGACTCCAACTATGTAGCCTAGATACGCGGATATGGATATGTGATACCATGATACATCGATACGACATTTTCCAAAAAAACATGGATACAACGATATACATATATATATAATACATATAAAAATAACGACCACAAAAACATAATAATGCAATTCTTAGTTCAATATTTCAACATGAAAGTAAACATACACAAATAGATAAGTGTTCTTAGATAATAATATCATCATATGACAATCCGACATAATTAAATAGCAAGGGTGACAATCCAACATCATTTGATAAAATCACTCTATTAGCACATAGAAATTGACTTGTCATAGCAGCATTGCTTGCAAGATGATCTCCATTACCACTTTCACTACCACTATTAATATTATATTCAGATGCATTTGAGCCATCAAATCTCGATCCACTATTACTATCCATTAATCTACAAATATTCAAATACACAAATGTAAAACACTATAGTATGTATTCATTAATTATTATTCAGTCAACCGCAAAACGTTCAATCAATACTTCAACAGCAAAACATTCAATCAACACTTCAACCACAAAACA
Organism: Zizania palustris; assembly: GCA_019279435.1. NCBI lineage: Eukaryota > Viridiplantae > Streptophyta > Magnoliopsida > Poales > Poaceae > Zizania > Zizania palustris. Next base: position 43,878,047 of record JAAALK010000287.1, read on the forward strand.
AAAATACAACGTGAATCTACTCAACACTCAACAGCAATACAAAACTACAGAAGTCTCACCTATTGTCCTTCTTGCTCGCTGGGAGCCGTCTCTGCTCGTTTGGGAGGCTGGGATCCTGGGAGGCGTGGAGGCCTATACCTAGAGCACTGGTGACGGCGACGACGAGCCCCTTGAGCCGATGCCTAGAGTCCCGCGATGAGCTAACGAGTTCCTCGAGTTGACGGCGTGGGAGAGTGAGGAGTGAGATCGGCTTGTCAGGGTCAAGCCGGCTACTCTATTGTGTCGGTTGGAGAGGCGGCGGTGACCGACGGCCGACGGCGTTGCGGGGGGCAATGGTGGACCGGCTGCGACTAGCGTGGCGAGATCTGATGCTTGGGCGTTGGGCGAGTGGGCAGACTAGAGGTAGCATGGGATTAGGGCAATAGGGCACATTGGTCATGGGAGTGGTAGAGAAAACTATGCTTACTTCACGTATCGCAGCGTACACGATACATATCTGATTATTCTTTTTTATCTGGAAAATGGAAATTTGATGGATACATATCCGGACGTATCCGATACCGGTACGCCAATTTTCTGAAGTATCCGCGCTTCGTAGGTCTCCAATGTCGTCTAGTTTGTCTATCAAGATGATTAGACTGATGCAGCCAACCACTTGCTAACAACACCTGGATTTCATTGTCCCTCTCCGTCATCTTCCAGGTAGCCTCCCTCCTCTCCAACTGCTCTGTCAACCGTTGGACTTGGGCATTGAGCGCCCCCCACATCTAGGTCAAGGCCAGGGTACAATGCACTCATATTCTTGACTAGTCGGTTCAACACTTGCTGCAACGGGAAGAACATCATATCCAAGTATCAAATAAAGACAGCCAACACAAGTTGGCTTGACTTACGTTGGTAGCAAGGCCAAGCTGGCTAAGTACTTCATAACACTCGGCTACCTCCTGCTTGACTTCATCAGCAAGCGGGGACGGTGATGATGGTACATCCACGGCTTATTCGACCATGGGGTTGGAGGTCAGCTGTTACATGGGGTCAGTGGTTGGCTGCTCCACGCGATCAGTGGTTGACTCAGTCGTAGTCAGCATGACCTTGTTTGGAGCGCCCGCACTTGACGCTATCATGGTCGGCACCCTTGTAGTTTGCGCCTCAGTGGCTAGTGCAACTGGGGTCATCTCAGTAGCAATTAGTTTTCATATCTACCTACCGCTCATGTACATGAATGAGTTGTACTTGTTCGGTGTGTAACTTTATGTAATTAATATATGTGTACACCAACTACTCATTGTATTATTCTATATATCTTAAAATATATAATTTTTTAACTTAAACATATATATATATTAATAAATAGATAGTAGAAGTAATCAAATCAAAATCGAGATAGTAGTAATTTAGAGTCTAATCTTTTATAAGTAATTGTTGACGCTAAGATTTGGTAAAATCCAAACCCACCAAAGGTACTGCATGGTCAATAGAAGTCAAAGAAGTCAAGTCAAAATGGTCAAAGAAGCTCATCCATATTGTTGCAATATGATCGGACATGAAGGAGCCAATGAATGAGGGAAGATGAGAATTATCTAGAATTAGTTAAGATAGATTACTTAGGCGGTAAGTCTTTAGACTATAAATATGTATCTTATTAGTTAGGTCAAATAATAACACAACCCTACAAACAACTACTCTTCGGCGCATCACCACCCTTGGCTTCCCAAGGTTAATCCCGGTGGGATTCGGCACTCGGAGCTGGGCTATATCGTTTCGATCTCCGGTGCAGGGGTGAGTCCCTCCACCCCAACGACTGTATTGGCTAAGTTAGTGTCTTTTAAGGTTGCATCATGTCGATCTCTTGAAGGAATCGGTTGGGTAAGTACGGTCGCCGATTTATTCCGGTATATTGGCTAGGTCTAATGCTGCATCAGATTGATCTCTTAGATTGATGTGATTTAGGTGTCATAGTATGAGGCTTTATCGGTTAAGTACGACATCTCTTTCTATTGTATCTGCTTCATGTTGTACACTGTTCATTTAAATAAAGCATGTCCGATACTTTGAAATATCGTCGAGTCCATCGTGACTAGCTACTGTCTTGGTTAGGTCCAATCTTATTATTATGATGATTTTGATGATATTGATATGTTATCCGGCATGTTTTATTTATTTATATCGGAGTACAAGCCGATATGTTATCTTTGATTCCATGTTCTATCCTGTGCGCGTTCGGGAGATGTCCATCGGCCCCTATCTGTTATTGCCTTATTCTATCGGTCGATGACGTATTTACACTGATTGCTCTGTAGTAGTCATCGTCTCTATGGCTGATCAGCGTATTCATTCACAGTTATTTTATTCCCATCACAGTCATCGGCTCGGTAGTCGATCGACTCTACTACTAATGTTATTTCTTTTCCTAGACTCCTTATCAGTTGTAGGGTCAAACTGATTGTCATGCCCTGAACCCTTTTTCTTGTAAGATTATAGGATCTGCACTAGAGTTAAGCAAATCTCTCAGGCCACGCGTGTGACCAAAAAAATACACCAACACGCTTTTTGGCACGCCCGATGGGACACCTTTCAGATCGCTCATACATGGCGGGCAAAATCAATGACAACAACATCATCCCAGTCTCCATGGACACTCTAACCAACGAACAGGGGGTGGAGGTACTGGACCATGTGGAGAACTATAAGAATTTCTGCCTCGATGCCTTCGGCATGACCCGATCTCGCCCCGTCTAGAGGGGTGAATTGCCAAGACCGGCTGCAGCCAGTGAGATCCTTCCACGGGCCGAAAGTTCATGATTCACTTTTTAGGAAGTAGTCGACAATGCTCTACACCACGCCCTCATCAATCAGTCTGAAGTACTGGTTAATACCTTGCGCGGGCTGATCAAGAAGGTCATTGATGGGGCAATCACTCAAGAACCGGCTCAGGGTCCAACATATTTTTCGACCAACCCTCCGCACCTACTGCAAAACCCTCAACATAGTCGGTCGGTGCTAACACCACAACGGCCGACGAGATAGGATCCACCGAGCACTTCGTTCGGTCGGGAAGCTGGCATGACGGTTCCATCGCCTACGCCCGTTCTCCAAGGGGTGGGTAGACAGGATCCGCTCCAAAACACGCACCCTTGCGATAGGGGTACACCATAACTCCAGCCATCGGCCACCCTACCAGGGCCGATCAGACAAGAGATACCCCAGCCCGTATATGGAGTCACTAGGAACATGCTACCTGATATCGTGCCGCCAAGGAGGGCACCCGATGGTATTCCTTAGGGGTATCATCGGACGATTTATTTCATAACACAACCTTATAGTGATGAAGAGCAACACAATTATAATGTTGTCTGGCCAAATCAATATCAATAGGCCCTAATGCCCGATTAGTATCCTATGCCAATACAACAGGAAGATGACTGGGTGAATCGGATCACAGAGATTACCCGAGACAAATTTAGGTTGAAGCCCAAAGAGCAGACGTACATGTATCGATGACCGTACCCAGAATAGTTTGATCGGGTGCTGCTACCAGGCCAATACAAAGTACCCAATTTCACCAAGTTCTCAGGACAGGACTCGGTCTCTACGATCGAACACGTCAGTCGTTTCCTCACCTAGTGCGGAAAGGCATCGGTCGACGAGGCGCTGAAGGTCCGATTCTTCCCACTCTCTTTATCAAGATCGTCATTCGCGTGGTTTTCTTCACTACCGGTAAATTCCGTCAGGGCATGGGCAAATTTGGAAAGGAAATTTCATAAATACTTCTTTGCCAGCATTCATGAGATGAAGCTTACCGACTTGATGGCCGTGAGGCAAATGATGGACGAGTCGATACAGGATTATGTTCAGAGGTTCTGGGACGTATGAAGCAGATACTATAGCTTGAGCCTCAGTGACACCCAGTTGGCAGAGTTAGCGTTCTAGGGACTCCCGAACCCAATTAAGGAGAGATTTTCATCACATGAGTTCAAGAGCCTCTTGCAACTGGTACAAAGGGTATCGACACATAAGAGTCGATTCCAGGAGGTAAGGAAAGATAGGTATCGAAAGGTGGCATACACTCAAGCCTACTATTCGGACTCCGACAAAAGTAGTAACTCTAAGACAGAGGTCAGTTTGGCTGAATGGTCTAAGAACAAGAAACAGGTTGTGTGCCCTTGGGTGAAACCAACCAATAAGGAAGAGAAGTACGACTTCGACGTCAACAATGCCGATAGAATATTCAACATGTTGCTCAAAGAGAAGTAGATCCAATTGCCGCCAAACCACGTGATACCACTCGCCGATGAACTAAAGAAAAGGAAATACTATAAGTGGCACAATTCCCTATCGCACCACACTAATGAATGCAAGGTATTTATACAACAGATCCAATCGGTCGTAGAGAAAGGCTAAATTAAATTCGATGATGGGAAGTGTAGCGCCCCGATTTAGACAAATCGAGACATTATTGAATTTCCATAGAAAAACAATAATACAAGAGGTTCATCATGCGACAACGTACATACGACAATATCCATGGTACGCAGACCATATTTATTACAACATTGTTTTAGCAAAAACAGTAATAAGATGATTAAACAGCGGCATGACGAACGTCTTCTTCAGGATCTTTCTTCTCGACTGGGTCGCTACTCCAGACCGTCTTCAAAGTAAGCATCCTCTGTGGGGTCCAACGGGTATGAGTACAAAAAGTACTCAACAAGCCACCGCAAATGCAAATAATAATGCAGGATAATAAACAAGGAAGGATAATGGCTAACATTGCGGAATAAAGCAGTTGCAGTTATGGCATTTAGTGTAATCACATTTTAATCATGCGGAAAGTAAACATGAGCATTATCAACATCAACTAACTCGAGGAGTACGTTCTACCTCCTCGCACAACAGTCCTTACATGTCAATCCATCATGCACATACATATTCAAAGTAAACTAACTGGGGGATGTCACGCAACCCGCCCTTGACCGTGGGCTCGGCTTTTCGAAAAGATTTAAGACTCTGATCAGAGATGTACTACTGTACCCACAAGGCACGCACTCATCCCAACGAGATGACCCATTTCACGGGAACTCGTGCCAAAACCTCAATATGAGATGTTCCAAGCGATAACCACCCGCTCTAGGTTTCGCCGGCGCGCCGGGCCGCATCCCGGCTAACGTCGCACCCCCTTTTGCGCCACATTGGTACAAGTCACCCGCAGGTGCAACTTGACCCATCTCCAAATGGTGGCCTCGGTTTGGAACAACCCATACCTTAGTTAGGACTTACCCACTAGACTTGTGGTTAGTACGTAAGTGTATTGCAACGGATCCCTCAGACCGGTCCTTATAGTGCCCCGGGTGCTACTGACCAATGCCCTAGCTTGCACCCGGAACCCACCATGCATACACTCACAACCATGACTCATCACCAACAGAATTTCCAAGGATAAGAAGCAACAGGGATCATATAATAGAACCATTTTGCTACGACTCATTTTTATCCTATAGCGGCCGTGTCAATACTTTGGACACTAGCTAATATCATTGATCATATGGTGACAAGGAGGTTAGGCGAGATAGCATGGCTTGGGTTGCACATCAAGGTCGGGGGATCCTAAATAATTATAATGTAAGGGTTCATTTGACTAATGCATATATAACCTATGTGTTTTAGCGATAGTCAATTCCAACATGGGTTCAATATGTTCAAAAGAATGGTTTGGTGACTTGCCTTGTTCAGCGAAAGGCGAGGGAGGGACTTCCGGGAAGTATTCCGGCTCCTCGACGGCGTCGTAGTCTTTTCAATAATAGTAAAGTAAAATAAATACAACATTCTATATAAACAACGTAAAATCACACAACAAGCATATGAGTTTAAGTTGGTTTGATTTTAAAGAAAATCAATTGTTAAGGTTCTGAAATTTATTTCATGAATAATTTAAAATGAATCAAAATGAACTATGGTTTTTCCTAAAAGGGTTTTTAAGTGTGAATAATATCACCTTAAGTTTTCTAATTAATTTGATATGCATGGTCCAGAGAAAACTCTGTGGTTCTAGTATATAAACAGAAAGAAATAAATATATAAATTTTCTGAAGTTTAAATATTTGAATTCATATTTTAATCCTAAGGGCATTTGAATACTTATTTAAATAAACATGAAAAATTCAAAGTAAACCTACTGTTTTTATTGCATAAACATGTAGAGAATAATTTTATGAATTTTCTGAAATTGGAATGGTAATTTTTAGAGTTCAAATGCATTAGATATGAATTTTACAAGTTTAAAAGCATTTCTGGAATTTATTTTCAAATTTTAAATCCCTCGGGTCCATGGTGAGCCAGGCCCACGGTGAACCCGCGCACTATGCGCGTGCGCCGGGTCGATCTGGACCGTCGGATCCAGATCCGACGCGCGAGGGCGAGGCGGGGCGCGTAAGTGACTACGGACGGCCAGGATTAAAACGTTTGAAGGGGTACTACGTGGACGCACGAGATTAAACGCGGGGTTTTAAAACCAACGGACGCACGGGATTAAAACGTACCCCTTCGCCGAGATCTGACGGATCAGATTAAACCGCACGCGGGGATTAATCGTCACCGTCGGATCCAGATCGCACGGCGTGGATCGAATCCGACACGGCACGGGTACTCGACCCGTGTCGGTCGTCTTCTCCGACGACGACGAGCGGGCCAGCGGCCACGGCGAGCGACAGCGATCTAGTCTAAGGCCTAAAACGGAACGAGGGTGCTACGGGGATCACGAGGGTACCTCGGCGGTGAGAAAAGGTCGACGGAGCGAGGCCGGCGACGAGCGGAGGCGGTGGAGGTGTTCGGGTTCTTGGCGGCGACGGCGATCCGGCGAGGGTCGTCGTCGACGGAGTGGTGGCCGGTGTTGGGGAGGTCCTTGCGGTTACAGCGGTGCGGTCGGCGAGGGCGGAGGGGGACTCCGGCGATGGCGATCGACGGCTGGAGGTCGGGCGGCGGTGTTGCGCTAAAGACCGAGTGGAGGGCGCTCTGTTTGGTCTGAGTTCAATAGGATGCGTGAACCGAACGCGGTGGAGATCCGTGGTTTAAATAGGGGTACCGGCGGGGGCAGGGAGGGCGCAATCGACGGTGGCCGGGGATAAATGCGCCTTGACGCCGGCGAGCTCGGGTTGACGCGGTTCAACGCACCTGGACGGAAATCGGGCGGGATTAATAGGGGGAAACGGCCGGCGCGTTGAGGGGACTTCAATGCAGGCGTCGGATTAAAGGGAGGGGGCCGGCGAGGGCGGATCCTAGGCGGAGTTAGGGCTTCGGCCGGCGAGGGGGGGGGATCCGGGGCGGATCTCGCGGGGACGAAGGTCTTGACAAGCGGGGGCCACTCGTCAGCGGGCGCGAGCGGGCGAGGGTGGCGACTGACGGGTGGGGCCGAGGTGTCGGGTTCGCGCGCGAGGGGAGGGATTCGGCGCCGACAGGTGGGACCGGGTTGTCAGTCTGAGGGGCGCGGGTGGAGTGGGCTGGGCCGGCCGGGAGAGAGAGAAGGGAGGGAGGGGAGCCCAATACTGTTCTAATACATTTCTGAATAAAAATAATTCCAGAAAATAGATTAAAATATTAGGGCTACTTCCAAGGTTGGTAAAAATTTATAAAAATTCTCAAAAATATAGCTTGGTCTTGGGATCATATACAAAAAGTTTCACCTCCTAGTTTGGTCATCTACTCTATGTTGTAGTTCAAAAGGGTATAAAAGGGAATTAAAAGTATTTTCTGAAATAATAATTCCAAGAAATTGAATTTAATAATATATTTATTGTTTTGAAAATTTGGGGTGTTACAAACCTATCCCCCTTACAAGAATCTCGTCCTCGAGATTGGAACGCTACTCGAATAACTCGGGGTATTGGGCTTTCAGTTCGTCTTCCTTTTCCCAAGTGGCTTCTTCGACGGGATGGTTGTTCCATTGGACTTTGCAGAAGCGAACAACACGACTTCTGGTTACTCTCTCCTTGGTTTCCAAGATCTTGATGGGTCTTTCTATGTAGGTCAAGTCTTCTTGGACATTGAGCTGCTGAAGGTCGGCTTGCTCGGTGGGTACACGGAGGCACTTCTTCAGCTGAGAGACATGGAACACATCGTGAACTCCTGCCAATGATGGGGGCAGTTCAAGTTGATATGCCACTTCTCCTTGTCGTCGGAGGATCTGGAAAGGTCCGACGTAGCGGGGTGCTAGTTTGCCTTTCATGTTGAACCTTTGAGTGCCACGGAGGGGAGTGACTCGGAGGTAGACATAATCGCCCTCCTCAAAGGCTAGGTCCCTTCGACGGTTGTCGGCATAGCTCTTTTGCCTGGATTGGGCTGCCTTCAGTCGGTCTCTTATGATCTTAACCTTCTCTTCAGCTTCTCTCAATAAATCAGTCCCAAACAGTTGTGACTCTCCGGTTTGATCCCAGAGCAACGGCGTTCTGCACTTACGTCCATAGAGTGCTTCGAACGGGGACATTTGCAGGCTGGCTTGATAGCTGTTGTTGTAGGAGAACTCTGCATAAGGTAAGTTCTTGTCCCACATTCCGCCAAAGTCTAGAGCACAAGCTATAAGCATATCCTCCAATATCTGGTTGACCCTTTCGGTTTGACCGTCGGTCTATGGATGATAGGCGGTGCTAAAGTTCAGCCGGGTGCCGAGTTCCTCTTGAAGGTTCTTCCAAAACTTGGAGGTAAACTGACTCCCACGGTCAGATACAATCTTCTTAGGAACTCCGTGGAGGCACACAATCCGGGTCATGTACAACTCAGCCAACTTGGCGACGGTGTACGTTGTTTTGACCGGAACGAAGTGAGCTACCTTGGTGAGTCGGTCGACGATCACCCAGATAGAATCATGACCAGCTTGGGTCCTGGGAAGTCCCGTGATGAAGTCCATTCCTATCTCTTCCCACTTCCATTCAGGGACCTTGAGAGGTTGAAGCAGTCCGGCAGGTCTCTGGTGCTCTGCCTTGACTCGCCGGCATGTGTCGCACTTGGCCACATACTCAGCTATTTCTCTCTTCATGCTGACCCACCAATATTTCTCCTTTAGGTCTTGGTACATCTTTGTACTCCCGGGATGGATGGAGTATAGAGTATCGTGGGCTTCTTGAAGGATGAGAGTCTTCAACTCAGGTAGGTTGGGTACGCATACTCGGTTTCCGAACCAGATGGTACCATGCTCGTCCTCGGAAAATCCGGGGGCTTTACCCTTCCTCATGTTTTGCTGGATCTCCAGGATGTCCGGGTCTTCCTTCTGCTTTTCTCGGATCTGGTCTATTAAGACAGGCCGAGACTCCAAGGCAGCGAGGTACGCTCGGGTGGTGATCCCTAGGTTTAGCCTTTCCATCTCCTTGTAAAGTAAGGGAGCTTGGTCCTGAATCATGATGGCATTGCAGTACCCTTTTCGACTAAGGGCGTCTGCCACCACATTCGCTTTGCCCGGATGATAATGGATGCCCAAGTCGTAATCCTTGATCAGTTCCAGCCATCTCCTTTGCCTGAGGTTCAGATCTGGTTGGGTGAATATGTACTTGAGGCTCTTGTGGTCGGTGAAGACCTCACACCGATTTCCCACAAGGTAATGTCTCCATATCTTCAAGGCATGAACCACGGCTGCTAGTTCTAGGTCGTGTGTTGGGTAGTTCAGCTCATGCGGTCTCAGTTGCCGGGAGGCGTAGGATATCACTTTCCCTTCTTGCATTAAGACGCATCCCAATCCTTGACGAGAGGCATCACAGTAGACGTGGAAGTCTTTTCGGATGTCTGGTAGAGTCAGAATGGGAGATGATACTAGCTTCTTCTTGAGGGTCTGGAAGCTTTCTTCGCAGTCGGGGGTCCATTCAAACTTCACTTCCTTCTGCAGAAGTCTGGTCATAGGCTTGGCGATCTTGGAAAAATTCTCGATGAACCGGCGGTAGTATCCGGCCAATCCGAGAAAACTCCGGATCTCGGTCACGGTCGTTGGCTGTAGCCAGTTGGTTACCGCTTCCACAGTGGTTGGGTCCACTGCTATTCCTCCGGCGGATATAACATGGCCGAGGAACTTCACCTCAGACGACCAAAATTCGCATTTGCTGTATTTGGCGTACAGTTGCTGCTCCCTTAGCTTTCCGAGGGTCAGACGGAGGTGAGTCTCGTGTTCTTCCTTGGTCTTGGAGTAAACGAGGATATCATCGATGAATACCACGATGAACTTGTCCAAGAACTCCATGAATACATTGTTCATCATGTTCATGAAAAAGGCCGGGGCATTCGTGAGTCCGAACGACATCACGGTGTACTCGTAGAGTCCATAGAGGGAGGTGAAGGCAGTCTTGGGTATATCTTCTTCCCTGATCCTCAACTGGTGATAACCTGACCTGAGGTCAATCTTGGAAAACACCGAGGATCCTTTCAGCTGATCGAACAGGTCGTCGATCCGAGGCAATGGGTATTTGTTCTTGATGGTCACGTCGTTCAGGGCTCTATAGTCCACGCACATCCTCTTGGTCTTGTCCTTCTTCATGGCAAATATAACCGGTGCACCCCAGGGTGAGGTACTCGGTCGGATGTAACCTTTCTGCTCTAGGTCTTCGATGTTGCTCTTGACTTCGGCTAGTTCATTGGCGGCCATTCGGTACGGGCGCTTGGAGATTGGAGTGGTCCCGGGGACAAGTTCGATTCTGAATTCGATGTCCCGCTTGGGAGGCATTCCGGGCAGATCTTCTGGGAAAACATCTGCAAACTCCTTGACTATTGGCACCTCTTCCAGAGCTATCGAACGGAGGGATGCTCCGAGTGGTTTGCGACTGGTCATTCGGAAGGTGACGGTTACGCCTTCAGGATGGGTCACCATGACGGACTTGTTGGCACAGTCGATCACTCCCTTGTGCTTCATCAACCAATCCATACCTAGTATAAGGTCGAGTCCGGTGCATTGGATGAGGACAGGCTCGGCCCGAAACAGTACACCTTGGATGTCAATTTGAACCTTAGGGCTGTATAAGCGGGCTGAGGTCCTATTGCCGGGGGTGGCAATCACCATGGGAAATGGTAGAGGGAGCACGTCCAGATCGTTTGTTTTCACAAAATTTTCCGAGATGAAGGAGTGGGTTGCTCCAGAGTCAAATAATATGACGGCCGGTACGGAATTCACAGTAAACGTACCGAGCACGACTTCAGGAGCCTCCTGAGCTTCCTCTGCGCTAATGTGGTTGACGCGGGCGCGAACCGCCTGGTTGGGTGCCGCGCCTTGAGTCTGCTTGGGGTGGGGACACTGGTGCGAATAGTGCCCTTCCTTGCGGCAGTTGAAACAGATGACCGGCCTTCCTTGGTGATCCTTCAAGATCGGGGCCTTGGCGGCTGGTGTCGGCTGAGCGGCCGGAGCTGGTGGAGCGGGGCGAGGATGCCCGGCGTTGGATCCACCGGCTGCGTGAGGTGGCCTGTAGGCGGGCCAAGGATGGTAGGCGGGCGCTGGTGGCGGAGGGATGAAGCGGGGCCTCTGAGAGTTCGCCTGCTGATGCTTGAAGGCGATCATCTTCCTCTTCTTGAGGTCCAGCTTATTCTGCTCAGTCTCTTGGATGAGCGCTTTGTTGACCAGCCGTTGGAAGTCGGTGAAGTCGGCGGCGATGAGCTGGATGGACAGCTCATCCTTAAGTCCCCTGAGGAACTTGGCTTGGCGGAGGGTGTCGGTGCGCACTTCCTCCGGTGCGTAGCGGGCGAGGCGGTTGAACTCATGGAGGTACTCCACGACGGTCCTGTTGCCTTTCTGCAGGTCGCGGAACTCCCGCTGTTTGACCGCGATAACGCCGGCGGGGACGTGGGCGGCACGAAAGGCGATAGTGAACTCCGCCCAAGTCACCACGTGGCCCTCTGGCTGGGACTCACGGTAGTTGTCCCACCATTCCGCGGTGGGACCCCGGAGCTGGTGAGTGGCGAAGGCCACCCGCTCCCGGTCGGTGCAGGGGAGGAGGTCGAGCTTCTTTCCGATGGTGCGAAGCCAATCTCCGGCCTCCATCGGGTTGGTGGTGCTCGAGAAGATGGGCGGGCGCACGCGCAGGAACTCGGAGAGTTGCGGAGCGGGTGCGGGTGCTGGTGCGCGTGGGGCGGGCTCCCCGTTCTGCAGACGGTCCAACTGAGCCTGTTGGTTCTGCATTTGGGTGAGGAGGGCGGTGATCAGGTGATTCTGATTCGCCATCATCTCCGCCAAGGTGGGGTGGTTGGCGGAAGGCGACCCGGATTGACGCGGGCCCGTTGCACCCCAGTTGGGCACAACACCCTCAGGCGCATCTCGGCTTCCTCCTGCTCCGTTGTTGGAGCCGGTGTTCTGGTGATCGGCCATCTTCTGAATATACAAAGCGATACAACAAAGAACGATGAAACAATAATACAACTACAAATATCATATGAGATTCAAGCACATGAATATATATAGAGTGGTAGAAATTGTTCATTACAATCAAGTTTTTATTCTACCCATGACACACTCGTCGTGGGCAGCACCACATATAAAACTTTGCTTTTATTAAAATAGCGACTCCTAACGCCTACTCGCCACCGGAGGCAGTCTCCGTGCTCTCGGAACCACGAGTGCGCGGCTCCAGAGAGATGGTGGGCTCGAGAAAATTCTCGATAATGGAGTCGGAGACGAGGCCGGGACGTGGAGGAGGGGCGCTGGTAGAGGGCCTGGCGGGGGAGGGTCGTGGCGGGATCCTCTTGGGGCGAGGGAGGGGCTCACGGATGGGCTTCTTCTTCCTTGGAAGAAGAGGAACCATCTCAGCGATGTCCTTCTGCAGCTGCATGATCTTGCGCTGCAACTCGCCGTTCTGCTGGATCAAGTTCTTCGTTTCTTCACGAATGAACTCAACCGCCTCGTGGTGCTCATCGGCGTCGAGCACCGCCTCGGTGTGGAGGTCGTCCATGGCCTGTAGAAGACGCGACTGCCGGGCCATGACCGGATCACGCACGGAGTGAACTCCGGGGTAGATGCTACGGTGGGCTCCGGGAGTACGCTTCGGCACGAGCCGGAAGGACGAGTTCTGAAGACGATCGTCGTAGATCATCCTTAGCTCCATGAGGGCCTGGAGGGCGACTCGTTGGCACGCGGCGTCGAAAGTCGGGCCTCCAAGTGCGGTGGTGTAGGGCGGCAGATGTTCTCCGGAGCCGTGGACGGTGAGGGGGACGTCGCAAGGCCCGGCGAACTCGTCGGGGTATACTCCTTGAAATTCGGGTTCGAAGAGGAACCCGAGGAAGGTGAGCATCATACGGAGCTCCCGGACGAAGCCCTCGTAGTGGCGGCAGTAGCTGTGGACTTGGTAGACAGGCATCTACAAAACAGCAAGTTGAATAAAAGTGAGGAGAGGAACAAAGTTTATGAAGTAGATTTTCGAGAAATAATTTCCTGTGGCTAATGGCTAGGCGGGTCTGTTTGGCTTCCTACAGTCGAGTCGGCTCTGATACCATCTTGTAGCGCCCCGATTTAGACAAATCGAGACATTATTGAATTTCCATAGAAAAACAATAATACAAGAGGTTCATCATGCGACAACGTACATACGACAATATCCATGGTACGCAGACCATATTTATTACAACATTGTTTTAGCAAAAACAGTAATAAGATGATTAAACAGCGGCATGACGAACGTCTTCTTCAGGATCTTTCTTCTCGACTGGGTCGCTACTCCAGACCGTCTTCAAAGTAAGCATCCTCTGTGGGGTCCAACGGGTATGAGTACAAAAAGTACTCAACAAGCCACCGCAAATGCAAATAATAATGCAGGATAATAAACAAGGAAGGATAATGGCTAACATTGCGGAATAAAGCAGTTGCAGTTATGGCATTTAGTGTAATCACATTTTAATCATGCGGAAAGTAAACATGAGCATTATCAACATCAACTAACTCGAGGAGTACGTTCTACCTCCTCGCACAACAGTCCTTACATGTCAATCCATCATGCACATACATATTCAAAGTAAACTAACTGGGGGATGTCACGCAACCCGCCCTTGACCGTGGGCTCGGCTTTTCGAAAAGATTTAAGACTCTGATCAGAGATGTACTACTGTACCCACAAGGCACGCACTCATCCCAACGAGATGACCCATTTCACGGGAACTCGTGCCAAAACCTCAATATGAGATGTTCCAAGCGATAACCACCCGCTCTAGGTTTCGCCGGCGCGCCGGGCCGCATCCCGGCTAACGTCGCACCCCCTTTTGCGCCACATTGGTACAAGTCACCCGCAGGTGCAACTTGACCCATCTCCAAATGGTGGCCTCGGTTTGGAACAACCCATACCTTAGTTAGGACTTACCCACTAGACTTGTGGTTAGTACGTAAGTGTATTGCAACGGATCCCTCAGACCGGTCCTTATAGTGCCCCGGGTGCTACTGACCAATGCCCTAGCTTGCACCCGGAACCCACCATGCATACACTCACAACCATGACTCATCACCAACAGAATTTCCAAGGATAAGAAGCAACAGGGATCATATAATAGAACCATTTTGCTACGACTCATTTTTATCCTATAGCGGCCGTGTCAATACTTTGGACACTAGCTAATATCATTGATCATATGGTGACAAGGAGGTTAGGCGAGATAGCATGGCTTGGGTTGCACATCAAGGTCGGGGGATCCTAAATAATTATAATGTAAGGGTTCATTTGACTAATGCATATATAACCTATGTGTTTTAGCGATAGTCAATTCCAACATGGGTTCAATATGTTCAAAAGAATGGTTTGGTGACTTGCCTTGTTCAGCGAAAGGCGAGGGAGGGACTTCCGGGAAGTATTCCGGCTCCTCGACGGCGTCGTAGTCTTTTCAATAATAGTAAAGTAAAATAAATACAACATTCTATATAAACAACGTAAAATCACACAACAAGCATATGAGTTTAAGTTGGTTTGATTTTAAAGAAAATCAATTGTTAAGGTTCTGAAATTTATTTCATGAATAATTTAAAATGAATCAAAATGAACTATGGTTTTTCCTAAAAGGGTTTTTAAGTGTGAATAATATCACCTTAAGTTTTCTAATTAATTTGATATGCATGGTCCAGAGAAAACTCTGTGGTTCTAGTATATAAACAGAAAGAAATAAATATATAAATTTTCTGAAGTTTAAATATTTGAATTCATATTTTAATCCTAAGGGCATTTGAATACTTATTTAAATAAACATGAAAAATTCAAAGTAAACCTACTGTTTTTATTGCATAAACATGTAGAGAATAATTTTATGAATTTTCTGAAATTGGAATGGTAATTTTTAGAGTTCAAATGCATTAGATATGAATTTTACAAGTTTAAAAGCATTTCTGGAATTTATTTTCAAATTTTAAATCCCTCGGGTCCACGGTGAGCCAGGACCACGGTGAACCCGCGCACTATGCGCGTGCGCCGGGTCGATCTGGACCGTCGGATCCAGATCCGACGCGCGAGGGCGAGGCGGGGCGCGTAAGTGACTACGGACGGCCAGGATTAAAACGTTTGAAGGGGTACTACGTGGACGCACGAGATTAAACGCGGGGTTTTAAAACCAACGGACGCACGGGATTAAAACGTACCCCTTCGCCGAGATCTGACGGATCAGATTAAACCGCACGCGGGGATTAATCGTCACCGTCGGATCCAGATCGCACGTCGTGGATCGAATCCGACACGACACGGGTACTCGACCCGTGCCGGTCGTCTTCTCCGACGACGACGAGCGGGCCAGCAGCCACGGCGAGCGACGGCGATCTAGTCTAAGGCCTAAAACGGAACGAGGGTGCTACGGGGATCACGAGGGTACCTCGGCGGTGAGAAAAGGTCGACGGAGCGAGGCCGGCGACGAGCGGAGGCGGTGGAGGTGTTCGGGTTCTTGGCGGCGACGGCGATCCGGCGAGGGTCGTCGTCGACGGAGTGGTGGCCGGTGTTGGGGAGGTCCTTGCGGTTACAGCGGTGCGGTCGGCGAGGGCGGAGGGGGACTCCGGCGACGGCGATCGACGGCTGGAGGTCGGGCGGCGGTGTTGCGCTAAAGACCGAGTGGAGGGCGCTCTGATTGGTCTGAGTTCAATAGGATGCGTGAACCGAACGCGGTGGAGATCCGTGGTTTAAATAGGGGTACCGGCGGGGGCAGGGAGGGCGCAATCGACGGTGGCCGGGGATAAATGCGCCTTGACGCCGGCGAGCTCGGGTTGACGCGGTTCAACGCACCTGGACGGAAATCGGGCGGGATTAATAGGGGGAAACGGCCGGCGCGTTGAGGGGACTTCAATGCAGGCGTCGGATTAAAGGGAGGGGGCCGGCGAGGGCGGATCCTAGGCGGAGTTAGGGCTTCGGCCGGCGAGGGGGGGGATCCGGGGCGGATCTCGCGGGGACGAAGGTCCTGACAAGCGGGGGCCACTCGTCAGCGGGCGCGAGCGGGCGAGGGTGGCGACTGACGGGTGGGGCCGAGGTGTCGGGTTCGCGCGCGAGGGGAGGGATTCGGCGCCGACAGGTGGGACCGGGTTGTCAGTCTGAGGGGCGCGGGTGGAGTGGGCTGGGCCGGCCGGGAGAGAGAGAAGGGAGGGAGGGGAGCCCAATACTGTTCTAATACATTTCTGAATAAAAATAATTCCAGAAAATAGATTAAAATATTAGGGCTACTTCCAAGGTTGGTAAAAATTTATAAAAATTCTCAAAAATATAGCTTGGTCTTGGGATCATATACAAAAAGTTTCACCTCCTAGTTTGGTCATCTACTCTATGTTGTAGTTCAAAAGGGTATAAAAGGGAATTAAAAGTATTTTCTGAAATAATAATTCCAAGAAATTGAATTTAATAATATATTTATTGTTTTGAAAATTTGGGGTGTTACAGGAAGAAGCCGATGAACATCGACATGTATCTGTTCTTGGTCAACATTGAGGATGATCAGGAAGATGTTCATCGGAGGTTATCACTACCAAGGGTATCGGCGCTCAAGAGACTTGGCCCCATCAACATTGAGGATGACGGCCAACCAACCGACGGTAAAGTCACACCATATAAGCCACAGTGGTGCCCAAACGGGATTTTCACAAGGAGCCAGAAGAGAAGAGTACAACGGCTACGACAAAGAGAGTTGAAGGCACAAAGGTGTAACGAGGAAACTGATCGGCCTCACAAGATCAAAAGTGAATGTCGAGTAAAAGATAAGGCCGATCACGACAATAAGAAGGACGCAAGGGTAAATATAGTTTTCTTTCTCCCTGCAGAATACCGGGCATCTTCTAAAGGCAACACAGATCAAACCAATATGATAGCCCAAATGATGTTGGCTCCATAGCAGCAGTTTTTGATAAGACAGAAGACCCTGGACATTGGCACCTAAAACCCCTGTACATCAAAGGGTTGGTCAATGAAAAGCCGATGTCTAAGATGATGATAGACGGAAGGGCAACTATCAACTTAATGACATATGCCACCTTCCGTAAGCTGGGAAAAACATCGGAAGATCTCATCAAGACTAATATGATGCTAAGGGACTTCGGCGGCAACTCGTCAGACACGATGGGAGTGCTGAACGCAGACTGCAAGTTTTTCTCTTGCCTATATTACATGGTTGTTTGAATTTTAGGTTGGAATGAGAAGTGGATTTGAGTTGGGCATTTTGATTTAGGTAACGAAAGTTCTATCCTTTTTGCATGTTTGTCAGATGCATGTTTTGGTGTATAAGCATTGAGTTTGGAGAATTATGTTGTCCATGTAACGTTCATATACATTGGCATTACTCACCCTAGCGCGGTCAACGTCAAAGCACGCCGCTGAACCGATAGGCCTACCCACCGCGCGCGCCACGTCTGGGGCGCCATAGCACGATAGGTAGCTACCTTAGGCAGCAGGCGAGCAACCAGTGAGTCAGTGATCCCTTCACCTTTTCCCCTCCTTTCCTCGGCCATGGCGAAACAATGCCGCTCTCGATCGTCGTGCGCCTGCTAGGAGCTGCTGCTGCATTCGCACGTTCGACCATACAACAGACTAGTAGAGTGAGGAACATTATCTATACCATGTGAACTTGTTTCTATGGTATACCGTGAGGTAGTGGGCCTCTTTTATCAATAAGTTGTTTATATGCAGTGGCGGTTGGTGGGTTAATGAATTTTTCAAATTTAGAAAATTCCCAATATTTAGTGTATAAATTTTATATCGATTGATTCATATTTTAATTAAGAATTAATTTTATGAGCGTTCAATAGTCAAAGTTTTGTCTCAAAGACTTTGTCAAAATAAAATGTGCAATTTAATTTTGTATTAAGGGAATATTTTAAAAGGCTTTTACAATCTTTTTTTTAAAAAAAAATCAAGGTCTCTCGATCATGGAGACCTTACTTTGATGCCTGAGAAGTATAAAATTCAACTAAACATTATATTAAATACATAATATATGTTTAAATCACATAATTGACCCAAAAATTAAAACAAAAAACTTAATTTTCTAATGTCGAAAAAAATTCTAAGTTCAACTACAATTTAAACTCTGAATACAACTGGTACTTACTGGTTCTCGGGTCTAGCACAACTTGTAAGCATTGTGTCTGCTGTGCTATTGGTAAAGTTATAATCATATCATGTATTCTCCAAAAACAAGGTAATCTTAATGCATCTTTATTAAAAATGTATCAATATATCTTGTGATGAACAAACTTTTAAACATGTTTTTAAATTATTTGTATCATTTTCGTAACATTTTTTTAATATTGTAATGTTCCGGATTGCAACATACGAGACTCTAAAACTTTAAAAGACTCTCACTCGATCTGACATACGAGCAATTAGAATCGTTACGTGGCCAGCGTAATTCTACTCTCTTGATTAGAAAGTAAAACGTGGTGCTACTGACATCGAGAAACTAGTACCGTGCCATACAAGTGGTACTGTACAAACTTGCCTACCATGCTAACACACCGAAGGGTATTTTGTTTCATAAAAAAACTTAACTGGTCGGTGGGTTAATGGATTTTTCGGATTTAGAAAATCTCCAATATTTAGTGTATAAATTTTATATCAATTGATTCATATTTTAATTAAGAATTAATTTAATTTATGAGCGTTCAATAGTCAAAGTTTTGTCTCAAAGACTTTGTCAAAATAAAATGTGCCATTTAATTTTATACTAAGGGAATATTTTAAAAAGCTTTTAAAGTCTTTAAAAAAAAATCAAGTTCTCTCGATTATCGATAAACCTTACTTTGATACACTTAGGTTTCTAAATAAATAAAAGAAAAAAATAAATAGCCAAAACCTTAACGATAAATGTGTTCAACAAACCATCACTTATCTGCGGATATTTGGTTTCCTATGACATAAAAAAACAGATAAGCAGATAACGGCCGTGTTACTCCCGAATTTTCCAGCTGGAGCCGTACAAGCTATCGCCGGCTTTGAGTCTTCGACGCCAAGTCACCCCCTCTCCTCCTCCTCGCATCGGCTGGCCTACGCACGAGACGGCTACGCGCCGACGCCCACCTCCCGCTCCCCTTTCTCGCGGGAATCACGAGGAACGCCGCCGCGCCGCCGCCTAAACTGCCCCGGCTCGATCGTCAAATCGGCCGCGCCGCCCGCTCCAGTCCGCGGCAGCCGCTCAGGTGCTCGATTCCACCCTACCTTCGCTCGGTGTTCTCCTTTGCCCGACGCTCGCCGTTTTTTTCCCGAAATTTGAGTGTCAGATTAGATTGTAGTCGCGCCCTCGAATTCTCTCTACTCTACACGCTGTCTAGTTGGGTTAAGAGGCTTCGCCCGGTCCTGCGAGTCGAGTTTTGCGCTTTAACTTTGCCTCGACAGGGGTGGATTTTGGTTGTGCCTATGCTAGGGGGATTGGGGGCATTGACCGTGGGCGGGCTGGGCTGTGCTGAACTATCTCCAGTCGCTCGTGGATTCCTGCAAAGTAAAAAAAATGATCGGGTTTTAGGCTCCTTGGCTGGATTCTGTGCAACTGTCGTGTGCTCCGGCACATTATGGTGGTTATTCTACATTTCTGCTTGCTCCCTGAGAAGAATAGAAGATTTATTAGATAGTCTGTTGTTCAACCTCATCTCTGAATGAGGTGGCCTATATGTCAGTCCAGTTCTCAATTCTCTTTTGAAATGCATTACTGTTGATAAATTCACGTTATTTAGACATTTGGATTGCAGATAGTAAACTTCCATCATATTTTGGATTGGCAATTTGCTTCATATGCTGGCAGCATCGAGTTATATGTCTATGATACTGAGCCCATACAGTTGAAATTCTCAAGGTCAACCTTATGGTTATGGTGTAGTTAAATGATGTTGACGGCTTACAAGATTATTAAAGTTCAAAGAAGTGTTATCAGCTGTGATGAGGGTCAATCCTGCGCTCCTCCTGCCCTTGATGGCCAAATACACAGCACCAACATGGGCCATACTAATATCAGGGTTCTTCATGCTGCTTTCCGTTTCCTTCTCTACATACTTGATATTTCAGCACCTTTCAGCATACAACAATCCAGAGGTTTGTTTTGAAACTGCACAGTGTTTTCAATACTCAGTAATTTTTCTCTTGTCTACAAACAATATCCATTTTATGTTTCTGTTATTCCAGGAACAGAAATTTGTTCTCGGTGTTATCTTAATGGTCCCTTGTTATGCAGCTGAGTCGGTAATATATCTAAAGCAACTTTTTTGTTAGGTTGGATTAGATCTCTCTAGTTATTTTGCTTGCATATTTAATGATCTTTGCTGCATCTCTGTGCAACAGTATGTTTCATTGGTAAATCCAGATACTAGTGTGTACTGTGGCATCCTGCGCGATGCTTATGAAGCATTTGCTATGTACTGCTTTGGAAGATATATTACTGCTTGTTTAGGTGAGCTGTTTTCTGAGACATTCTAACATTCATTTCCACTCTCATGGTTTGTTACTTACGCTTATACATTTGGTTAAATAATGGGTTTACAGTCTACTCTTTATGCAATAAATCAGTCATGAGTTTTTGCTGTTGCTATGAGGTATCAATCTTTATCCCCCTTTGAGGCCACATGGGGATGGAATACACTAGAATGATGCAGGTAGTTGGGTTATTTGTCGTTTGTGGCCTATCTAACCCCACGGAACTTTAGCAACAACTAGCTAGACATTACTGTGATGTGCCCTCAATTTGGGCAGAATTTTGGCTGCACGACCAAATACTCATGGGCTTCCAACATTTTTTACAAACCAAGCAACACCAAAATGTGTTAGACATTATGGCAACGACCAAACAGACCCTTGCTCTTGGAATGAGGCACAATTTCATTTATCGTGCCTTACGTGTAATATCAGAGCTCCATAACTGGATACTGGCTTTGCAAGTACACATCTAGTGTATATTTATTCCAAAATAATTGGCACTATTGTTCATTTGTTCCATAGGGTATGGAAGGGCATTCACCATTATGGTTCCCTGGATTCCTGAGATAACATTATTGTTGTTATCAGCGGTTCAATTTCAATGTAATAAAAAGGGACATCTGTGTAACTAGTAAGAAATGTTGCATTTTACATTACAACACTATTTATATTATCCCATTAGTTCCTTATTTATACATGGAAAGTAGCATTAACATGATGAAGAATCTATATGATGCCAGTTCCTTAATTATTTGGAAGCTTTCCATTTGGTGTTCTCAGTTCTACTGTCATCTAGTTTGAAAAATGTATATGTTTTGTATTATTGGAATAGCTTGCATGTTTTTTTTCAATATCCATCTTCTCATTTGTGCGGCTTCATTGTTTATTGCATTTCTGAATATAGGCGGTGAAGATAGAACAATTGCATTTTTGAAGAGGGAGGGTGGTGAAGATTCTGGTGAACCTCTTTTGCATCATGCCTCTGAAAAGGGGATCATACACCATCATTTTCCTGTGAATTACATATTGAAACCATGGAGAGTGGGTGTGCAGTTTTACCATATTATCAAATTTGGTATATTTCAATATGTATGACCACTTGTCCAGCTAGTTGAAATTGAATCTTTTGAGATTTGAGAGCTACTTGGTTAAGTGGTTTGTACTTGTGCAGGTGATTATAAAGACACTCACGGCTAGCCTATCCCTGATTCTTCAATCTTTTGGTGCATATTGTGAGGGAGAATTCAATTTGAGATGTGGGTAAGATAATTTCTTGTTTTCATTGCTTCTCAAGTTCAACAGAGCAAAACAACATTCACTTTTATAAGTTGAATTTAGCTTGGATTTTTTAGATAGTGCAGATAGACTGATAATTACATAGAAGCGTAATGGAATCTTGATGAGTCTATTATTGGTGTGAGATGAGATGTGATCACCTGTTATTTACCACCAGAACATATTACACGTGCTGATGTGCACATATGGCAGTCCACTACTCCACTTATTTCCTGTGATGTATAAATGTTCACATCACTACTTATGAATGTATTATTTTCTGCTTGCTTATTCCCTTGTTTCATCTGCATTACTTTTGTTCACTAATTTATACTGCAGATACCCTTACTTTGCTGCTGTCCTGAACTTCAGTCAATATTGGGCCCTATACTGTTTAGTGGCATGGTACATGGGTACTAAGGACGAATTGTCACATATAAAGCCATTGGCTAAGTTTCTTTCATTCAAATCTATAGTATTTTTGACTTGGTGGCAAGGTGTTATGATTGCTATCATGTATTCTTTGGGCTTGGTTAGAAGTCCGTTGGCACAGAGTTTGGAATTAAAAACAAGTATTCAAGATTTCATCATCTGTATAGAGGTACCTCACCTCTTCAAGTTAGACAGGGTTCCAAAGAAATGCATTTTTTTCTCTGCAGCAGTTCTCATATATGGCTTCCTGACATTGCACCTTTTTTCCAGCACAGATGGGTATTGCTTCAGTTGTTCACCTATATGTGTTCCCTGCGAAGCCCTATGCGTTATTAGGTAACCACCATTCACCTGGAAACATTTCAGTACTCGGTGACTACGCCTCCTCTGACCCTGTGGACCCTGATGAGATAAAAGATATTAGTCGGCCTACCAAATTGAGGCTTCCACAGTTGGAACCAGATGAGATAATTGTGACAAATATTAAAGAGAGCGTTCGAGACTTTGTAATTGGCAGTGGAGAATATGTGAGTCCTTGCAAACTACTGTTTCCAAGATTTAGATCTGCTATATTCTTGTTTACACTTCATGAGAATTTGTACGGAGAACTCTTCTTATACCACTGTTGTCATCCCTGCGGGGCAAGGCTCAACTTACTCTGCTTCAGCTATTTTCCAATATGTTTATTATGTTTTCTGTTTTTTCTCTCTTTAGGTGATAAAGGATCTTAAATTCACGGTGAACCAAGCAGTACGGCCAGTGGAGAAGCGCTTCGACAAATTAATGAAGAAGAGGATCAAGTTTACGAAAAGCCGAGATGACAATTGGGTGAGTGCCTCCACACCAGAGAGAGCAATCCTTGGAATCGACGATCCTCTTCTATGCGGGAGCGCTAGTGACAGTGGGATGAGTAGAGGAAAACGGCATCGCAGAGACATAAGCTCAGGTGGTGTTGTGGACAGTTGGGAAGGCAGCGACCAGACATCAGATGGGTATGTCATTCGGGGACGCCGTTGGGAAATCAAAAAATCATGATTTTGTTCTTCCTCTGCGAAGCATTATGGACAATGGACTGTTGAACTATTGAACCTGACGATACAGTAGTTCGGATGGTGAGCTGGGTCACTGACCCGCCGGTAAATTTTGGTACCTAGCGCAGCGCAGAGCTCCCGTACACTGCTGAGCTGCATGTGCCATGTGTGATAGATATTGTACAGGAAAAATTCCACTACTTGTGCATTTCTTTTCAGGAGCCTAGCGTGATTGAGCTCCCTTCGAAAAGGCAACATCCTGTAATAGAACACAATTCTCTCCATAATTTCATGACACGACTTGGAGATTGCCTAGTGGAAGACATTCCCTGTAACTTATCCTAAAAGCACCTTCAGAAAAGTCAAAATTTGTAACACAAACCATTATGTGATATATTATGCTCGAGAAAATTTTAGACGAGTACTTGACTCGTGTAAAGGGGAAAACAGAGGGACAAGGCGAGTGCGGCCTGGCCTTGAACCGAAGAACAAAAAGCCCAGGCAACCGGCAAGCGGGTGCCAAACTGCCAATGCAGGCAACCAGGGTCCAGGGCTGCCTCGGAGCGCCCATGAGGCAGCAGCGGCATCACCCTCGGGGACGACTGACGAGGAGAAACCGGACGCGCCGCCGCCGCGCTTGACGTGACGCACTTCCCGTCCATGTGAAAGCGCTGACGGGACTATGGGTGGCAATGCACCGGCTGGGATCCGTCTATGGGATTGGATTCGGGTACAGATCCACCAAGTCGAGGTTCCGTATTATATCAGGTTCTAGTCCATAATTTATGGACACGGATCTTCACGGGTCTCCGACCCAATAGAAAAAGGCCTAATAGAAACCCTATTAGCATACTTCTTTCTTTTGTATCCCCTATGTCAGTGCGTCCCTTGCTCGTCTTCCTCTCTGTTGATTGTGCTGCCCATTCCTGCACTCCTACAAGCAAACACATTCATCGGAAAGGGAAAGAAATTATAGATAGTCATTCAACATTTTAGTCTATTCAGAATTGAGTTTGGAAAATTTGTAAATTAGAGAACAAATTATATTTTAACCTTATTTTAGTGATATTGACCGATTTAGTTGAGTTATGAAAGGACTCAAAAAATTATGAAATATCTATTTCTTCAAAATTGTCTGTGAAAACTATGTCTAACTATTCATATTTCTTCAAACTTGTCAAAAAACTTTAAACTCAGTTTATAAATCAAGTAGTTTTATTTCTTGAATACTTCAAACTCATTTTTTTTATTGTCATCATTAATTCATCAATTTTATTTTAAAAGTGAAATTTCTATAGAAAGACGTGCAACAATACGAGAGAATAAATAATAGACAAATTGCTCAATAAAAACCTTATTATTGTTGGTACAACAAATGATCAAGTTTTAGCTATTAGTTCTACTGATGTCATATGAAAAGGTGCTACTAAAATTGAGTAATTGAAATCGTACATGTTCTTTTAACTGAAATCCAAAATACTGAATAACTTGTTGACAGCCAGCCACTTCTTTGCCCTTCTCCTCAACGCCTCAGTCCGGTTGCACCTGTTAACTTGCTCCCTTGCGACTTCTCCCCTCCTTTGCCCTTCTCCTCGACGGTCGATGGCTAGTGCGGTAGTACCCATGCTCTTTTCCTCGGTGGACGACACCCCTTCCCTTGAGGTATTTCCCTTGTGCCCGTTAGCCGTCAGACCGCACCGTCGTGCCCACCGACCATCAAACCACGCCATCCCCGCTGAACACACCACCTGTCCCCATCCCCGCTAGAGTGACATACCAAGTGAGAAACCAAGGGTTGGTTTCAGTGTTTGTGATGAGTGATTGACAGGTTTTTTACCCTCTGTTCGAAGGGGTACCTCCGAAGGGTGTTCGGAGGTGGTTTCACCGAAGTGTGTTCGGTGGTTGGTTGCTGCAGCTGTTGCAGCGGAGTGTGCGTGTCGGAGGGGTCCGACAGTACACGATGACTGGGTGTGTACCGAAGGCTTCGGTACTTTGGGCGGTACACCGGAGTGTGTACCGGAGGTTGCTAACCCGGAGAGGTCTCCGGAGTACTGGATACACTTGTTTGCTTGTCTGTGGTGCGCAGGGACTTCGGAGGCGACAGACAGGTTCGTAGCAGGTGAACCTGGGTCAAGCGGGAGGCTTGATGCCAGGGGAGCGGGGAGCTCCGTCACGGTGGCTGCGAAGGGGTCCGGGTCGGTCCTCGGGTCGAGGCGTGCCAGGTGAAGGCAGAGAGTGCGGAGCGTGGCTCCGGGTGAAGGTGCTCCGAGACAAAGTCCTCAGAGGTGAGGCACTTCGAAGGTACTCCGAATGGAGTGACTTCGAAGTTGGTTGGAACAAGTCCTCTACAGAGGCAAGGAGTTCGAAGTGTGCTCCGGAAGGAGACATTCGAAGGGTACCCGACGAAGGTCTCAGAAGTCGAGGTGCATCGAAGGCATGGTCCGGGTGAGGCTCGTCGAGGAGTGTGCTCGGGGAGAGACACTACGACGAAGTGCTCATGGAATGCTTCATGCGGAGGCCTTGGACGAAGGAGGGACTTCGAAGGGTGGTACTCCGAAGGTGGGGCTTCGGAGTGTGGTTGTCTTGTGGTACTTCGGCCTACATGGCTTCGGTACACGGACTGACGGAGTTCGAGCTGGGCGGAAGCTGCGAAGCCGTGGTGGTCCACTTCGGAGGTGTTGGTGCGAAGGCCCAAGGGCTTTGACGGCTTCGGCTCAAAACCGTCACTGTATCGGAGGCTATCTTCGGCGAAGCAAAGGCCACCAGGCTCAAGGCTTCTCGCCGAAGCTACCGCACCCCTCGCGTGCGAAGGGAGGCTCCAGAAGGTCAAAGACTGTAAAGGCTGACACTGTCTGCTCTGCAAAAAGCTGACGCTGTCCCCTCTGCAAAGCTGACAGAGAAGCCTCCAGAATAAAGTTGGACTACCTTTTGTACCCCTCTGTTCTGTAGAGACAAAACTGGTGTAAACCCTAGGGGTAAAGTAGTCATTTCACTTGGGTGAACTGTGGGCTATAAATATGGGGGCTCGGTAGGTAACATTTAACACTTTGAGCATTTACTGTTGAGCTCCTGTAGCCACACACTTCGTTGTATTTCATCCAGAGAGTTCATTTTCTGTGTTCCTTGTTCAAGCGGCGAAGCCCTGCTTATGTGTGCTTTTTGCTTGAACTCGCTTTACATACCTCGCTAGTTATAGTGCACCGAAGCCTGTCTAGGCGAAGGGTGTTTTGTGTGAAGTGTGTTTTTCAGTGTGCGTTCGCTCTGTGTAACAGGAGGCGAGACCTCGCTGCTTACTAGCGAAGCCCTAATCGAAGCCCGTGTTTTTATCGTGTCTAAGACCTTAGCGAAGTCTGTTAGTGTGCGTTAGGACCTTCCTGTACGAAGCCCAGCAACAGTTGCTGCTGCCAAGTACTTGGTCGAAGTCCTCAGTGGGGTGTCCACTCTTGCGAAGGGTGAAGTGCGAAGCCTGCTCGAAGGACCCTGTGTGCGGAGCCTGCACTGACTTAGCAGAGTAGAGTTTCGAGGGTTGTAAGTGGAGCGAAGTCTTCTTGGCTTCGAACTTTTGCTCCTGCGAAGCCTGTGTTCGGAGCTGTCAAAAACACCTCCGAACCAGACCTTCGAAGGTAGTGTTCGAAGCCTGTTCTGCAGAAGACGGAACTAAAACCGAAGGCTAGTTTTTAGCCTGAAATTTTAAAAGATCCCATTCACCCCCCTCTGGTTGCCGTATCAGCTATTTGTGCAGGCACCTGGTGAATCTATAGATGCCATGTTTTCACGTTTCGATGCTATAGTGAGTAACTTGCGGTCCAACGGGACGCTTGCTTACAGTGATCATGATAGGGCTATCAAGCTTCTCTATGCTCTTGACCGTAGCATATGGGAAGTAAAGATATCCAACATTGAGGAGTCTGCAGGTTATGACACTTTGACCTGTGATGAGCTCTTCAGCAAGCTGAAGTCCACAGAGATTGCCAAGGCATCTCTTGCAGTGCACAGAAGCTCTTTGCCACAACCATTGGCATTGGTTTCTAGCACTAGCCGTGGCACCACTGCAGAACCAAGCACATCTGGCACTTGTGTTTTTGCAGATGGTTTTGCTTTGTCCTCCCTGGTCTCTGTCACAAAGGAGCAGGTGGACACTCTAGATGATGATGAGCTTGCTCTCATTGCCCGGAGGTTCACCCGTTTTCATCATGAGAGACGGGATCAGAGGAGAAGTGGTTTTAGTGGTTGTTTTGAGTGTGGCGACACTTCTCACATCAAGGCTAATTGCCCCAAGCTCAAAAAGAGAGATGAGAGTGAGCGCCCTAAATACCACAAAAAGGAGAGGAAGCCTTTTGTGAAGGGCAAGCGCGACAAGGTGGCTAAGAGAGTAGCCAAAGCCGCTTCCAGAGCATTCGTTGCTGCTCTCAGCGACATCGACACTTCCTCAACTGAGGAGTCGAGCTCTGAGGAGGAGGAGTCCCCAAGGAAGGAGGACAAGAATGTAGGACCGAAAGTAGCGACCAGAGGGGGGGTTAATGGGCGCCTTAAAAATTCTTTCGAATCTATGGCCTGTTCCCAATACCCAACGCACCTCAAAAGACTAAGCAGCAGAAAATAAACAGATAGCCTAAGTCTAAAAGGTATCTAGCCTAGAAGCAGCTGATGACAAACAGAAGACTATCAAAGCAGTGCTAATAGATAGATAAACAGTATACACAAGACTAGGCAAGACAAACTTCTCAGAAAAACAATCTTGGTGCACTATGAGTGAGAAGAGAAGTTACCTGTTCAAATCTGTCTCCTGTTCGGAACTAGGCGAAGCCTGCTTCGCAGATCGAAGCCTACTTCGCTGGCCGAGGCCTGCTTCAGAGGTCGAGGCCTACTTCGCAGATCGAAGACTGGTTCGGAGGAGGTAGTCAAAGTCTGTCGTAGGAGTTGTGAAAATGCCGAAGGTATGTTTAGGTCTAGCTAAGTTCGAAGTGACAAGAATTGAAGTATGCTTCGAAGCGAAGTATGACAAAGTCGGAGCCTGCTTCGAAGTATGTACTTCAAAGGCAAGAATTCGAAAAAGACTTCGAACCAAGTACTTCGAAGCTAAACCTTCGAA
Organism: Zizania palustris; assembly: GCA_019279435.1. NCBI lineage: Eukaryota > Viridiplantae > Streptophyta > Magnoliopsida > Poales > Poaceae > Zizania > Zizania palustris. The sequence continues at coordinate 43,906,723 of JAAALK010000287.1, forward strand.
CAAAAATACTTCGAACACACCACACAGACGGACTACCTTCGAACAAAGAAGCGAAGCCTGTCACACGACAGAGAAACCAAACTCGAAGCCTACACTCTACCTTCGAAAAGAGTGACCTTCGAAAAGAGAAGCGAAGCCTGACACGCGACAGAGAAATCAAAACGAAGTCTATCAGGAGATTAGCTTCGAAGCTAACTTCGAAGCCTGACGAAGTATCGACTTCGAACAGCTCGTGACTGAGAACACCTTCGCAAGGTCTATCGAAGTATGTGACGCTGACAGAGTGCAAAGTGTTCTGCGAAGCTAGAGACACAGCACAAAAAATGAAGCCGAGGTTCAAGCGAAGCCTTCGAAGATGTTAGATCGAAGCCTTCCTCACGGAGCTGAGGGGCTTCGAACAGAGAAGGTGGCTTCGCCAGGAAACAGTCAGAAAAGGTACTCAGCCCTGACAACCTCGATCAGAAAGCTACGCAGAAAAGTAAAAAGCTGGCGCTAGTGTACTGTTGCTACAGTATAGTAGTACTACTTGCAACAGCAAAAACTAGTAATACTTACGTGAAGAACACAAGCAACAGAAGCTTCCGAAGCCTCAAAATGCATGGAAAAACTTGTTGTGCAAGTGAAATGGATCCATTAAAACACTGCAGAGGGTGCACACGATTTGAGGACAGAAACTTCACTGCAACAAAGAATGCATGGCAATAAACAGGGGCAACAATTTCTGGCTGCGCAAGAATGAACAGGAGAGAAGAGAGGCAAAGCAAGAGACAAAAATGACCCAAAAGAGTAGTATTGATTTCAGCAAGAGGGGTACACAAACCCTAGGGATTAGGGTCCTATTTATAGGCTCCCAACACTAGGAATATTCCACTTGCCCCTTAGGGTTTTTACAGACGCAAGAATAAAGGAAAAGACTCTACTGCCCTTAGGTATTTTTACAGACACGACTGACTGACTGTGGGCCTAGAGTTACAGATGACTTATCCGGAAGCTAAGTTTTTGTAGCGACTACGGCTTCTCTTCTGGACAGTCGGATACAGGATCAACAGTTGTCAGTTTTTCACCGAAACTGACAAAGCCTCCACCGACTTTGCACCAGGTACCCGGATTGGGCCGGCCCGACTCCGCAGCTCTCTCAGCCCGGCAATCGCTCACCGCCCGTGTACCTGAGTCAGTCCTGGTCAACAACCCAGTGGGTCTTCTACTGCTTCTGGCCCATGTACCTGGATTGGGCCAGCCCGACTTCGCAGCCTCCTCTGCCCGACAGTCGCTTGCTGCCCGTGTACCTGAGTCACACGCGACCCATGAAACAGCAGATCTCATCTTCTTTTGTCCTCTTTGACTATCGTTGACAATGACTCATCACTTCTGGAGTCATGAGGCCCAAGCTATTCAGCATGGCTCCTCAATCTCCCCCTTGATGAGTGCATTGTCAACACTCCTCTTCTTCAGCTCTTCAGCACCTGCGAGCAAATGTGGAAACACGAAAACAAAACATAAGAAAACAAAGAAGAAGAAAAATAAGGTAAAAGTTTAACCCTAACGACCAAAAGCCGAACAAAAGCAAGAAGCGGTCATTATGGTTAACCAAAACGTAAAAGCTCAAAATGAGTGCAATTCCAGAACAACAAGGATATCAACAGAGTAAAAACTCCCCCTTAAACTCTGATCCCAAATTTTCTCCCCCTTGTTGACAAGTGAACTCATCAAGCACTCAATAGAGACACAGACTCCCCCTGAAGTGCAACTCCCCCTCAAAATATGCATTGAATTCGACTGGAGTGCATAAGGAGTGTAGAAGGCATGCTTCTCAAATATGATTGACTGCAATTACAGCATCTAACACGTATAGCAAAAGAGATACTGTCTAAAACACATAGCATGATCAGTGCAACAGATGATATCTAAAGGAAGTCATTAGCACGCATTTTTCAGTTTTGGCAAACAAAAAGCATCACCACATCTTCCAGTAAAACTTAGCAAGGTAAAACATGAGATGCAAAAGCTAACTGATATTTACCAAGATAAGCTTTGTTCAGAAACAAAGTGCTTCAGCAAACTTGTTATCATTTCAATTTTCAAGCTTTTTCTTTTTCCTTTTTCATTTTTGCCAGGGGTTATTTGCATGTCAAACCTTATGCTGACCGACCAAGTCAAGCCTAGGCCAGATCTGGACCATCAGAAGCTTAAGACATTGGTCTTGGCATACACTACACTGTCCTAGTTCATACCAAAGTGCTATGGTATGTAGTCCAGAACAAATGTAATGCGACAAAGCAAACCCACCTGGATCTTTTCAAGTTATGCACAAAAAGGCATGGAATTTTCATTATTATCGAATTTTCATCATATTTATAGTACATTTCCATGTTGAAAGCATACAGATGTCCAAGTTGCATATTTGCATCTAAGTCAGAAACTAGCTACAAGGCATGTAACAGATAGCAAGAACATTCAGCCTACACATGCTAGTTACCAGAAGCAATGGTGATCATTTTTCAATTTTAAATCATAAAAAGCCATGCTTATGACCGGTATCAGACATATCAAGCGAACTGAATCAAAGCATGATCAATGACAAGTATTCAAAAGCATGTACCTGCTAGAATGAGTAAAGCAGTTCAATCATATAACAGAAGCAGCTCTGAAGTATGATATGTGAATATGCAAGGTATGAACACACACAAAAAAGACTCAAGAAAAGGGTAAAGAAGAAAGAAAACTGATGCAGAATATCCTAAAAAGGATACACAACACCCAAATCCCCTCGTAAACGCTCGAATGTAGACTGATCTAGGGGTTTGGTGAAAATATCAGCCAACTGATGATGGGTATCAACATGAACAAGGTCAATGACACCTTTCTCATATTGATCCCGCAAGAAGTGAAAGCGCACATCAATATGTTTGGTTTTTGAATGGAGACACGGGTTTTTCCCTACACTAATAGCACTGGTGCTGTCGCAAAACAATGGAACTCTGGTAGGAAAGAACAACCCAAAATATCGTAGAGTGGAAATCATCCAAACCAACTGTGAGCAGCAGCTAGCAGCAGCTACGTACTCAGCCTCTGTGGTCGAAAGAGCAACTCCAGATTGCTTTCGAGAAGACCAAGAGACAAGAGAAGAACCAAGAAACTGGCAAGTACCAGAAGTCGACTTGCGATCCAACCGGCACCCACCAAAGTCAGCGTCCGAAAAGCCAGATAAATCAAGAGATGATGATGCTGAATAGTAAAGACCAAGATCAGGCGCATAGGTAAGATACCTGAAGATACGCTTGACAGCTTGCCGATGAGACGCGCGTGGTGAAGACTGGAAGCGCGCGCATAGTCCCACGGCGAACTGTATATCTGGCCTCGTTGCCGTCAAGTACAGCAGCGAACCGATCATCCGTCGAAACTCTCTCTCATTGACCTTGACGCCGCTTTCGTCCTTGTCCAGACCCCCAGAAGTGCCCATCGGGGTCATCTGCGGCTTCAATTCACCACCAAAGTCAAATTTCTTTAACATATCATGAGTGTACTTACCTTGGTGGATGAAGGTGTCGTCCTTGGTCTGCTTGATCTGAAGCCCTAAGAAGTACTTGAGCTCACCCATGAGGCTCATCTCAAACTCACTGTGCATCTTCTCAGAAAACTTGGACACAAGATCATTAGTAGTACCGCCAAAGATAATATCGTCCACGTAAATCTGAGCGACTAAGAAATCTGAAGCAACTCTGAGCAAAAAGAGAGTTTTGTCCACAGAACCCATCACAAAGCCTTTCCCCAACAAAAATTGCTTTAAACCGGTCATACCAAGCCCTGGGGGCTTGCTTTAACCCGTATAAAGCTTTTTGCAATTTAAAAACATGTCGAGGAAACTTAGGGTTCTCAAAACCGGGGGGTTGCCTAACATAAACCTCATCTTCTATGTACCCGTTCAGAAAAGCACTCTTAACATCCATTTGAAAAAGCTTAAAACCCTTCGAAATGGCAAAAGCTAGAAGAATACGAATGGACTCAAGACGGGCAACAGGAGCGAAGGTTTCTTCAAAGTCAATACCTTCCTTCTGGCAATAACCCTGGGCAACTAGTCGAGCCTTGTTGCGCACCAGAACCCCATCTTCACCTTGTTTGTTCTTGAATACCCACTTGGTGCCTATGGGGTTGCATTCTGGTGGCAGCTCAACTAGTGTCCAAACCCGATTACGGACAAAATTCTCAAGCTCTTCTTGCATAGCATTAATCCAATTAGAATCAGAAAGAGCATGAGAAACGTCTCTGGGCTCAAAAGATGCAACAAACGCAGATTCAGCAAACACAGCAAGAGAGGCAGAAGAACGCAAAGTTCTCTCAGTCAAATCACCAATGATGAGCTCTGAGGGGTGATCACGCTGAACTGCTCGGGTTCCCTGGTGATCCGAAGTCACCTCACCGGAGTCAGCAGCTGGCACCTCTGGACTCGACTAAGGGGGCTCGATCGTAGTGGAAGAAGTGATCAGAGGTCCGCCCTCATCCTCAGTCGAAGTTTCAGAAGGTGTGGGCTCTGCGGGGGATGCAGAAGGCCCACCCTCATCAGCAGCTGGAGTATCCTCATCTTCCTCGAAGATGGATTCTCCGAGCTCATCATCACCAGAAAGCTCAAAAGAAGGAGTCAAAGAAGGCAAGGACTCATCAAATGAAACCTCACAAGTCTCGACAAGCAGCTGGGATTCAAGGTTCCAAACACGAAAACCTCGAGAATGCAAAGCGTAGCCAAGAAAAACACCATCCCAGCAACGAGACTCAAACTTGTCCAAGTGCCCTCCCTTCTTGAGCACAAAGCACTTGCAGCCAAACGCTCGCAAGTGGCTCACCTTGGGCTGTCTGCCAAACCGCAGTTCATATGATGTCTTACCAAGGTAAGCTCTAAGAAATATGCGGTTGGCCAGATAGCAAGCCGTGTTCATGGCTTCAGCCCAAAAACGCCTAGGAGTCCTGTGCTCATCGAGCATCGTCCTGGCCATCTCGACTAGCGTGCGGTTCTTTCGTTCCACAACGCCGTTCTGTGGGGGAGTGTAAGGAGAAGAAAACTGATGGTCCAGACCCTGATCACTACAGAAGCTGACGAACTGAGAGTTCTTGAACTCAGAGCCGTTGTCAGAGTGAATTGCTCGTATCCGACCATTGTTCTCATTCTTCAGCTTCAAAATCAGGTCATGAACAAATTGAAAAGTTTCATCCTTAGACTCCAAAAAGAAAACCCACGAGAATCGAGAAAAGTCGTCAACAATTACAAGTGCATACCACTTCCCACCGACTGAGCGTACCCGGGCTGGACCTACAGTGTCCAAATGTAAAAGCTCGCCCGGATACGAAGTCATCACCTGAGTCACAGGTGAGTGAGAGGCGGCAACCATTTTCCCATGACGACAGGGATGACAAACTAGATCCTTCTCCATCTTAAGCTTGGGCAATCCTCGGATGAGGTCCATAGAGCTTAACCTGACTAGCAGATCAAAAATCAAGTGACCTAACCTCCTACAAACAGCGAGAAGGGCCAAAAGAACAAGAGAAGTCAATTCGAAAAACTTTGCCGAAAGTTAAAATCTGACAAATCAAAGACCCTCTAGAATCAACCACAGAAGAATTGCCCTTCTTAAAACGCACTTCCAAACTATCCTCAAGAAGTTGCGAAACAGAAATCAAATTGAAGTTCAAATTTTTAACCAAAGCAACATTCTTCAAAGAGAAATGATCTGAAATGCGAATTGAGCCAATGCCACTTACTTTCCCTTGACCGCTGTTCCCAAACGTGATGTATTCTTTGGAGCTCGGGGGAGTGAGACTGGAGAACCATCTGCGATGTCCCGTCATGTGGCGAGAGCATCCTGAGTCCATGATCCAAACATCCTCCAGTCCCCGGTCCTGCACAATCAGTGTCTGTAAGTGGGAGCAAATGGTCCGGCACCAGGTTTAGCAAAAGAGCTAAACCAGTGTCGAGCCATCTGCTCAAAAGATGGAAAGCGAAAACCATCAAAAGAGTTTGGACCAAATCGTGGCTCAAAGCACGGTCCTCGGTTCTGCCTAACCCTGCGGCCACGAGGTCCAGGACCATAGCCAATACGGTCTGGAGCTCTGCCGGAACGAACACCACCATCTGGAGCACGAGCATGAAAGTCGTCTCCTCTACCACCACCTACACGACGCGGCCTGGCCTCCAGCCTCTCCCCGCGTCGAGGAACTCTCAGTCTACCACCCTGCTGGTAGAACTGATCCTGACCACCACGAGCACGCTCTGCTCTCTCAACCCGCTTCCTCCTGAAGCAAAAATCCGCAAGATGCCCGTCTCTTTGACAGTACTCACAATGATAGGTAGGCTTCTTGGGATATGGTTGAGGCTTGGGGTTCTTGGGCTTAGTGGTGATTGGTGTTGTCTTCTTGGGCTGAGAGGGTCCAGGAAGAGAGTCTAGAGAAGAGTGGAGGTGTTTGGGCTTAGGAACCCAGATAGGCTTCTTGGGTGGAGCTTTGGGTGGTTCATGAATCACTCCATCCTTGGGCTGACAAGCCTGGGAGGTCTCAGTGGAGTGTGTCTTGGGGTATCTCTGCTCAGGATTCATTTTACTCCACTCCACTGCCCGGCTAATGGCACTCTCAAAGTCAGCCTTGGTGTAGGTGTAACCTACCCCAAACCCATCCTGCCTCTTGAACTGCTGGATCATCATGCCAAGCTGTGGCTCTCTGGCACTGATCCAACTCAGGATAGAACGGAGGTAAAAGTTCTCATTCTGAGAATCTGCTAGCTCCTCTCTCAAGGAAGCTAGAACCTCCACCTGAGACAAGCAGGTCTCACACTCACTCTCTACTTGGACAGACTTTTCGGCTTTCAGCTTGATTAACTCCATTCTAAGAGACAGACAGTTCTCACAAACAGTGGGTGGAACTGACAGTGTCTCAAGCTCTAGCCTAGTCTGGGCAAGCTCAGCTCTCAACCTCTCCAAATCACCCAAATGTTCATTACCCTTAGATTTCAGCTCAGCTAAGGCAGCTAGATGAGATGGGCAATCAATACAGGGTGCGACGACAGTGGCTTGAGCATCTTTCAGCTCCAGCTGAGCGCTTTCAAGCTCAGTGGCCAAAGCGTCCCTTTCATCAACCCTTTCTGTGTACCTGGACTTCAGAGTCGACAGGTCACACAGAAGCACCTCACACTTCGGGCACTCACTGCTATCACCCAAGCAAGGGGAAGAAGATAGACTCTCAATTCTGCTGTTGGCCACGGCAAGCTCACTCTCTAACTCGTCTATCCTCTTCTTAGCCCCCCTAAGCAGTTTTTCCCGATACTTTAACTCCTGACGATTGCTCTCAAGTAAATCAACAATTTCTCGCTCGTAAGATGATACCTTGTTGTCGTCGTCGTCGGAGTCGTCGGAGGAGCTCTTTTCTTCCCTATCCCCAAGAGCCATTGAACAGAAGCTCTTGCGGGATCTTCGGCGCTGGTGTGAGCGGCTCTTCGGCTTGTCTCCGAAGGCCATGAAGCAGAGGCCCGCTGGATCGTCCTTGTCCTTCCCCTTCCTGATGGCGATCTCCTCATCGCTTGAGCTCGATGAAGAGGAAGAAGACGTGGATCGCTTGGAGTAGCTCTTCTCCATCTCGGCGAAGAAGGCCTTGTCGCGCTTCTTGTTCTCTCGTCGGTAGTCCTTCAGGGCCTTCTTGAAGAAACGAGTCTTCGACTTGCCCTTGTTGAAGGATGAGCTCTCGTGCTTGCCGGAGTCATGGAAGCTGCCACCGGTGCCCTTCTTGTATCCATTGCGCTTGGGGCAGTCGGCGATGAAGTGTCCTGGATCACCACACTCAAAGCATCCGGATTTTGTGCCGTGTCTCTTGAACATCCTCTTATCATAGACACGACGCACCCGGTTGTTAAAAAGACACAAATCATCATCTCCCAATAACTCAAGCTGGTCCTCAGTGATAGACATCAAAGAGAACCCAGCACAGCTCACAGCAGAGTGATCAATAGAAGGTGTAGCAAGGGCCAGGGATTTTGATCCAGAACCAGTGAGATTTGATCTCAACTGGATATCTACCTCAGTGGCCTTCAGCTTGCTAAATAACTCAGAAATGGTCAAGGTATCGTAAGAAGTGCTCTCAATGATAGAGGATACCTTGATCTCCCAGATCTTTGGGTCCAAGGTATGGAGAACCTTGAGCGCCTGCTCGTGATCTGAGACTAACTGAGCACCCTCAGCCTTGTTGTCCCGAAGCTTGTTTATGATCGACTGAAAACGACCAAACAAAGCCTCAACAGATTCACCCGGCTTATGTGTGAAATTCTCATATTCACGTCGGTAGGTCTGATAGAGCCGAGCCTTGACCTGTGATGTCCCCTCATGGTGTGCCTTGAGGGTAGCCCAGATCTCTCTCGCAGTGGAGAGATGACTCACACGCTCAAACTCAGTGGGACCTAAACCAGAAAACAGAATGTTCACAGCCTTACTGTTGCTCAGATGCTGAGCAATGATACCAGCAGTACCATGCTCAGCGACTGGCAAAATGACAAACGTGGTGTGAACGCAAATGTCCCAAATGTCCGAACCCTGGCTCATGAGATAGGCTCGCATGTGAGTCTTCTAATAATTATAGCCATAGGCTTCCAAGAACGGGACCTTACCAGGAGACGTCATGGTCACTACTGGGGTTTAGAACCGGTTAAGGTATGGAAAAACCCTAACCTCGCTCTGATACCACTTGTAGGACCGAAAGTAGCGACCAGAGGGGGGGTGAATGGGCGCCTTAAAAATTCTTTCGAATCTATGGCCTGTTCCCAATACCCAACGCACCTCAAAAGACTAAGCAGCAGAAAATAAACAGATAGCCTAAGTCTAAAAGGTATCTAGCCTAGAAGCAGCTGATGACAAACAGAAGACTATCAAAGCAGTGCTAATAGATAGATAAACAGTATACACAAGACTAGGCAAGACAAACTTCTCAGAAAAACAATCTTGGTGCACTATGAGTGAGAAGAGAAGTTACCTGTTCAAATCTGTCTCCTGTTCGGAACTAGGCGAAGCCTGCTTCGCAGATCGAAGCCTACTTCGCTGGCCGAGGCCTGCTTCGGAGGTCGAGGCCTACTTCGCAGATCGAAGACTGGTTCGGAGGAGGTAGTCAAAGTCTGTCGTAGGAGTTGTGAAAATGCCGAAGGTATGTTTAGGTCTAGCTAAGTTCGAAGTGACAAGAATCGAAGTATGCTTCGAAACGAAGTATGACAAAGTCGGAGCCTGCTTCGAAGTATGTACTTCGAAGGCAAGACTTCGAACACAGCTTCGAACCAATTACTTCGAAGCTAAACCTTCGAACAAAAAAACTTCGAACACACCACACAGACGGACTACCTTCGAACAAAGAAGCGAAGCCTGTCACACGACAGAGAAACCAAACTCGAAGCCTACACTCTACCTTCGAAAAGAGTGACCTTCGAAAAGAGAAGCGAAGCCTGACACGCGACAGAGAAATCAAAACGAAGTCTATCAGGAGATTAGCTTCGAAGCTAACTTCGAAGCCTGACGAAGTATCGACTTCGAACAGCTCGTGACTGAGAACACCTTCGCAAGGTCTATCGAAGTATGTGACGCTGACAGAGTGCAAAGTGTTTTGCGAAGCTAGAGACACAGCACAAAAAATGAAGCCGAGGTTCAAGCGAAGCCTTCGAAGATGTTAGATCGAAGCCTTCCTCACGGAGCTGAGGGGCTTCGAACAGAGAAGGTGGCTTCGCCAAGAAACAGTCAGAAAAGGTACTCAGCCCTGACAACCTCGATCAGAAAGCTACGCAGAAAAGTAAAAAGCTGGCGCTAGTGTACTGTTGCTACAGTGTAGTAGTACTACTTGCAACAGCAAAAACTAGTACTACTTACGTGAAGAACACAAGCAACAGAAGCTTCCGAAGCCTCAAAATGCATGGAAAAACTTGTTGTGCAAGTGAAATGGATCCATTAAAACACTGCAGAGGGTGCACACGATATGAGGACAGAAACTTCACTTCAACAAAGAATGCATGGCAATAAACTGGGGCAACAATTTCTGGCTGCGCAAGAATGAACAGGAGAGAAGAGAGGCAAAGCAAGAGACAAAAATGACCCAAAAGAGTAGTATTGATTTCAGCAAGAGGGGTACACAAACCCTAGGGATTGGGGTCCTATTTATAGGCTCCCAACACTAGGAATATTCCACCTGCCCCTTAGGGTTTTTACAGACGCAAGAATAAAGGAAAAGACTCTACTGCCCTTAGGTATTTTTACAGACACGACTGACTGACTGTGGGCCGAGAGTTACAGATGACTTATCCGGAAGCTAAGTTTTCGTAGCGACTATGGCTTCTCTTCTGGACAGTCGGATACATGATCAACGGTTGTCAGTTTTTCGCCGAAACTGACAAAGCCTCGACTGACTTTGCACCAGGTACCCGAATTGGGCCGGCCCGACTCCGCAGCTCTCTCAGCCCGGCAATCGCTCACCGCCCGTGTACCTGAGTCAGTCCTGGTCAAAAGCCCAGTGGGTCTTCTACTGCTTCTGACCCATGTACCCGGATTGGGCCAGCCCGACTTCGCAGCCTCCTCTGCCCGACAGTCGCTTGCTGCCCGTGTACATGAGTCACACGCGGCCCATGAAACAGCAGATCTCATCTTCTTTTGTCCTCTTTGACTATCGTTGACAATGACTCATCACTTCTGGAGTCATGAGGCCCACGCTATTCAGCATGGCTCCTCAAAGAAGGACAAGAAGGGACGAGACTTCACCGGCCTTTGCTTCATGGCCGACAGCGATCACAGCGGCGATGAGCTTGACTCATCTGAGGTACCTCTATCATCTGACCAGCTATTAATTAAATTAGATGAGCTGAATGAAGTAGTTCTTGGTCAGGATAGATTGCTTGTGCAAGCCGCTAGAGAAAGAAAAGACCTTAGACTTAGGCTAGAAACTATTTCTACTGAATATGCCATGCTTAAGTCTAAATTTAATGATGCTGAATGTGAGTCATGTTCTGTTGTCATGGGTGAGCTTGCTCAGTTGCGTTCTGTACATGCTCAAACTCTCTCTGAGCTTGAGACTGCACAGAAGCAGGTTTTGGAGGTGGATTCTAGACCTTATGATGTTATTGATTGCATGAACTGTTCTTTATTACGCGAGATCATTAATTTACGTGATAAACATGTTCATGACTTAGAGGCTAGATTGGAGAGGGCCTGTAGTTCTAAGGATGTGCAGCCTGTGTGTGACACTTGCATCACCCTTAAGGACCAGCTAGGCACTGTTAGAGAGCGAGCTGAAAACCTCATGTCAGAAAATGAATACCTTCTTTCCGTGGTTAATAAATGCACTGAGGGAAAGGGTAGGATGGATTTGCTCTTGGCCAAGACCAAGATGTGTGCTGACAGAGCAGGGGTAGCTCTAGGTTTGGGTTTTGAGAGGATTCCTTCAGACAGTAAGACCAAAACTGTTTTTACCTCTCTCACTACCTTAGAGAAAGAAAGAGCTCTGTTAGACACTCCATTAGCTAAAAAGCCTACCCAACCAACAAAGAAAACCACTCCTCCTGCTAAGAAAAATCTTCCCAAGAAAACCACTCAGCAGAAACCCAAGGAGTCTGTGAGAGTTGCTCCTGTGACCCATGAGAGTGCCCCTAGGAGAGTGTTTCACTGTTCTTACTGTCAGCGGGCGGGTCATTTGGTTGGGTTCTGTTTTCGTCGCATCAAGGATGAGCGACGCGCTCAGGCGATGAGTTACCAGGACATGCATTACCCATCTTTAGGTATGCATGAGTCTGAGTTCTACTCTCGTCCTGTTTTTGAGGCTCCTCGTGCTTCTCGGAGAGGTTTTGCTCCTCGAGGTGTTCACCATGTTCCATATGGTGGTAGACCCCGGGCGAGTAGCTTTGTACCTCGTCAGAGTAGGAGACCTCGACATGTTGTTTGATCACAGCATGTAGGTAGACCTCGCACTTTGCATCATTTTGATTTTCCTGTGCGTAGACCGTCTACTTTTACTGTGCCTACTACTCGTGTCACTCAGTGCTGGATGCCTCGTCATTATTTCACTCACCCCAGCACTGAGCGATCGAGATATTCTTATCATGTGTAGGCGACAGATCGAGGCTTGGAGAGCACATGGCTAATGGACTCCGGTTGTTCGCGCCACATGACCGGAGATGCAGCATGGTTCTCCAGCCTCACCACAACCAAGCAAAGGGAACATATCACCTTCGGAAACAATCGAAGAAGTAGAGTGAAAGGTAAAGGTGTGGTAAGAATTAACTCGAATTTCACTCTCAAAGATGTTGCATTGGTTGAAAACTTGGTATAAAATTTGCTGTCTGTATCTCAGTTGCTTGATGAGGGCTTCGAAGTGCGATTCCATCGCGATACTTCGCAAGTGCTCAATTCTGATGGCGTTGTGGTGTGTAAGATCTTTAGAGTTGGGAGAGTTTTTGGAGCTGATTTTTCAGAGTCGTCTGGTTCTTCTCATTGTCTTGTTGCACATTCGACTTCTGAGCTTTGGAAGTGGCATAGGAGACTAGGGCATATGAGCTTTGAGTTGCTCGCTCGTCTGAGCGCCCTAGGCCTGATCCGAGGATTGCCCAAGCTCAAGTTTGAGAAGAATTTAGTTTGCGCTCCGTGTCGACATGGAAAAATGATTGCTGCTTTGCATTCGCCAGTCACCACAGTGATGACTGAACAACCCGGAGAACTTCTCCATATGGACACTGTAGGTCCCTCTCGGGTTAGTTCTTTAGGCTGCAAGTGGTATGTATTAGTTATTGTCGACGATTTCTCTCGCTACTCTTGGGTCTTCTTTCTTGCCAGCAAGGATGAAGTGTTTTCACACTTTCGGAGCTTGGCTTTGAGACTTTTTACTGAACTCCCTGGTGCATTAAAATTCATTCGGAGTGATAATGGCACTGAGTTCAAGAACAGTCTCTTTGTTGACTTTTGCATGGAGCAAGGCATAGAACATCAATTCTCTGCTCCACGGGTTCCTCAACAGAACGGTGTTGTTGAGAGGAAGAACCGCACTTTGGTTGAGATGGCTAGGACGATGCTTGATGAGTATAGGACTCCTAGAAAATTCTGGGCTGAGGCCATGAACACTGCATGTTACATCTCAAACCGAATCTTCTTGCGCTCAATTTTAAATTTGACATCTTATGAGCTGCGTTTTGGGAGACAGCCCAAGGTTACTCATCTTCGAGTTTTTGGCTGTCGCTGTTTTATCCTAAAACATGGTAATTTGGATAAATTTGAGTCGCGCTCTTCTGACGGGATATTTTTGGGTTACACTACTCATGGTCATTCTTATCGTGTTTATAACTTGGAGACTAACACTGTCATCGAGTCATGTGATGTGACTTTTGATGAATCAACCCCCTCTGTTAGTTCTGCTTTTGAACAGGCAAATGAACACGACATGGAACAGACCTTATTCGAAGAAGAAGATCCCGGAGAATTCGAGGATGAACCCCTGCTACCCTCGACATCAACCCCCGAAGCTGACCCCGCTTCAACTACTTCGGCACAAGGTCCCGAAGCGACTACCTCAACATCGGTCATCTTGGACCACTCCAACGCACAAGTTGGGGGGGAGACTGCATCCCGCCGCGAGGCTCCACATCATGTTCAAAGGATGCACCCTCCAGAGCAGATCATTGGTGAGCTTGATCAAAGGGTAACACGTTCTCATGCTCATTTCATTGATTCCGCTTTTGTTGCTTCTTTCGAGCCCTTAGATGTTAGTCATGCACTTTCTGATTCTAGTTGGATCAATGCCATGCATGAGAAACTTGAAAATTTTTAGAGAAACCAGGTCTGGTCTTTAGTTGATCCTCCACCAAATATTCATTTCATTGGAACAAAATGGATTTTCAAAAACAAACAAGGGGAGGATGGGACTATAGTTAGAAACAAGGCTAGACTTGTAGCTCAGGGCTTTTCTCAACTAGAAGGGATTGATTTTACTGAAACTTTTGCACCTGTTGCTCGCCTTGAGGCCATTAGGATTTTGCTTGCCTTTGCGACATCCCGGGGATTCAAACTCTATCAAATGGATGTCAAAAGTGCTTTTCTTAATGGCTTCATAGGTGAAGATGTTTATGTAAAACAACCCCCTGGTTTTGAAAACCCCAAGTACCCACATAAAGTCCTTAAACTTCATAAGGCTCTTTATGGACTCAAGCAGGCCCCTCGGGCTTGGTATGATAGACTTAAGTCTTTTCTGCTTGAGCGAGGGTATTTGATGGGCTCTGTTGATAAAACTTTGTTTACTCTCAAGCATGGCAAAGATTTCCTCCTAGTTCAGATTTATGTGGATGATATCATCTTTGGTGGCTCGTCTCATGCTTTGGTTGCCGAGTTTGCAGATACCATGAGCAGGGAGTTTGAAATGTCCTTGATGGGTGAACTCACCTTTTTCCTTGGTTTGCAAATCAAGCAAAGCAAACAAGGTACTTTTGTCCACCAGACAAAGTACACCAAGGACCTGCTCAAGAAGTTTGACATGTCCGATGCGAAGCCCCTCGCCACTCCAATGGCTATATCTGTAGCATTGGATCCTGACAAAGATGGAGAAGACGTAGATCAGAAGGAGTTCCGAAGCATTATCGGCTCCCTCCTCTACTTGACTGCCACGAGGCCGGACATACACTTCGCAGTGTGTCTGTGCGCTCATTTTCAGGCTTCACCACGAGCTTCGCACCGCCAAGCGGTAAAACGCATACTCAGGTATCTCAAACATACCCTCGAATTTGGCATATGGTATTCAGCATCTTCATCTTTATGTCTTCGAGGTTATTCCGATGCGGATTTTCTGGGTACTTCCTTGGTTTGCTGGTCCTCCCGCAAACAGTCTAGTGTTGCACAATCGACGGCTGAGGCCGAATATGTTGCTGGAGCTAGCTGTTGCTCACAGATTTTGTGGATGGTTTCCACTTTGCGGGATTTCGGGTTAGATTATAAGAGTGTTCCACTTTTCTGTGATAACACTAGCGCTATTTGTATTGCAAACAACCCGGTTCAACACTCCAGAACCAAACACATTGATGTGCGATATCACTTTCTCAGAGATCACAATGAGAAGGGTGATATTGAACTTCAATATGTTGATACCCAACACCAGCTTGCCGACATTTTCACAAAACCCCTCGATGCTTCTCTATTTGCTTACTTGCGTGGGGAACTTGGTATTTGTCACACTTACGACATTTTGTGAGGGGAGCAGTTTTAGATGGATGTGCATTTGCTAATTGTGTTGAAATTGCATTTACATCTTTTGCACTTATATGCCTGATTATAATCCATGACATCATGACAGCTCAACTCTTTTTAATTTATCTGAAACATTCATGTGCATGATGTTTTGTTTTCAAAATCAAATCGTGCTCACTGCTTAGTCTTGAATCTAGCATGTTTAGGCAGGACTGCTTTAGCTATCTTTTATCTGCTTGATAGCAAGACACTGTTCATTGGATGCTAAAAATTGCAACTTGAAAAATTGTTCTACATCCTCATGGATATTCATCAAGTGTTAAACAAATTGATTCACTTAATTAAAATCAAAAACTCCATGATTTGCATGCTTTAAGTGAAAAGATCCAGGTGGGTTTGTTTGTCGCACTACTCTATTCTATACTGCTTTCCATTGCACATTGGTCTGAACTGGAATAGTGTAGTGTATGCCAAAATCTTTGCCTTAAGCTTCTTATGGCTTTCATGCCTAGGCTTGGCCGGATTGGAAAGTATAAGGTGGACAAACAAATAACCCCTGGCACTAAGAAAAGAACAACAAAATTCATTGATCATCAAGTTTGCTTTTCCTGCTCCATTTGAACTGGACTTGTCTGTCTAAGAGTAGAAATTGACTAGCTTTGCGCAGCCCTTGCTTTTACTTGTCTAGTTTCCTTGACTAAGTGGTGATGCTTTTATTTCAAAAATGATCAAATCACATGCTTCATCATGTTTTTAGAGAATGTTAATTTGAGCTGAGCCCATGATCATTGGTGTTATTATTGGCATATTTTTGCTTTATATGTCTTTGCAATTCTGCTCTTTTCCAAGCTATGCATCTTTTTCATGCTCCTTGATGCTTGCATTGCCAAAGGGGGAGAGATTTACTACGTTCTCTGCCGCAAGGGGGTATAATTTCCAAAGGGGGAGATAAGGTTCTTTGTTGCAAAAAGGGGGAAAATTAACTCAGGGGGAGTTTTTATCTTGAAAATGGGAGATTTGCCGAAGGGGCTTTTTACAAAGGGGGAGGAAAATTCTTTTGTCAAGTGACATGATTTGGCTATTTTCTGAGTTTTTATGGTCACTTGTGTGCTGAAAGTTTTTTAATTTTTCTTGGACTTGAAGTTGGTTGTCAATGCACTCATCAAGGGGGAGATTGAGAAACCAAGGGTTGGTTTCGGTGTTTGTGATGAGTGATTGACAGGCTTTTTACCCTCTATTCGAAGGGGTACCTCCGAAGGGTGTTTGGAGGTGGTTTCACCGAAGTGTGTTCGGTGGTTGGTTGCTGCAGCTGTTGCAGCGGAGTGTGCGTGTCGGAGGGGTCCGACAGTACACGATGACTGGGTGTGTACCGAAGGCTTCGGTACTTTGGGCGGTACACCGGAGTGTGTACCGGAGGTTGCTAACCCGGAGAGGTCTCCGGAGTACTGGATACACTTGTTTGCTTGTCTGTGGTGCGCAGGGACTTCGGAGGCGACGGACAGGTTCGTAGCAGGTGAACCTGGGTCAAGCGGGAGGCTTGATGCCAGGGGAGCGGGGAGCTCCATCTTTTATCTGCTTGATAGCAAGACACTGTTCATTGGATGCTAAAAATTGCAACTTGAAAAATTGTTCTACATCCTCATGGATATTCATCAAGTGTTAAACAAATTGATTCACTTAATTAAAATCAAAAACTCCATGATTTGCATGCTTTAAGTGAAAAGATCCAGGTGGGTTTGTTTGTCGCACTACTCTATTCTAGACTGCTTTCCATTGCACATTGGTCTGAACTGGAATAGTGTAGTGTATGCCAAAATCTTTGCCTTAAGCTTCTTATGGCTTTCATGCCTAGGCTTGGCCGGATTGGAAAGTATAAGGTGGACAAACAAATAACCCCTGGCACTAAGAAAAGAACAACAAAATTCATTGATCATCAAGTTTGCTTTTCCTGCTCCATTTGAACTGGACTTGTCTGTCTAAGAGTAGAAATTGACTAGCTTTGCGCAACCCTTGCTTTTACTTGTCTAGTTTCCTTGACTAAGTGGTGATGCTTTTATTTCAAAAATGATCAAATCACATGCTTCATCATGTTTTTAGAGAATGTTAATTTGAGCTGAGCCCATGATCATTGGTGTTATTATTGGCATATTTTTGCTTTATATGTCTTTTGGACCGGAAACGGCGACCAGAGGGGGGGTGAATGGGAGCTTTTAAAATTTCGGGCTAAAAACTAGCCTTCGGTTTCAGTTCTGTCTTCTGCGGAACAGGCTTCGAACACTACCTTCGAAGGTCTGGTTCGGAGGTACTTCGACACCTTCGAACACAGACTTCGGAGGAGTAAAAGTTCGAAGTCAAGAAGACTTCGCTCCACTTACAACCCTCGAAAATCTACTCTGCTAAGTCAGTGCAGGCTCCGCACACGGGGTGCTTCGAGCAGGCTTCGCACTTCACCCTTCGCAAGAGTGGATAGCCCTCTGAGGACTTCGACCAAGTACTTGGCAGCAGCAACTGGTGCTGGGCTTCGTACACGAAGGTCTACACGCACACAAACAGACTACTCTAGGGGCTTCGACACAAGACGCAAAACGGGCCTCGGTCAGGGCTACGCTAGTAAGCAGAGAAGTCACGCCTCCTGTTACACAGAGCGAACGCACACTGACAAAACACACTTCGCACAAAAGCAACCTTCGCCTAGACAGGCTTCGGTGCACTACAACTAGCGAGGTATGCAATGCGAGCTCAAGCAAAAGCACAGGAAACGGGGCTTCGCCGCTTGAACAAGGAACACAAAAAATGAACTCTCTGGATGTATTACAATCGAAGTGTGTGGCTACAGGAGCTCAACAGTAAATGCTCAAAGTGTTAAATGTTACCTACCGAGCCCCCATATTTATAGCCTACAGATCACCCAAAGGAAATGACTACACTACCCCTAGGGTTTACATTGATTCTTTCTCTACAGAACCAAGGGGTACAAAAGGTAGTCCACCTTTATTTTGGAGGCTTCTCTGTCAGCTTTGCAGAGGGGGACAGTGTCAGCCTTTTACAGAACAGACAGTGTCAGCCTTTGCAGTCTTTGACCTTCTGGAATCCTCCCTTCGCACTCAAGGGTGCGGTAGCTTCGGTGAGAAGCCTGAAGCCAGATGGCCTTCGCTCCACCGAAGTCAGTCTCCGATACACTGACGGTTTTGAGCCGAAGCCATCAAAGCCCTTGGGCCTTCGCACCAACACCTCCGGAGTGGACCACCACGGCTTCGCAGCTACTCCTAGCTCGAACTCCGTCCGTCCGTGTACCGAAGCCATGCAGGCCGAAGCACCTCAAGTCAACCTTGCTCCGGAGCAGGCCTTGCTCCGAAGCCTTCCACCCTCCGAAGCCCCACCTTCGGAGTACCACCCTTCGAAGTCCCTCCTTCGTCCAAGGCCTCCGTACGAAGCATACCATGAGCCCTTCGTCGCAGTGTCTCTCCCCGAGCACACTCCTCGATGAGCCTCACCCGGACCATGCCTTCGATGCGCCTCGACTTCTGAGACCTTCGTCGGGCAACCTTCGAATGTCTCCCTCCGGAGCACACTTCGAACTCCTTGCCTCCGCAGAGGACTTGTTCCATCCAACTCCGAAGTCACTCCATTCGGAGTACCTTCGAAGTGCCTCACCTCCGAGGACTTTGTCTCGGAGTACCTTCAGCCGGAGCCACGCTCCGCACTCTCTGCTTTCACCTGGTGCGCCTCGACCCGAGGACCGACTCGGACCACCTTCGCAGCCACCGTGACGGAGCTCCCCGCTCCCCTGGCATCAAGCCTCCCGCTTGACCCAAGTTCACCTGCTGCGAACCTTGTCCGTCGCCTCCGAAGTCCTTGCGCACCACAGACAAACAGACAAGTGTATCCAGTACTCCGGAGACCTCTCCGGGTTAGCAACCTCCGGCACACACTCCGGTGTACCGCCCAAAGTACCGAACCCTTCGGTACACACCCAGTCATCGTGTACTGTCGGACCCCTCTGACAGGCACACTCCGCTGCACAGCTGCAGCAAGCAAACACCGAACACCCTTCGGTGAGAACACCTCCGAACAGCCTTCGGAGGTACCACCTCTGAAGCCCCTTCGGAGGGTACCCTTCGAACAGAGGGTAAAATGCCTGTCAATCACTCATCACAAAACACCGAAACCAACCCTTGGTTTCTCAATCTCCCCCTTGATGAGTGCATTGACAACCAAATCGAAGTTCAAGAAAATTGAAAAAATTTTCAGCACACAAGTGACCATAAAAACTCAGAAAAGAGCAAAATCATGTCACTTGATAAAAGAATTTTCCTCCCCCTTTCTCACATGAGTGAAAAACCCCCTTCGGCAATAAAAACTCCCCCTGAGTTGAATTTTTCCCTTTGGCAACAAAGAATCTTCTCCCCTTTATGTCAAATTTTCTCCCCCTTTAGAAATAATACCCCTTGCGACAGCGAACGAGAAATTTCTCCCCCTTTGGCAATGCAAACATCAAGGAGCATGTTAAAGACGCAAAGCTTCGAATTGAGCAGAATAGCAAAGACATATGAAGCAAAAATATGCCAACAGTAACACCAATGATCATGGGCTCAGCTCAAATTAATATTCTCTAAAAGCATGATGAAGCATGTGATTTGATCATTTTTGAAATAAAAGCATCACCACTTAGTCAAAGAGGCTAGACAAGTAAGAGCAAGGACTGCGCAGAGCTAGTCAATTTCTACTCTAGACAGACAAGTCCAGTTCAAATGGAGCTTGAAAAGCAAACTTGATAAACAATGAATTTTGTTGTTCTTTTCTTAGTGCCAGGGGTTATTTGTTTGTCTACCTTATACTTTCCAATCCGGCCAAGCCTAGGCATGAAAGCCATAAGAAGCTTAAGGCATAGATTTTGGCATACACTACACTATTCCAGTTCAGACCTATGTGCAATGGTAAGCAGTCTAGAATAGGGTAGTGCGACAAACAAACCCACCTGGATCTTTTAACTTAAAGCATGCAAATCATGGATTTTTTTTATTTTAACCAAGTGAACCAATTGTTTGGCATTTATGAGTATCCATGAAGATGAGAACAATTTTTCAAGTTGCAATTTTGAGCATCCAATGAACAGTGTCTTGCTATCAAGCAGATAAAAGATAGCTAAAAGCAGTCCTGCCTGAACATGCTAGATCCAAGACTAAACAGTGAGCATGATTTGATTTTAAAATAAAACATCATGCACATGAATGTTCCAGATGAATTAACAAGAGCTGAGCTGACATGATTTCATGAATTATAAGCAGGCATATAAGTGCAAAATATGTAAATGCAATTTCAGCACAATTAGACAAAGGCACATCCATCTAAAACAGCTCCCCCTCACAAAATGCCGTAAGGATGACAAATGCCAAGTTCCCCACGCAAGTAAGCAAATCGAGAAGCATCGAGGGGTTTTGTAAAAATGTCGGCAAGCTGGTGTTGGGTATCAACATATTGAAGTTCAATATCACCCTTCTCATTGTGATCTCTGAGAAAATGATATCGTACATCAATGTGTTTGGTTCTGGAGTGCTGAACCGGGTTGTTTGCAATACAAATAGCACTAGTGTTATCACAGAAAAGTGGAACACTCTTATAATCTAACCCGAAATCCCGCAAAGTGGAAACCATCCACAAAATCTGAGAACAACAGCTAGCTGCAGCAACATATTCGGCCTCAGCCGTCGATTGTGCAACACTAGACTGTTTGCGGGAAGACCAGCAAACCAGTGAAGTACCCAGAAAATGACAAGTACCAGAGGTACTCTTCCTATCAATTCTACACCCAGCAAAATCCGCATCGGAATAACCTCGAAGACATAAAGATGAAGATGATGAATACCATATGCCAAATTCAAGGGTGTGTTTGAGATACCTTAGAATGCGCTTAACCGCTTGGCGGTGCGAAGCTCGTGGTGAAGCCTGAAAACGAGCGCACAGACACACAGCGAAGTGTATGTCCGGCCTCGTGGCAGTCAAGTAGAGGAGGGAGCCGATCATGCTCCGGAACTCCTTCTGATCCACGGCTTCTCCATCTTCGTCAGGGTCCAAAGCTACAGAAGTACCCATTGGAGTGGCGAGGGGCTTCGCATCGGACATGTCGAACATCTTGAGCAGGTCCTTGGTGTACTTTGTCTGGTGGACAAAAGTACCTTGTTTGCTTTGCTTGATTTGCAAACCAAGGAAAAAGGTGAGTTCACCCATCATTGACATTTCAAACTCCCTGCTCATGGTATCTGCAAACTCGGCAACCAAAGCATGAGAAGAGCCACCAAAGATGATATCATCCACATAAATCTGAACCAGGAGGAAATCTTTGCCATGCTTGAGAGTAAACAAAGTTTTATCAACAGAGCCCATCAAATACCCTCGCTCAAGCAGAAAAGACTTAAGTCTATCATACCAAGCCCGAGGGGCCTGCTTGAGTCCATAAAGAGCCTTATGAAGTTTAAGGACTTTATGTGGGTACTTGGGGTTTTCAAAACCAGGGGGTTGTTTTACATAAACATCTTCACCTATGAAGCCATTGAGAAAAGCACTTTTGACATCCATTTGATAGAGTCTGAATCCCCGGGATGTCGCAAAGGCAAGCAAAATCCTAATGGCCTCAAGGCGAGCAACAGGTGCAAAAGTTTCAGTAAAATCAATCCCTTCTAGTTGAGAAAAGCCCTGAGCTACAAGTCTAGCCTTGTTTCTAACTATAGTTCCATCCTCCCCTTTTTTGTTTTTGAAAATCCATTTTGTTCCAATGAAATGAACGTTTGGTGGAGGATCTACTAAAGTCCAGACTTGCTTTCTCTCAAAATTTCAAGTTCCTCATGCATGGCATTGATCCAACTAGAATCAGAAAGTGCATGACTAACATCTAAGGGCTCGAAAGAAGCAACAAAGCAGCATTAGTGAAATGGGCATG